>OW285195.1:1200000-1800000 GCA_935421135.1 Bugulina stolonifera | reverse complement strand
GAAAAAACTCTCTCGATGTCAATCCGATGCCCGGCGATGCATACCGATGTCAACTCGATGCACCCTCCCCCCTGATGTCAATCTGATGCCCCCCACGATGTCAATCCGATGCATACCAATGTCAACCCGATGTTGATTCGATGCCCTCCCTCTGATATCAATCCGATTTCCTTGAGTTGTTAGCTTGCAAACTCGTCGATGATGCTCAATATTGCAAAAAAGTAAGTTTTCAGTGTGTTTTCTATCAAACGACCAAGTAGTAACGAATACAAGCAGATATATATACATGGATACACATATAGTTATTGTCAGGTAGTTGGTAGACTGTGCGAAACCATCACAATAACACAGCTTAAAAATAATTCAGTGATTCTAATTATAAACGGCACTATGTAAAAGGTCAACAATGAAAACAAGTCAGTTAGGTTTCTCTGTTTGCAGATAAATTATTATAGGTTAGTGGTATTAATCGCATTATCAGCTTACAACCAATCAGAACAGCTAGGAGGAGTTAGCTATGGAACAGTCACCAGCAGAAACAAGTCAGTTGGGGTTCCCTGATTGAGGAGAAATTGCTATTGGTTGGTGCATGTTATGTGCATTATTGACTTACAACCAATCAGAGAATCTGGGTAGAGTAAGCTGACCAGGAGTGACTAATACTTGTTGTACAATACTGTATAGCTTAAGGTAAACCAGCTAAGCCAAGCTGTAACGTTTGAATTATACATAATAAATATGAATTATGTGTAGCCTTTTTTAAAATGCTCAGCAGGGACCAAGGCTAATAGTTTGAACTAACCAAGTTTTCGAATTAACCGAGGCCGAATTAAGTGAGTTCCACTCTACTCGGTAAGGCGCCTTTCGAAAAATGACAGTTCAAAATGGGACAGTTTGAAACTGTATAGATTACATTCGGAAGAACAATATACTTACAGATGATTGATTTTAATTAATTAATTAGAAAAATATAACAATGAAAATTAAAATTGGTTCAAATTTGTGGATGCAGTTTCAAAACGTTCTGCTTTGAACAGTCAAAAATTTCCTGAACTTGTAAGTGCGCTTAGTATTGCAAATTTACAATTTAAAAGAACAAGTCAGATTTTCATGTACATGACTGTATGCTTACATCTACATGTCCATGTATGAATTATGGTTAATGTATTTATTTTCGTCAACGAACAATATGAATGTGTATGATTCACTCAACTTCCTATAAGCCTAGAGATGGCTCTCACTTACATGTAGCTGGTAACAATTTGACAATTCACTGTTATAAAATATTAGTGAGGATAGCAATAAATAATGACTAACAATAACACAGACTAGTAGGAAAAGAGAAATGAATAAAATATTAGGTAAAATTGAGGTAAGCACATTTCACTAAAACAATATATATCATGTGTGTGCATGTATCTACTGCAGAGTATCTACTGCACAACCGGGTAGATACATGTACATACATGTATGTATATACTGTACTATCTGTCAGATTTACATGTAGCTACTGTACATTCTGAATGACGTATCAAATGTACTGTATACTCGTACATACATTTATACTGTGTATGTAGCTACTGCATATGTACATGTAGCTATTGAACATGTATCTACTGCATATATATCTACTGTACATGCACCAAATGTACATACATCTATGTATCTACCCACAGTAAATAGTAAATAGTAAGCAACAACAATCATAATATACACTGTGTTGAGTCTAGAGATGTAATAATAATGATATTATAAGTACTACTAAAGACACTAATATGTTATAGTGTGACATGGGTGAGCAAGCAGCATTTTCAGATGCAGTAGCCTCACTACCTCCACCTCGTTCTAGGTGCTTTCCATAGCCTGATGGCTTGATATGTGATTCACTTTTATCTCTCAGGTTAGAACATTTTTCTTGTAGGTTCTAAAACATGAACAACGTAGCATGTATGGTATTACCATCCTAGCACACCATATACTATAGCATGTATGGTATGACCATCCTAGCACACCATATACTATAGCATGTATGGTATGACCATCCTAGCACACCATATACTATAGCATGTATGGTATGACCATCCTAGCACACCATATACTATAGCATGTATGGTATGACCATCCTAGCAGACCATAAACTATAGCATGTATGGTATTACCATCCTAGTACACAATATACTATAGCATGTATGGTATGACCATCCTAGCACACCATATACTATAGCATGTATGGTATGACCATCCTAGCACACCATATACTATAGCATGTATGGTATGACCATCCTAGCAGACCATAAACTATAGCATGTATGGTATTACCATCCTAGTACACAATATACTATAGCATGTATGGTATGACCATCCTAGTACACAATATACTATAGCATGTATGGTATGACCATCCTAGCACACCATATACTATAGCATGTATGGTATGACCATCCTAGTACACAATATACTATAGCATGTATGGTATGACCATCCTAGCAGACCATATACTATAGCATGTATGGTATGACCATCCTAGCACACCATATACTATAGCATGTATGGTATGACCATCCTAGCACACCATATACTATAGCATGTATGGTATGACCATCCTAGCAGACCATAAACTATAGCATGTATGGTATTACCATCCTAGTACACAATATACTATAGCATGTATGGTATGACCATCCTAGTACACAATATACTATAGCGTGTATGGTATGACCATCCTAGCAGACCATAAACTATAGCATGTATGGTATTACCATCCTAGTACACAATATACTATAGCATGTATGGTATGACCATCCTAGCAGACCATATACTATAGCATGTATGGTATGACCATCCTAGCACACCATATACTATAGCATGTATGGTATGACCATCCTAGCACACCATATACTATAGCATGTATGGTATGACCATCCTAGTACACAATATACTATAGCATGTATGGTATGACCATCCTAGCAGACCATAAACTATAGCATGTATGGTATTACCATCCTAGTACACAATATACTATAGCATGTATGGTATGACCATCCTAGCACACCATATACTATAGCATGTATGGTATGACCATCCTAGCAGACCATAAACTATAGCATGTATGGTATTACCATCCTAGTACACAATATACTATAGCATGTATGGTATGACCATCCTAGTACACAATATACTATAGCGTGTATGGTATGACCATCCTAGCAGACCATAAACTATAGCATGTATGGTATTACCATCCTAGTACACAATATACTATAGCATGTATGGTATGACCATCCTAGCAGACCATATACTATAGCATGTATGGTATGACCATCCTAGCACACCATATACTATAGCATGTATGGTATGACCATCCTAGCACACCATATACTATAGCATGTATGGTATGACCATCCTAGTACACAATATACTATAGCATGTATGGTATGACCATCCTAGCAGACCATAAACTATAGCATGTATGGTATTACCATCCTAGTACACAATATACTATAGCATGTATGGTATGACCATCCTAGCACACCATATACTATAGCATGTATGGTATGACCATCCTAGTACACCATAAACTATAGCATGTATGGTATGACCATCCTAGCAGACCATATACTATAGCATGTATGGTATTACCATCCTAGTACACAATATACTATAGCATGTATGGTATGACCATCCTAGCAGACCATAAACTATAGCATGTATGGTATTACCATCCTAGCACACCATATACTATAGCATGTATGGTATGACCATCCTAGTACACCATATACTATAGCATGTATGGTATGACCATCCTAGCACACCATATACTATAGCATGTATGGTATTACCATCCTAGTACACAATATACTATAGCATGTATGGTATGACCATCCTAGTACACAATATACTATAGCATGTATGGTATGACCATCCTAGCAGACCATAAACTATAGCATGTATGGTATTACCATCCTAGTACACAATATACTATAGCATGTATGGTATGACCATCCTAGCAGACCATATACTATAGCATGTATGGTATGACCATCCTAGCACACCATATACTATAGCATGTATGGTATGACCATCCTAGCACACCATATACTATAGCATGTATGGTATGACCATCCTAGCAGACCATAAACTATAGCATGTATGGTATTACCATCCTAGTACACAATATACTATAGCATGTATGGTATGACCATCCTAGTACACAATATACTATAGCATGTATGGTATGACCATCCTAGCAGACCATATACTATAGCATGTATGGTATTACCATCCTAGCACACCATATACCAGAATGAAGTTTAACGTAATGCTTATTGTAATGTGTTTAGTACTCCTACCATTTCCTCTTCGCCTTCAGAGCACACGTCTTCATGGAAATTCTGTCTCCATTTATCTGCTAGTTTTCTAACGTTAGCCTCATTGTGTGAGCAAACTGTTGCAAAGTTTGTGTTGACCAGGCAGTCTACTGGTGTAGTTAAATACCTGTAATCAATGACGTGCATAACACACATGTTTGTATGCGTTGGCATGCTACACTACTGTATATATACATGTATGTACACATAGGTATACTACACTATATATACATGTATGTATACATAGGTATACTACACCATATATACATGTATGTACACATAGGTATACTACACTATAAATGTATATACATGTATGTACACATAGGTATACCACATTACATATACATGTATGTACACATAGGTATACTACACTACATATCCATGTATGTACACATAGGTATACCACATTACATATACATGTATGTACACATAGGTATACTACACTATACTGTATATACATGTATGTATACATAGGTATACTACACTATATATACATGTATGTACACATAGGTATACTACACTATACTGTATATACATGTATGTATACATAGGTATACTACACTACATATATATGTATGTACACATAGGTATACTACACTATATATACATGTATGTACACATAGGTATACTACACTTTATATACATGTATAATATTAGACTGTTGATATCACATGTAATTCTTATATTGTAGAACAAAGTACCTGCATATATCCTTGAGATTGTTTGTAGGAGCTAACACGGGACCCCAGACAAGCTGACCAAGTGCATCAGTGTCTCCCTCCCTTAGAGAATCGAAACACCCCTGAAAATGTGCAGAGTGTGGTGTTAACTGTGTGTTCTAATAGGAACCCGTGTCCAATAATAACATAGTGGTAATAACTAGTTTACCAGGCAGTATGTTCTTTCATTTCACATCTACACTGTACATCTCATCCGAGTCAGACATCATTTATGGACATTTATATACTTTACATACGTACTGATACGTGAGTGGAACACTTGATGTCATCGGTTGGAAAACATTCGATGACACGTTGTATTTTCTGAGCTAAGGAATATCTTTGGTGCTGAGTGCATACGCCACTACACTCTGGTTTGTATCCTTCCAGCAAGCAACCAACAAACGTGTTAGTACCCAGCGGTTCACACCTTGTTTTAGTAGCATAGCAGGATGCAAAGTCAGCAAATGCGCATTCTACAAGATTGAAGTGAATTATAGCATCAGTAACTGTATAAGACTACTAGCATAAGAGGCCCCTGGAGGGCTCATTACAGCATGACTTTAGAAATGACAGTGAAGGGAAAGGTGGGACCTCAGGAGTCAGATTTACCTTTATCTCTGTCACTAACATATAGCAATGCTTAGCAAGTATAATGTTATTGTGTTTAAAGGAGGGAAAATATATAGTGGATGACTTGGCCCCATCCCCATAATTATATAATCATGTAGGCCTTGTCTCCATATGAGCATTTATAGTGATATTCAGATCTGAATGCATGAAGTGAACAGATATATAAAAGAATGGAAACTAGATGCAGTCAATAGGACGTCAGTTACAGCATTCTAGTAAATAACAACCAACTACTATAAGCTGGAAATACAGAGAACACCCACCAGTCTGACACCAGAGCGAGTGTAGCTCATTTGCTTTCACATAGTCAGGGTGTGTTAAAGGCATGGGCAAATTATCTTTTTCTACGCACTCCTCAAAACATGAGATGACTGAGTTAAATGTCCTAAAATTACAAATAGATATTCAAACACGTAAGCTATAGAAATTATGTAAAATATGAGAATTATGTAAAAACAGAGAGAATATTTACAAAGTTCATGTAGGTATGTGGGGAAAATAGGAGTCTAAAATACAGGGTACAACATACAGGAAGTGTCTGTAAAGTCCTGATACAACTGTAAAAAACATTACTGAGCCTGTCGTTGAGATAATATTATCTTAAACAGATTTGTTTTAGTTTTGTCAGTGAACTGTTGATACAGCTCTAAATTATGTACTAGTGCTATGGGTATGAGTATCTCACAAGCATATTTCATCTTTGTATATGTTCTTCTGTCTCTCTCCAGCATGTATATCATAGCCTGTAATCTGAGCTAGTTGCATCCTACATTCATCACAAGCTGAAATGGGTATAAGTTAATGTATATCATAATGCATAACTGAAAACTAACTAAAATACAGGTAGGTACATGTACATGTACATGTATTTATGTCGATGTACATGTACATGTATAGGTACATGTACATGTACATGTATAGGTACATGTACATGTATATGTCAATGTACATGTATATGTCAATGTACATGTATATCATAATTTACAACTGAAAACCAATATCAACTTTCTATGATAGAGGCTGGACTTAACATAAAGTAGACTTGATATAGTGTTGACTCAATATAGAATTCGAGTAGACTTGATTCATAATAGACTTACAAAACGTACGAGATGAGAATGTACTGCCAAGATTGCTGCTATTTGTTACCGCTGCTGGCCCAGTAATTACATTCACTATGGCTGGTCGAGCTTCATAAGTGATGCCATTGATGGCTACAGGAGGGATTCCCTGGGTCAGTTGTGCAGATGTTGAGGAAAACACTGTCTCATCAGAGGTAACAAGGTCAAATTCTACCACAATACTTCCTGTAAAATATATATGCATGTGTAACCACTAAAATGTTACTGCCATCCCGTTGTACCACGCACTAAAATACTTCCTGTTGGATTTGATACATGTAAATATAGAACATTAATTACTACATTATTACACCATGACAAGCATATCAAAGTGAACTGATATCAACCTGCTGAGATTTTCACATTCCTCAGTAAACTTTTAGGAATTCCCAGAGTTTGGGCAATTTGCTGTTTTATCTGGTTCCGAACTTGCATCTCTCTGCTTCCTACGACTGCCTGGTAGTCGGCGTCTAATGATAACTTCACTGATGCAGTGAATTCCTCACCTAGAAGCACAATGATGTGTATAGCTACAGCAAAACTATCGCTATGGCATTTTATAACAACAGCAACTAGACACAAGCAATATAATTAGCATCAGAAACAACGCAGCAGCAATTAATAAATTTGAAGAGTTTTATTTAACAGAAACTATTGGAGAATTAACCTGCACTGGAAGGAGCATTTGGTGTAGGAGTAGATGTAGTAGTTGTTCTACTGGTCTTTAGTGTTGGCCCCCTTGTGGTTGGTGAAGACCTGGCAGAACTATTGGCTGTGGTGGTTGGGCTCTCACCTAAGACAATGTCTCTGCAAGTGTTTGCCCAGTTGGGGCTTTGACCATTACACTTCAGACTGTCAAATGAGCCAAGTAAATGTTGCTCCACAACCCTAACTCCATCTGATTGATCAGAACATGGTGTGCTAAGGGTGTGTCCAGTATTGGGCAGCGTCACAGTGGAGTGAATACTATTGGCCAGGCAAGCACTAAAGTCAACCATCAGCCTGTATTAAAAGCAACGCAGATGTCAATGAAGTCCAATAACTGTTCCACCTCACGTTCAAACAGTTGTCTGCTCAAAATGCCGTATTTTCACTTAATGCGGCCAACTGCTGGTTCTACACAGGTGAACTGATGGAGACATGGTTTAACTACATGTAAGAGTACACCATTTGTGAAAATTATTATTAAACAGTTCAAACTGACCGACTTACAAACAATGGCGCTATAGTAAACATACCCACAGTACAAAAGTGCTGTAGTAAACATACCCACAGTACAAAAGTGCTGTAGTAAACATACCCACAGTACAATGGTGCTGTAGTAAACATACCCACAGAACAATGGTGCTGTAGCAAACGTACCCACAGAACAATGGCGCTGTAGTAAACTACCCACAAAACAATGGTGCTGTAGTAAACATACCCACAGAACAATGGTGCTGTAACAAACATACCCGCAGAACAATGGTGCTGTAGTAAACTGGTTGATAGCCAACCACTGCTCCCTCGTCTGCATGTTGAAGCAGAGACCATCAACAGCATCTCTACAGTCCCCATTGAGTTCACACCTGAATGTGAAACAGCTCAATATTATTTACCAACAGATACCCACAAAGCCACACCTGATGTACTACTCACATGGCTTATCACAATAATCTAGTCAGAATGCTTCACTGATGTACTACCCACAACGTTTTACTCACTCAAATACCTACAACATTCTTTGGTTGCCTTGATCAATTACATACAAAGTCAATGAATGATAACTTCGAATTACCTAAAATAGGCATAACATATTCGCATAATTTGGTATGAAGCTATGAGCACCACACTACATGCCAAACTGTATCCCCTCTAGCCGTTTATGGCTCGTACACACAACTGTGTATTCATTTTATCACAATGCCAGAGTTGAATACCCCTGAAATGCTTTAGTTAAGCTACTCTCATATTCCTTTTAGCTAGACTACTACTCACAATGCCACAGTTAACCTTGGTTTACCTGATTGCATGAGAGAATGAAATCTCCTGCATATAGAAAGACTGGGCAGGAGTACACATTCCAGCACAATTGTAGGAATCCATTGAACTGACTACGCAGGCTCTATACTGAGGTAGTGAACTGCATGGTATGTGTCCACTTGAATCTATGTACTGGTTTATACAATTCTTAGCCACCATCATTGGACACTGTGGATCACAGGCTACTTGCTGCAACTTTATCACCCTTTCTATATCACTGGTAATACATGAAACATGTATTTATCATATCATAGATCATATTGCAGACTGTGTATTAAATACAAAACAGATCACTAGCTGCATGTACTCATATATAGACCTACAAAACATCACGTTCAGTGGTATAGTACTAGTTGCATACATTGTATGTAGGATACAGTCAATGAATAATAATTATACAATTGTATTGTACATGTATATACATCATACAGTCAGTGGTATAGTATATTATATGGTATAATATATATCATACAGTCAGTGGTATAGTATATTATATGGTATAATATACATCATACAGTCAGTGGTATAGTATATTATATGGTATAATATATATCATACAGTCTGTGGTATAGTATATTATATGGTATAATATACATCATATAGTCAGTGGTATAGTATATTATATGGTATAATATACATCATACAGTCAGTGGTATAGTATATTATATGGTATAATATATATCATACAGTCAGTGGTATAGTATATTATATGGTATAATATACATCATACAGTCAGTGGTATAGTATATTATATGGTATAATATATATCATACAGTCTGTGGTATAGTATATTATATGGTATAATATACATCATATAGTCAGTGGTATAGTATATTATATGGTATAATATACATCATACAGTCAGTGGTATAGTATATTATATGGTATAATATATATCATACAGTCAGTGGTATAGTATATTATATGGTATAATATACATCATACAGTCAGTGGTATAGTATATTATATGGTATAATATACATCATACAGTCAGCGGTATAGTATATTATATGGTATAATATACATCATACAGTCAGTGGTATAGTATATTATATGGTATAATATATATCATACAGTCAGTGGTATAGTATATTATATGGTATAATATACATCATACAGTCAGTGGTATAGTATATTATATGGTATAATATATATCATACAGTCAGTGGTATAGTATATTATATGGTATAATATACATCATACAGTCAGTGGTATAGTATATTATATGGTATAATATACATCATACAGTCAGTGGTATAGTATATTATATGGTATAATATACATCATACAGTCAGTGGTATAGTATATTATATGGTATAATATACATCATACAGTCAGTGGTATAGTATATTATATGGTATAATATATATCATACAGTCAGTGGTATAGTATATTATATGGTATAATATACATCAAACAGTCAGTGGTATAGTATATTATATGGTATAATATACATCACACAGTCAGTGGTATAGTATATTATATGGTATAATATACATCATACAGTCAGTGGTATAGTATATTATATGGTATAATATATATCATACAGTCAGTGGTATAGTATATTATATGGTATAATATACATCATACAGTCAGTGGTATAGTATATTATATGGTATAATATACATCATACAGTCAGTGGTATAGTATATTATATGGTATAATATACATCATACAGTCAGTGGTATAGTATATTATATGGTATAATATATATCATACAGTCAGTGGTATAGTATATTATATGGTATAATATATATCATACAGTTAGTGGTATAGTATATTATATGGTATAATATATATCATACAGTCAGTGGTATAGTATATTATATGGTATAATATATATCATACAGTCAGTGGTATAGTATATTATATGGTATAATATATATATCATACAGTCAGTGGTATAGTATATTATATGGTATAATATATATCATACAGTCAGCGGTATAGTATATTATATGGTATAATATACATCATACAGTCAGTGGTATAGTATATTATATGGTATAATATATATCATACAGTCAGTGGTATAGTATATTATATGGTATAATATATATCATACAGTCAGTGGTATAGTTTATTATATGGTATAATATATATCAAACAGTCAGTAGTATAGTATATTATATGGTATAATATACATCATACAGTCAGTGGTATAGTATATTATATGGTATAATATATATCATACAGTCAGTGGTATAGTATATTATATGGTATAATATACATCATACAGTCAGTGGTATAGTTTATTATATGGTATAATATATATCAAACAGTCAGTGGTATAATATGTATGTTATATATATCATACAGTCAGTGGCATAGCAGACTACCTGAGAGAGCTAACTGAACACAACTGCAAGCAGGACAGTAAGGTGTCTATCTCCTCACAGTTTATCTTATCTATATTCACATATGACATCCGACATGATGGGCACCGATCAATAACTCCTCTTAAATCTACAGGTCAAGGACAAACATATATGAATATGCAGAATTCAACGACTATCCATACATGTATGGATAGTCGTTGGACACCGAAACAGTACACTGTATACAGATTGAGTATTACGCTCAAAATTGGTAGCAATACCAGATTCTTGAGTTTTATACCTGGGAGATACACTGAACTGATAGCATTACGCAATTCTCGCTGTCTCTGGCAGCTTGAGAACTTGGTTTCACTTTCAAATACGCTTTGCTGGATATATACAGTATTGCTAAGGTGTTCTCCCAGGCATATTTCTGAGCTGCACTGATGAGGTGCTAAACACCGAAACAGTACACTGTATGCAGATTGAGTGAATACAAATACATGTACATGTACATGGTATGTACACGCATTTACCAAAACCAGGGAAGTGGAACATATTCAACTCAATGATAATACATTGTGCCTCTGACTCTGTCTACAGAGACATAATTAGCCAGCTGTTGAACCAATGAACAGCGAGTTTACACCAGAATAATGCACACCTTAAGAGTGCAGAACTCTGGCTGGTTGATGATCGACTAATGGAAAGATTATATAATGATTGTGACTAATCTAGTAGGTTGACCATTTATAGACGTGTGAAGAACGGTTTTTGAGGTGGAGTTGAATATTTTGCCTCCAACATCGTTATATAAATGCCGACATGTTCATTGGTTAAATATTCACAGGCAACTACTTACTATGCATTTGATTGGCTAGCCGTTTGATTGGTTACCCTAAGTGTGATTAGCCAGCTGTTCTTAGATAAGTACTTACCATACGTGTGATTGGCTAGCTGTTCTTAGATGAGTACTTACCATACGTGTGATTGGCCAGCTGTTCTTAGATGAGTACTTACCATACGTGTGATTGGCTAGCTGTTCATAGATAAGTACCTACCATACGTGTGATTGGCTAGCTGTTCTTAGATAAGTACTTACCATACGTGTGATTGGCTAGCTGTTCATAGAGAGTGCCAGTAGGAGCCATCTCCTCCACATATATGGTCTCCGTTAGCCTGTGTTCACCAGGGCATGCTGCAAGCCAGGTAACAGATGGCTGAGCACAGGACAATGCCTCCATCTCTCTTTTAAGCTGTCCTACTGTGTTTTGAATGTGACTACAAACAAATACATGTAGTATTGCAAACATAGTGCTACAACTACTACATTGGTGAGCTAGAAGTAGTTTATTTTAGCCAGTAAATCCATAGTAATTTTGCTGTGGATTAGGCTACTCATCCTGTCCAAGTAAACTAAGGCTCAAAAGGGGTTATAAGACTATACTTACAATCTGCTTTGCATGACATTCCATTTACTGCCAGTTCCATCATGAGTTTTACAGCACTATGCTATTGTAATCCATCCTATTACATAACTATAACTTCTCTATACATATGAAACTTACATAGCGGCACCCTCACACGGAGCTAGTACGTAGTCATCTGATGCTGGAAGTCTCACAGAATCATGGACTGTCTGATTGAGGCAGCCAACTAGACCTTCCAGTGTCCTAAAACGATGAGTATAAAGTCTCTGAAATGATCACATTATATACTACTACTTATGATGTATTTTTTCAGCGAGAAATTGACTTTTGAGGTGGCAGAGACTTATTTTAAATCCATGAGAATACCAGTCCCTGACTGGGGTTTGAACCCAGGGCCTCTAAGGCACATAATCATCTAGGACAGTGAACAGAACATGCTACCACTACACTAGCTAAGTACATCATTATATGAAAAAATGGCCATACCCCTTAACAATACTACTACTTATCTAAATCCCTACATTATAGTGTTTCCCTAGTAGAGGCAGCAGTACAATATCACATATATATTGTGGTTGAATAGACCTACTGGCACAAATCCTGTACTCTAGTTGTATTCTTTAGAAAGATAAATCCTGATGGTGCTGACAATCCTTCGATGACATTTGTAAAGCACTGCTCTACTGATGACTGACACATTCTAGCTGATGGCAGGCTGCATACTGTTTGTTGATGAAAAAGGACCAAAACCCAGGATAGTTGTACATATTAGGTGTTTTCGGAACTGTACTAGTTCATATAAGACTGCTTTTAACATCCGAACACAGCTTAAGCATTCAGGTGTGATTAATGCTTGATTTGAAGGGGACTCTCCCTTGCTACCAGAAAATATTATATTACCAGGCAGCCTAACCTAGCGCTATGTTATTAGATAAAATAAATTGTTATTGCTGCAGATTGCTAGTTATAAAGCTTGCACGTTGTAATATCAGAGTATGCCTCTTGTATGCAAGGGTACATGTATATGGTATATGAAGCCTATTGTATACAAGGGTACATGTATATGGTATATGAAGCCTATTGTATACAAGGGTACATGTATATGGTACATGAAGCCTATTGTATACAAGGGTACATGTATATGGTATATGAAGCCTATTGTATGCAAGGGTACATGTATATGGTATATGAAGCCTATTGTATACAAGGGTACATGTATATGGTATATGAAGCCTATTGTATACAAGGAAATATGTATATGGTATATGAAGCCTATTGTATGCAAGGGTACATGTATATGGTATATGAAGCCAATTGTATACAACGGTATATGTATATGGTATATGGAGCCTATTGTATGCAAGGGTACATGTATATGGTATATGAAGCCTATTGTATACAAGGGTACATGTATATGGTACATGAAGCCTATTGTATACAAGGGTACATGTACATGTATATGGTATATGAAGCCTATTGTATGCAAGGGTACATGTATATGGTATATGAAGCCTATTGTATACAAGGGTACATGTATATGGTACATGAAGCCTATTGTATACAAGGAGATATGTATATGGTATATGAAGCCTATTGTATACAAGGGTACAGTATATGGTATATGAAGCCTATTGTATACAAGGGTACATGTATATGGTATATGAAGCCTATTGTATGCAAGGGTACATGTATATGGTATATGAAGCCTATTGTATACAAGGGTACATGTATATGGTATATGAAGCCCATTGTATACAAGGGTACATATATATGGTATATGAAGCCTATTGTATGCAAGGGTACATGTATATGGTATATGAAGCCTATTGTATACAAGGGTACATGTATATGGTATATGAAGCCCATTGTATACAAGGGTACATGTATATGGTATATGAAGCCTATTGTATACAAGGGTACATGTATATGGTATATGAAGCCTATTGTATGCAAGCTCACCAAATAGTTCCTCAGCAGTATAAAATGCAGATCTTATTCCTTTTTCTGTTTTTACCTTAATGGGTTTCAAAGGATTCTTTTGGCGTGTTTTCATGGTGTGGGAATATTTATGCAAATTGATGGAAAAAGTGGTGGAATGAGAAAAATTATATTTACAGCTCTGTTATTAGTAATGTCTGATATCATTTGTCTACTCTAATATACATGTATAATATCATTTTTGTCTACTCTAATATATGATACCTGTGACAACGAACACTAGAGCAGCATATGATAGCCAACCTGGAGGTGATAGTGGGACAGTGTAGTTAGCTGGAAGAGGTAATACAGGTATGACCAGAGTACCACCCACAGACTCGTCACTCATAGACCTGTGAATATTGCTGTTACAGACGTCTGTTAGCGTGGGATTTAAATCATTACAAAGACCTGCGTCAACCAATGACCAATTAGCTACTAAGTCAAGTGTTGCTATCAACCATAATTGGAAATTGTCCTATCTTGTTTTGTCTTGCTGTAATGGAAGAACAACTTCTAATTATCATCTGCAGCTGCTGAGTGACCAATGCACCCTTTAGGCAAGGTCCTAAGATTGCAGGTAGGCACCGTATACCCACCTCATTTGTTTCACTTCAAACACTGGCTGATACTGTATATGTATGTATTAGATTTTTTATCTAACAATAAGAATTCAAAATGTTGTGACTGGTGTTGTTACTATTGAGAGCCAAGAACTAAGTTTATTTATGTGTAAGCAAAAATTATTCTAAAAATATAATGGCTGTGTTTTGCTGTTACATAAGTATGAAACAGCTCATTGCTAACTCAACAAGCTGAGTAAATCTTTTTATATATTCGCTATAAATCACAGCATAGAGCTTTCTAATGGGTATAAATGCACCTAGACATTCAGTTTCCCATATTGTATTAGCAGAACTTCTACTACATATATGTAAGTTTATTACTGTAACTTCATTTTGTAAGTTGAATCATTATTACATGCAAATCGATAACTTACTTGTAATTTCTAGTTATTTTTCATTTACTTGGAGAGTATAAGTTAGATATTATACAAGTCATGTGCATTGTAGGAACAAGCTTTTTATTCTTTTACAATATAAAATATACTTACTGCCTCTCTAAAATGGTGATTGAAAAATATAAAACCCTATCTTGCTCTCAATTGCATTGATGAAGCTTTACCTAACTGCATGAAAAGTGAAACCTTGACTAAACCTAATGTCAAGACATGTCAATTTATCAAATTAATGGTTTTATCCAAATTTTATTGCTTATCCTATCCATTGACATGTGAATTTAGTAAGTTATGAGCAACAAAGGTATTTTCAGGCAAAATTGTTTGCAATTCTTACAATTCTTGGCAATACTAAACGTCAAAACGATATAAAGGTCTACAAGAATACATTCAAGAGGCTAAATTTTATAATAATGTTTTGAACAGCTTTTCTCTGACACGTTATCAGTTTTCCAAACTTTCTAATAGTATAGGGAATTATAATTCTTATGTGTGAGCTTTTAGTATCTTTTAAAGTTACCCCTCTTCTTTATCAATGGGTTGCACTAGTATTGACATTGCGGGTATTGAATAGATTTCCCCATTGTAAAACTCGTACCCAGTTTAGTCTCAGCCTTTCATTTCTTTTGTGTTGATTGTCATAAATGGACGTGTCATCTCCATTTTTCTACAGTGTAACTATGTCTGGAATAGTTGGTGCTGGTGCAGCAAACAGCAAGACGAGTAGGACCCTATGGTCCGAGGAAATTGAAGAATCGTTAAAGGAGGCAGTGGAACTTTATCCACCATGTGGTAGAAAAAAGATTGCTATAGTAGAAGGTGGGGAGAAGTATGGTAAGTGCTACCACCATCTCTTTGAAAACAACAGACACTCTAGATTTAATCCTGCGTAATTGAATATGTTATCACATTAATATGCTGTTAAGTAACAGATTATTGATGAGACATTGCCTTACCCTGTCCAATGAGGTGATACTTTTTAATTTTAATGACCATTGAAATGCCATGCAACTTTGAGCATTGTGTATTTTTATTTCCCTGGTCTATCATGAGCTCTTGGTACTTTCCAACTGTCATCTGGTTATACATTGAATATTATTAGTCATTAAAGGTAGCTTAACAATGATACCGGCATATTATAATATTATGGCCATACATGTACATGTACATGTAGATGCAGTAGGAAATGTGTTATTTGTTCATGCAAAGAACTTATACCCGAGAGTTCATTAGTACTTCATAGTTCGGATTTACTGTGCATATTTCACATTCATGGGTGGTTTGCAGGTAGAATTCAACTTATCGCCATATACATAAAAAATCAGACCGGCAAAACAGTGAGTGAAAGTCAGATAAGTAGCCACCTGCAGACGCTCTCCAAAAGAGAAAAAAAACAAGTAAGATATTTACAATAATTACTCACCTACTTACAGCTACGTTGTAGGTGCTAGCAAGCAGATAGACTGGTAAACCTTACTTACCCCTTTCCTTTTTTTTCTATCCTGTGCTTTAGACTGTTTAATTCAGTAGCTTTCCGCCTGCTAAACACCCATGTACACTATTACACAAATATAATGTTAGCCAATAGATCACTGAATATGATTGTAATACTAGCAAAATATATATAAATTACGTCAATACCGACTGTTACTATATTTTACTTTTAATTGTTTCGATCCATTTCACAAAATTGATGTGATGCTAATAATTTCTATGTTGGAATTGTTTTTTCTTGAAAATTTGGTTATAATTATATTTGGTGACATGTTGAACAGTTTTATTGAACCAACATTTTTAAAAAAAACTACTGTGAACTGAAATGCAAAAAATTTAGCATTGCCTGTCTGTCGGCCCGTGTGCCTGTTCCTACTGCATCTCTCATCTGCTTGTCTTTTGCTATAACATGAGCTGTTCCTTCTTTTGTGTTGACCTTCTAATTCTAGTAGGTCAGCTCCCATTTATGTACTACTGTTCATGCTTGCTAATGCTTACAAGAGTATAGCACTTCTTAGAACTTAATGTTGTCCCATTCTTGGTATTTTTCAAGTTTTTGTTAGTATGTTGCTTTATTTCTGTTATTTAATAGTTTCATCGGCTTGTATACGTAGTAGTAGTAGTAGTAGTAGTAGTAGTAGTAGTAGTAGTAGTAGTAGTAGTAGTAGTAGTTATAGTAGTAGTAGTAGTTATAGTAGTTATAGTAGTAGTAGTAGTAGTAGTAGTAGTAGTAAGAAAACGGAGCTAACAGCAATTTTCATTCTCACCACCTAGAAAGTTACCTGTAATGCTTTTGCATAGCCGAGCTTAAGCGTATTTAGTCATATTTCTTTGTCTGCTCTGCCTTGCTCAACTCAGTCCGTAAATTCTTCTTGATCATTCCTCTCGATAGCTCTGTTTAGTCTAACTTCATTGATAATTATACTCTGTAGATGGAGACCTCCGAACAGACAGGAGAGAGTTGCCGCGAGTTGAAAGCAGTCCAACTTGAACTAGAGACACAAGTCTCTATAAATCAGAAGGTTGGTAGATACTAGCATTGTTACCGTACGCTTGACTTTCTGGTCATACATACAAGTAAATAATGTCTGATGTTTCCACACCCTAGAGACGTATCTGAGTTGAACTTAAAGCCAACAAGTCAAGTCATTTTTGAAATTTTGGAGGCAAGTGAAGCTCAAGGCAGGTCGGTGCTGCCTCGGGTCAAGTCAGCCGTCATGTAATCCACAGGTCTAGTTTAAGTCGACCTGTCTACTTACATGTACTCGTCAAAATTGAAGCACTGAGTGTTCATTGGCAAATCCTGCAGTTTTAATCTTTATAAATTAGCAATATATTACACTGTATATTTTATTTACCACTTACACTGCACTTATTCTACTTACACTGCGTGTACATGCGACCTGACTATGCTCCACGTAGTCCCATGTACACAAAGTCTCGATGTTTCATTTGCTGAATAATATTCTCACAGCCAACCTTGATCTACTTTAAATACTGCTAGTACCACTGATGAGTTAAAAATGATAGATCTATAGACAATTGAGACTTTTTTCCATGCTGGCTATTAAGTCTACACTGTACAAAATTACTATCTTTAATTTTGACTTAGCAGAGTCCAACTCAAATTCACCAGTCATTCATACATCCAAGTTAACTCGCATTTATGCGCAAGTCAAAGTCAAGTCAACACATTGGCAAGTCCAAGTCAAATTGTCTTGTGACTTTACTAAAGTCAAATCTATAACTTAGACCCAGCTCTGCAGTACCCATCTTAAGTCTTGGCGAACTACTGATACTCGCTTTTCATTCAAGGTAGTTCCATGTCCATTACTCTCTTTTCCATCGAGACCAGGCAGCTGGTGTTCTCCTCCTGACTCCGCCACAATCCACATTTTCCTATAATTGTTCCTCCACCTATATCTTTATCCAAACAGTATCACCTGCAAAGATTATGCTTGGAGAACTCTTCTCTTACTCTTGGCATGAAAATAACAACAGTTAACCTGTACCTGTACCTGTGGGTATTTGATGACTTATCTTTTTTTTCATCATTCACCCTCTTTGCATAGTCTAATTTTTTCCTTCCCTTGACTTTAAGCTTACTCAGGAGCAAGAAAAAATGAAGCTCCAGCATGAGCAAGAGCTCGCCGCAAGACTTCAATCCTTGGAGCTGGAGTATCTGGAAAGATTTAAACGGGTCAGCAAGGAGAATCAGCAGCTCAGCAAGGAGAATCAACGTCTTACAGAAGCCTTAGAGCACAGAGATTAAAACTCTGGTAATTATCGTATATGTTGGGTCATGTGATTAGACAGAGTAAGGTTTCTTTTTTATCCACTTCACTGGCATTGGTTTTAAATCACCATTGTCGTGCCATTCAGTATATAGAGATAATATTGTAGAAGAATCATACTTTAGCGACTCAAATTGCATGATGGTGGGTTGGGCGCTAGTGCACAAACTTGGCCATGGTAAATCCTCATTGAATTATGTGTGATGGTCGAGACTAGGGGGTCTATTCAAGTTATAATTTGGCGCTATTTTATCTTTTAGATATAGATATAGTGGGTCTTGCCAAATCACTAATTTCTACTCAAACTATAGGATGGGTAGTAGGAGGAGGAGTGGTCGGGCTCATATCCCTGGTCACTCTGGGAGTTCTGGCTGCACTCTTGACTCGACACATGCGTAGAAAGAGAGCACAGACAGAGACACCCTGCACACTGGAGAGAACATACGACAGCGGTAGCTCCAACACACCGTTTTTCAGTTGTCGAACTGTCAGATATGACATCAATAACATTTTTATTGCTATTGCCAAATGCCAATATAACACCTACATAGAGTATCAGCCAATCACAGCAAAGCATACCCATTATTTAGTAGGGTTTCTACTAGACAAATAGACTTAAATCTTGACTATCATAATAACAACAGATCCAGCCATAACATTTTTATGGCTATACTCTATATATTATACATATTGAGAGGAATTGGAACCCATACACAAACTTATGACTACCAGGATAACTATTACTCATAGTAGATTATTAGCAGATAGACATTGAATAAAATTAATACTAATTTTTCTTTATGATATTTCCAAAAATAACACAGATACACAATAAATAAATGGAATATTAATTTGAATACAGACACAACATGATCACCCACAAGGTCACTGCCTGGTTATTATGGGACACATACACAGATGAAAATACATGTATACAGCGATCGTGTATATGTATATGAGATTAAGTTTTGCTCAGCATCATTTTTATAAATAGCCTAATTAACAGGTACATTATATAAGTTTGGAACCCAGGGCCAAGCTAGGTAGTTGAAAGGCCACATTACACATATTAAATTAGCAGAAGAAAATATAGATATAGTAAAGAGAGTAGGAGACTAGTAGGTTAAATACACAAATTTTATATATTTTGAGCAAGACACTCGCGGCTATCATAGTAATATATTATTAGGAAAGCAGGGCTTGGTGTGATACATTATAATTATATATTAGAGAATAACAGCATAAAGTATAGTTTCATAGAATACTGCATGGAGTAGTAAAGCAGTAAGGATATAATAACATAACAGGGTAGTCAACATGTTAGTAGGTGAACTAGTAATTAGTGTTATATAGTGGATTACGACTGCCCAAAGCGTCTCGTAAGAGACTACGCTAAAGGTCGGAGCTGATTGGCCAACCGGACGACGAAGGACCACGCTACAAGCCGAGAGGATTAGGAAGACTATTCAGCCCTAAAGGGTATGCTACATGGACGCACAACTTCTGCGAATATCGCCAGTTTAAAAAACGGAAAACGTTGTTAGGTGCTACACAGAAGTTGCGTTTTATTGTAAACAAAAGAAGTTGTCTACTCATTAATTCAACTGAAGGCAAGAGTAGATGAATCTAAGCAATTAATGTAGCCTGTGAACCTACAAAATAATAATTGGGGGTTGTGATACATTTACATTCAATCTCTTTAGGATTAGCCCCTCCATATTGTAGCTTAAATTAAAACCTCCACTATTTTAGCAATATATCGGAACACGCAGGTTAAATTAGTTCTGCTCGGTGGAAACTAAGTTCAACTAAATGTTTCCTATACGTAACGAGCACCTGAGAGGCTTGACTTGAATTAATTTATGGTTTAAGATGCACACGATAGCTTGACTGTTGATTTAATTTATTTACCTCGTGTTTATAATAAGGATTGAACTTTTCCCACAGTGCTGGTCTTTTGTTGGATTAATTTAAACAACATAGCTATACAGCTTTCGTCCATTTTGCGGTCAGTAGAATATAGCACAAATTGAAATTTAAATTAAGTTATTAAATCAATTTCAATTTATACAATGGTTTTATTTTATTATCCTAAAAGCTAAACTCAACTGCTAGCACCTTGTCAAAGCATCTAAGTTAGCTGTAGCCAATCAACACTCGATTCGCATTTTGAAACGTTAAAAATTTATAACATGCAATAAACATGCGATTTCGCAAAAGTTAAACATCAGTAATCGCAAAACGCAAAATTTATGCGATTCGCATAAATTTTGCGTCCGTGTAGCATACCCTTTATCTTCATGAACTTCGGTGAGTGAAGACGTACCTAACTACGCTAAGTATATTACGAACCTGACTATTCAACATGGCACAGTTGGCAAGATAATTTTTTTATTATTATTGTTAAACTGAAAGGTATTACTGGTTACAACTGAGATAATCAAGAGCACCCTTCGGGGGAGGAGTAGCAGTCACTCAAGGAGGAGTGACTGTGAGTGAGTAGCGTAGTGTAGCCTTAAGGACTTATTGACTCACTAGTCCTTGACTGCACTACGTGAGGGGTAGCGTAGTTACGTGAATGTAACGTGACTACGTGAGTGTAGAGTAGAGAGAGTAGAGAGTTTTTGTAGCGTAGCCACACGAGAGTACCGTGGCTACGTGAGAGTAAAGTGTTTCAGTAGCGTAGTCACGTCAGTTTAGCGTGGCTACGTGAGTGGAGAGGTTAGAGTTAGAGCAGTGTTAGAGTTAGAGTAGTGTTAGAGATAGAGTGAGAGTAGTGCTAGAGTTAAAGTAAGTGTTAGAGTTAGAGTAGTGTTAGAGATAGAGTGAGAGTAGTGTTAGAGTTAAAGTAAGTGTTAGAGTTAGAGTAGAGTTAGAGTCAGAGTAAAGTTAGAGTGTGAGAGAGTGTAGCACAGCAGAGCTAAAATGGCTGCTGCTGCAGGCGTAGACTTAACGAGCTTCCCTAAACTAAAGATTGAAGGGAGTGATGTAAGTGGCTGTTGGTCTGAATGGCTAACAGATTTCGAAATAGCGGTGGAAGTAGCCACCTTTAATATGGGTAAAGAAGGACCCAATGAGGCACGAGTGAATAGGTTTAGGGGTAGGACTAAACTACTGGCCCTACTCAGCGCGGCAGGGAGAGATGGCAAAGCTGTCCTCACTGCCTCAGGCTTCGATCTGAAAGACAACGCAGACGATGCCTACGATAGAGGTCTTAAAATATTAAAAGATCATTTTGAGCAAAAAGATAGCTTCTTTTTAAGGCATAATAGATTCATTACTGCATCACAAGCATGTGATGAAGAATTTCATACGTACCTACTCAGGGTAGAAAGATTGAGTAGGGATTTGGATTTTGGCGAACAAGCTGAAGTACATAGGCTGCGCCTCGCTGTTTCAGTCGCAGTTAACGGTTTACGCGAAAGCTCGCTCAGGCAATTACTTTACCAGCGAGCTGAACTCGCCTGGGAAGACCTGGTGAAAGTGCTCAAAGCGAGAGATACTGCTAAAAAAGAGGATGACCTCCTCTCCAGGCAGTCTAACGTAGAACAGACTTCTAGGGCCGATAGACCCATTAAACAAGAAGTGTGCAAGGTAGACTCTGACAAACAGAGCTACCGTAATGTAAGCAAATATAATACTGACGAATCAGATGAATCATCTGTATGTAATGTAACTAGACGCAGATCTAGACATAAGTATAGACCTAGAAGTACTAGTAGAGATAGTAGTACTAGCAACGGCTCCTACAGTCGTTACAATTCTAGGAGGTATTCTAAGTATAGACCTAGAAGTAGAAGTTATGAGAGTAAGGAATCCTACCAACGTCGAGATTCTAGCAATGACAGTTATTCTAGATACTCCCCTAGTAGGAGGAATAGACAAGAAGACTCTCGTTGCTATCACTGTAGTAAGCAAGGACACCACACAAGGGAGTGCCCTACGGTGACCTGTTATGTATGTAATAAGAAAGGCCACATCTCCAGGGATTGTCGGTCCAGGCGGAGCGAACGCCACCCTAAAGACCCCCAAAGTCCTCCCATGCAACGGAGGGAATCTAGAAGGGACTACAGGAGCCCCTCTAGAGTGCACAGAGTCAGATTTCCTAGCTGACTAGAGAGTAAAACAAATACACTCAACCGTACCTTGTCAGTAAACAACAAGTCTATTGATTTTGTATTAGACACTGGGGCAGATGTCTCAGTTCTTACGGAAGAGTCCCATTCCCAATTGGACTCTATTATGTCTCAACCCAAGACTCTATTTAGTGGAGCAGATGGGAGTCCCTTTAATGTTCTTGGTATGACTACTGTAACTGTGAAAAGTACTTATAGTAGTATCGACACTGACATGTACATACTTAGGGGTTCCAAAAGGAATCTCCTAGGCTTGAGCGATATTAGACGGCTTAATTTATTAGCTGTAGTTAATAGTATAGTAGGTACCAAGGAATTCGACCCTATGTCAGAGTTTCCTAAACTCTTCACAGGGTTGGGCACATTGCCAGGTATATTTAAGATCAAGCTTAGACCTAATGCAGAACCCAAATGCTTATTTGCACCTCGTTCTATAGCATGCAGCAGGTTTAAGAGATAAGGCCAAAACGGAACTTGACAACATGTTGCGGGATGGCATTATAGACAGAGTGGAAGAACCCACTGATTGGTGCTCTGGTCTCACAATTGCTCCCAAAGCAGGGGGCAAGATCAGAATGTGCATAGATCTAACAAATCTAAACAAATGTGTAGCGCGTGCAGTATACCCGCTACCACGTATTTCTGACATGCTTAGTCAACTATCTAGTTGTAAGATGTTCTCGAAACTCGATGCAAATTCGGGATTTTGGCAAGTGAAACTGGAACCCAAGAGTAGATTACTCACTACTTTTGTGACTCCTTGGGGAAGGTTTTGCTTCAATCGCATGCCCTTTGGCATTTCGTCGGCACCTGAATATTTTCAGAGTGCTATGGAAAAAATATTAGTAGGTTTACCAGGTGTCATCTGTTTAATGGATGATATCTTGGTTTTTGGTAAGACCGCCAATGAACATTGGCAACGTCTTAGAAAGGTACTCTTACAATTAGAGAAAGCAGGGTTAACACTGAAAAAGGAAAAATGCGAATTCGGTGTTAATGAGATTAAGTTTCTTGGGCATCTGGTAAGCTCCACCGGAGTCAAACCAGACCCAGATAAAATCAAAGCGATTTTAGAGATGCAACCTCCTCAAAATAAATCGGAGGCACGTCGATTTACTGGGATGACAAATTATCTTAGTAAATTCAGTGACAAATTAGCAGGACTGAGTATACCTATATACGCAGTCTCGGGGTCTAAAGCGGAATGGCTGTGGGGTCCACCCCAACAGGAAGCCTTTGACCAAATAAAAGAGGAGATGACTAAGTCACCTATCCTGTGCCCTTTTGACTTAAACAAAAGGCACCGTGTTTCAGCAGACGCAAGCAAAAATGCGTTAGGGGCAGTTTTACTGCAACTCGACGAGGAAGGCAATGGCCGACCCGTGGAGTATGCTTCACGCAAAATGACGGATGCCGAAGTAAAATATGCTATGGTAGAGAAGGAAGCTCTAGCCATAACTTGGGCATGTGAGAAGTTTGACTACTATTTAGTAGGTAGGCGATTTGAGATCGAAACTGATCACAAATCATTAATATCCATCTTAGGTGAAAAAGATTTATCTGATTTACCTATTAGGGTACAACGTTTTAAGATGAGGTTAATGAGGTATGATTATGTCATTTTCCACACGCCTGGTACAGAAATGTACTTAGCAGATACTTTAAGTAGACCCAATAATCCTACTTATAGTACAGTAGATTTAATAAAATCTAACGAGACAGAAATGTTTATAGGCTCTGTCTTAGCCTCCTCACCCTACGTAGATTGTAGAGAGGAGGAAATACGTAAAGTATTGTTACAGGACCCCGCCTGTCAGTTACTGGTAGAATATATTAGTGACAGGTGGCCTAAACGTAAGAAAATCACTAATGAGGAGTTACTTACAATATATCCTAGCAGAGATAGGCTATCTATCTATAACGGAATAGTATTCTATAATTCTAGAATGTATGTACCTTTAGCATTAAGGAGAGAGTACCTGGAAAGGTGCCACGAGGGACACCAAGGTGTTTCTAAGAGTTACAGACGGGCACAACGCCATTTTTGGTGGCCTGGGCTGTATAACGATATTACATATCATGTAGAGAGATGTAATATATGTATTATGCATAGAGAAGTCAAACACCAACCACTAACACTGGCAGCTATGCCCAGTGGTCCATGGGAGGTGATAGGGGCTGACTTATTTATATTCCGTAATCAAACGTACATTGTTGTTATCGATTACTATTCTAGGTGGATCGAGGCCAAACCTGTTGCCTCTCATTCATCAGACTCGATAATCGAGACCCTACAGGGGGTATTCTCATGCTTTGGGATGCCTAAAGTGTTTCGTTCAGATAATGAACGGTGCTTTGCTAGTCATGCATTTAGAAATTATGCTTCCTTACACGGCTTTACGTTAGTCACGAGCAGCCCTCGCTATCCCAATCTAATGGGTTAGCAGAAAGTGCTGTCAAAACAATTAAACGGTTATGGGAGAAAACTAATGATAAACATAGTGCTCTTCTTGTATATAGGACTACACCATTGTCCACAGGGTATTCACCGAGTGAATTAATGTTTGGTAGGACCATTAGGAATAACCTAGGGACCCCTACCTCAGTGATGTTGATTATGAAGCATTTGAATGTAAAGAGACTATTAAACGCAGAAAATTTAAATCTAAGTTTGATAACAGGAAAGGTACTTCCCTTTTACCTAAATTGGAAATAGGGGATGTTGTTTGGGTTAAAGCCCCTACTGATCCAGGTAATCGAGGAGTGGTGGTCCGAAAGGACAACACGCCTCACAGCTATTGGGTAGAGATAGGGGATAGTCAAGTACGTAGGAATAGAAAACACCTATTTATTATGTTTGAACCCTACGATACTAACTACGGCAAGCCTCCATCTTCGGATGAGGATATGCCAGAGTGGAGTGAACACATTTCTGGTGATAACTCTATCGTAACCCCAGCTTCTAGTGCTAACGCTAACGATGTCGAACAGGATACTAACGCTTTTCCTAGTGACCTTGCTAACCATACTGTGTGTGACCAGGCCCCTAGTGAGACAAGTGGCCACCCTGATGGTGAGCCTATAGCAGGCCCTTCGGGGACTCCATCCCCAGCCTCACCAGCCGATCTCCCGGTTGAGCCTGAGCCCCCTGACATTACCGAGGGGCAGGGGAGTGGTTCTACGTTGTTTAAACCAACGAAGGACAACGTGGTTAAAACACGCTCCGGAAGAACCGTTAAGAAAAGAAAGGAAACTAATATTGTATACTATCAATAAATTTTATTGTTGTTACAGGTTTCTGGAGATATCACAGAGTTACAGAGTTACTTTATAGCAGATGACGGAGGTAGCGAGCGGGGGAGGGCAACCTCCTGGTCGTCAGCCGCCTGGTGGAGGCGGTGGCGCGCGTCCCCCTGCCGATGGGAGCGGCAAGGGGGGGGAAAGGCGGACCCGGCAAGGGTCGGAAGGCCTATGGCAAGCAAGGCGGAAAATGGTGCAACCATTGCGCAAGGCTAAGGGACCACTTAGCTAAGGACTGCCCCGGATTCGTCTGCAGGAAGTGCAACGAATGGGGACACTACGCTGCCAGCTGCGAGGTAGTGATTTGCACCTGGTGTGGAGAGCGCGGACATGTCATGAGGTCATGTCCTGTCGGAGGAGCTAGCTACTCCAATAGCAAGAAGAGGAAGCACCCCTCTTCTAGCCCGGCAGACGCTGAGGGGCCAGCACCCAAAGCGTCGGGGGTAGAACCCTCTGTGTCCTACGCACAGAAGGTTAGCGGCAAAGGGAAGAGTGCTAGCTCTTTTCTCTTAGCGCAAGTTTCCACCTTCCTGAGTGGAATCCGCAGTAGTTCTGCCATGACTACTGACGACTTCTCGAGGAGAAGTACGGCTCTTGGTGAAAGAGAAGAGGCACTTCGGCGCCAATATGAACTCGGACTGAGTGAGATAGCTAGAGAGAGAGCTGCTCTTCAGAAAGAGTACGATGATGGTGAACCGGTAAGGGAAGCCATCAGGAACCTAGAACTGGCTGCCAGGCAGTTCACCCAAGGTTCCACGTCTGGTGTTGCTACAGCTCCTGTAACACCAGTAAGACCAAGTACCAGTGCGGAGTCCGAGAACTCTTCTGGTACTCGAGAGAGGGTGGAGTCTCCCCTGGAGACCAAACCCGCAGAGACAGTGCAGGGTGCACAAGAATGCGGCTCTGCCCCGGCAGAAGAGGAGCCCCAGGCTCAACGAGAAATGGTGCATCGGAGCGAAGCACCAGCAGTAAGGGAAGGGTCCCTTGTCTCTGCCCATGGAGGGGATGTTGTCGAGGACAACTTAACAGAGATGGAGTCTCTCTGGGAAGCCCATCGCTCAGGGAGTGAGTCGAGTCTGGTTTCCAGGCTTGAACGCACCACAATGAGAAGTGTCAGCCCTGCTGGGAGCAGCGACACTTTTATGCGGCAGCGAGGAGGACGAAGGGCAGGGCCTTTGCACCTCAGCCACGGACTCTGGAGAAGTCGGTGGTGACGGATAAGGCCGGGAGGGCCTTATAGCGGCTGACAGGTTCCCTACCTGCAGCAACTCGATGATGAAACGAAGGGACGCACCAGAAGGCTAGTCCTTTCGATCTGAGAGCATCCTTGAAGCTACCACTGGGGAGTGGTGAGAAGGGCCATACGCTGGCACTACGGCCCTTAGTACAAGACACTCAGGGTCCTCCTGATGTTGGCCACGAGTGTAATGTTTATGTGTTGCGTGTATACTCGCATCTGTATATTACAGGAAACGGGGAGACCCGACCGAGAGAAGGGGGCATGTTATATAGTGGATTACGACTGCCCAAAGCGTCTCGTAAGAGACTACGCTAAAGGTCGGAGCTGATTGGCCAACCGGACGACGAAGGACTACGCTACAAGCCGAGAGGATTAGGAAGACTATTCAGCCCTTATCTTCATGAACTTCGGTGAGTGAAGACGTACCTAACTACGCTAAGTATATTACGAACCTGACTATTCAACAATTAGTGTCATAATTTTTGAAATTCTTGTAAGAACACTATGTGTCAATAAGTGCACAAACTTCTAGAACATTCATATACACATTATGGTTAGTATGCAGAGACTCTTTCTCTTTACAGCGTTAGTTGGTATACGTTTGAAGGATGAGGTCACAGAACTAATGGAATTCCCGGAATGGTTAACTGCCATGCTGAAAGATAAACACACTAGACTAATGACTCGAGTTTATAGGAGATGATGACATACATAACACAAACATGAAGCAATCCAGGGAATGCTGTATGAAACATAGATATGAGTGACTCATAGATTACAACTTGTTTGCTGACTAAAATGGGAAATCAAAAATCCCAAAATATGATGTAAGGCTTAAGAAATAGTATACATCCTCCTATAATATCGATTGCTGCTGACATGGAAAACCCAGGAGAAGGGTATATAAGGAGAGCTTTTTGAGAGCACAAGCAGAGCACATTGAGAGAGCAGGGTGGGAGCTCCCACAGAGAGCACATTGAGAGAGGAGAGTGGGAGCTCTCACAGAGAGCACATTGAGAGAGCAGAGAGAGAGAGAGAGCACAAGATGACGACCCAGACAAGGACATACTGGATATAATGATGACATTAAAATAGAGAGAGTAATTACACAGTGCTCAAGTGTACCATTGATGATTAATAATTTTTATTGTGCCAATATTCTCTCTGAAACACAGACTCAGTGTAAGTCTATACATATGATATATTCCCTTTATATAAGGAGGCAGACTGACAATTATTGTAGCTGCTATAATCAGAGATTGAATGATTATTTTTAAAACTGACAGATTGGAGATTATTTTTTAGTAAGACAATTACTTATTGTGCGCAGCAATTACAAACACTGATAATTGGTTTTTGATCGCAAACGGGATTCAGCACATTGAACAATTAATTTGAACTCATATTGAGGATTCAGAATCACTGAGTGACTTTCATTGAACTATTGATTCGGAGAATTCGATTGAACGAATATTTTTCCAGTGAGAAAATAGTATACATTTCCACTGAGGTGTTATAGTACATATACACTTTGAGGTAGTTTAAATATAACAATTTTTAAACCTCGAATTGGCCTGCGAAGTGATTGATTTACCAGGTGAATAATTCATAACGTACCTGATACACAGCTCTCTTGAAAGAGATATACTTGAATTGCAGTTGGCTTGATAAATACCTGTCGATAGGGTAACACATAGAACACATAGATTCTCCAGGGGAGGTAGTCCCAATTCTGTCACTCGGATTATTATACTCTACAACATAGAGAGAGTACATTTGTATGTCCACGAGAGGAAATAAATATATTGAGTGCATACGTCCTGAGTGCTACCATTACCTTACACATAGAACCTAGAACCAAAGTACACTTGTATACATAAATTAGTTGATTGAATATAGGAGGTATACACACATAATATTGAACCAAAGAGTCATTGTCAAAAGTTATCTTCTCTCAATAGAGATATAATTGGCGTGAGAAGACAACTATCAATTAGTGAGACAGAAATTACATGAGAACCAAAGTTATCTTCTCTTAAATTTATTGGAGGTTAACAGGAGAAGATAATTACAAATTACACAGTACATTGCACAAACCATTGAATACAAACACAACCATTCTATATATATATATATATATATATATATCACATAGAAACATTAGTGTAATAGCATACTTAATATAAGTATACTAGCATTACATATTACATCATCACATATTACAACATACACAATCACAATCACATACGTAAAAATTCTATAAAATTTCCCTCGTGACAGAACTCTGAATATTTACCTATTCTACATACGTTATCCATGTTGATGTTAGCGTTAATTACTAGCGATTAGGCATCCAAATCAGTCTCATTACAATTTATTGTGCTAACAACACTCAAATTGGCGCTTCTACTAATTACAATCTCAAAATCTGAATCACTAGGCGTTAGAACTCTCAGGTTTTACAGTTAATAGAATATTTTTACTAACCATTACTTACTTTGAGAATTTACAATCAATAAAGTATAATCACTACTATAACTATATATCTACTACCCAGGTCTATGGTTTATGCGTTCACGTTCCCTTATAAATAAAGTTAAAGGGTCCGGGCGGCTTTGATAGCCGATAAATTCATATAGGACCAGCATTACTAACATTACTATACTTGTATATACAGATATTATGTAGGCACGTGATTCACTGAAATAGCCAATAAATTTGTAAATTACACATGTGTCACGAGGGAAATTCAAGATTTTATATGTATGTATATATTGTGTTATATATTGTACTATGATATATATTGTATACACGTAATCCGTATACTAAGTATGCTAGTACACTACTGGTTCTAGGTGATATATATAATATATAGACTGGTTGTGTTTGTATTCAATAGTTTGTGCAATGTACCGTGTAATTTGGAATTATCTTCTCCTGTTAACCTCCAATAAATTAAGAAAAGATAACTTTGGTTCTCATGTAATGTCTGTCTCACTAACTGATAGTTGTCTTCTCACGCCAATTATACCTCTATTGAGAGAAGATAACTTCTGACAATGACTCTTTGGTTCAATATTATATGTGTGTGTATAACCTCCTATATGCGATCAATTAATTTATGTAACAAGTGTACTTTGGTTCTAGGTTCTATGTGTAATGTAATGGTAGCACTCAGGACATATGCACTCAATATATTTATTTCCTCTCGCGGACATACAATTGTAATCTCTCTATGTTGTAGAATACAATAATCCGAGTGACAGAATTGGGACTTCCTCTCCTGGAGAATCTATGTGTTCTATGAGTTACCCTATCAACAGGTATTATCAAGCCAACTGCAATTTAAGTATATCTCTTTCAAGAGAGCTGTGTATCAGGTACGTTATGAATTATTCACCTGGTAAATCAATCACTTCGCAGGCCAATTTGAGGTTTAAGAATTGTTATATTTAAACTACCTCAGAGTGTATATGTACTATAACACCTCAGTGGAAATGTATACTAATTTCTCACTGGAAAAATATTCGTTCAATCGAATTCTCCAAATCAATAGTTCAATGAAAGTCACGCAGTGAATCTGAATCCTCAATATGTGTTCAAAATAATTGTTCAATGTGCTGAATCCTATTTGCGATCAAAAACCAATTATCAGTGTCTGTACTTGCTGCGTACATAATATAATTGCCAAAAAAAAAATTATCTCTTAGTCAATCTTGACTATAAAGCAAACACTCTGCTATAACTGATACAAGTCTATCAGCCTCCTTTATAAAAGGGAATATAAATATATATATAAACTTACAGAGAGTCTGTGTTCCTGAATATCTTCACCAGAAAAAAAAAATTAATACTTAAAAATTATGAGCACTTAGCATTTACTCTATATGAAATGTCCTCATAGTGTCCTCCTTGTATGTAGTCTGTGTCTTCCTTGGAGGTGCTCTATATGAGAGCTCTCTCTCTCTCTCTCTATGTGCTCTCTATGTGTCCTTGGAGGTGCTCTCTATTCTTATTGTTTTCTCTTCTTCTTATATACTCTTTCCTGGGTTTCCCAACACCTATGTGTATTGTCTTGGTCAACAGCAATCCATATCATAGGAAGGTATATAATATTTCCTATGTTATTCCTCATATACTTGGGATTTTTGTATTCCCATTCAGTCAACAACAAGGTGCAATAATGATGCACTCATATATATATGTTTCATGTAGCATTCCTTTCCTAGCATATTGTAATGATTTCATCAGATTGCTTCTTGCTTGTATTATCTTCATTTCTTATAATCTATTGGTATTGGTTTAGTGTATTTTCCTTGTAGCTTGGCAGTCATCCATTTTTTGGGAATTCCATCAGCACATTGACCTCGTCCTTCTAATGTATATCTACAACATAGAATTGAAACCCAACCACTGTTGCAAGATAAAGGAACTGTCATTATTAGTATTCATCTATGTAATTTCCAGTGCTATCGTTAGCCTGTATCATGGATGTCTATTCCACCATATAGATGTCAACTGATAATGCCGCTGTCTACATATTGCACACAAATTGCATATGGCTGTTTCATAAAGTCTGTGAACTTATTGACACTTAGTGTTCTTACAATTATTACAAATGATAAAGTAAAAAAATTAGATACTGTTATTAGTCAACATACCAACATGTTGACTATCATAATTTGTTATGTCCTTAATAATTTACTACTCTGTGTAATAGTATTATATGAAAGTATAATTTATGCTGTCTATTAGTGACTATCCAAGCTTGTGCTGTTTTCACTCTAATCCGTTACACCTAAATTAATATATATTGTATAATATGCCAAAATAAGTCAAAATGTTCTGTCTAGTGCAGCTGTCATTAGCCCTGTTATTAATATATATAGTTATGGCTGAGAACTAAGTCTACTTGTATAGTAGATTTTCCCTTGAATATTGGCTATTTATTAGTGTATGGCATGCATGTAGCCTATCTGTCAACCCTTATCTCTTACGGCCTTGTTGTCATATAATATCTAGTATATGTTATCGATGTCAGTAGTATAGTCAGTGCACTTCTATACAGACACGCACTCATTGACCCCTGTTTTCAACCAATCACAAGGCGGTATTTCCGATTTCAACCAATCACAGAAGAGCACAAAAATTTTGCACACGACCTTGCCAAGGTCACCCCAAAATCCCCTATACTGCTGTCTCTCCATGCCTCATTTTCACAGTCTACTCTAGGTATCTATCTATCTATCTCTCTACTGAGACTACTCTACTGTGTAGGTACTCCTCTCCTATATATACCTGTCCTATCTAGTGCGCAAGAATGGACAACTCTTAAATATACTAATTGTCACTATTTATATGCAACAACCTGCATAACATTTATATTATTCATATGAAAAATTTTTTTTAAATATTAATATATGTACATCCTACTTTTTGAGTTCGCTGAATAAAACACACAAGTAACCAGGGGAGGGAGGGAAGAATAGAATAGAATGTATAATCTAATGAATTGAAATGACTAGAGCGATAATGAAAAGTGATAGACAACAGTGATAATGTAACAAGTGATAAGCTATTAGAGATGATAGAATTTTCATATAAAACTTAATATTATAAGAAAGATGCAAAATAAAATTTAATGATCGATGCTAGTTTGGAAGGATGCTAGTTTGGAAAGCGGTGAAATAAATGAAAGTGATAATAAATGAACCATTTTGTGTAGCTTATTTGGTTGCCGAAATGAGAACCATGTGAAACGAAACCCATTCCATTCCGAAAGGAGAATGTAAAAAGAGAGCTTTTTATTCAATATGCAGATTAGCTCAGTAGATTATATTTAATATATCCGGAAAAAGTCTTGGTCTTTTGCAACTACAATCATGTACTTAATAGCGGAAGTTGTATTGTTATTGTTTCGTAACAGGACCGCATAGAATGTAACGCTCGATTCTGTTGATCTCAGTCACCGAAAAAATTTGTTATCGTCAACCGTGTGACCAGCCTGTCGTTTTGGTAGGAATAAGTTGGAGTTGTCGTTTCACGTTTCGTTGGCACTTTTGTGCCCGTGTGACTAGTCCTTAACAGTAACAGAGTCCAAATCCTACTCCAAAACTTACTGATGTTCCTAGCCATACGTCTACGAGGTCTGTAATGTGATGCTAGACGTCAACGGGTTTGGCGATTTGCGGAAGTGACGTAATCCCGGAAGCCGCGGAGATATTGGAAGTCTCTTACGTCTTGAATGCTGGATCAACAACACGTGCCTTCAGAGACTTCTTATTCTACATCCACTACTAGTAACTATCAAGTAAGTGTGTTTATCTGCTTATACGAACATACCTGACCCACGTAACTTAACATGGTACCACGGGTGGGGTAGTCGCAAGATTGTAAGAGCCTTTGTCTTGGAGATTTCAGAATTTCCATTCTGTGCTTCAAGAATAATTTTGTGATAACAAGGGAGTGAATAAAGTTGAGTTAATTGAGTTATAGAGTCTTGAGTTAATAGGGTTATAGAGTTAATTGAGTTATAGAGTCTTGAGTTAATAGGGAATAAATTAAAATTGAGTTACTGAGACTTGGGTTAAGTGAGTCAATTGGGTTGAGTCTTGAGTAGTGAGTTCTAAGAGTCTTGAGGTAACTAGTGAGTGAGGAGATTTACTTGTACGCTGTCGTGGTATAACCCAGTGACAGTTATACTAACCATGGCCAAAGCCCCCACAGCATGGCCCAACCTAGCTATTGATCCTAATGATGTTTCGGGATCATTTCAAATGTGGTTAGAAGAATTTCAAATAGCTATCGAATTAAAAATAGTAGAGTCAGGGAAGAAAGTGGTAGAGGGTGAAAGCGTAGATGCATTTACCCCTAGATGTAAATTGCTGGCGCTATTGAAAGCGATAGGCAGGGAAGGCCGAGAGGCACTCCGCTCAAAGGGAATAAAGGGTCTAGATGCTACTTCCACTTATACAAATGTATTAGCTTCGCTGAAAGACCATTATGAACGGGAAGAGGCCGTTTTTGTTAGGATGCAAAAACTTGTAGTCGTGAGGCAAGGTAATGGAGAAGACCCCAGAGACTACTTGCTTAGAGTGGAGCGGTTGAGTCGGGATTGTGGGGCGTTTGAGCAGGCAGCAGAAGCAAATGTCAATGCAGCATTGACTAGGTCGAGGGAGCTGTTCTGCCTCACCCTCGCAGTCAACGGTCTCAGAGACTCAGCTCTGCGCAAGGAGTTAATGGCTAACAATGCTTTAACATGGGAACTATTGGGACAGACTTTAAAATCTAGGTCTAAGGCGTCGGAAGCAGCCAGGCGATTAGAGAACCCTGTCGAACCTACGGCAGCGGTTAAGCAGGAGGTAGCTGAAGTAAGCGATAGGTTTAGAAGCCCCTCTAGGGGAAGATACAGTGACTCAATGGGCGAACAGCGTAGGTCACGAGACTATTCGAGAGACAGGAGTAGTGGTAGTAGCAATGGTAGAGATGATAGAAGGAGCAGTGCCAGCAGAGACCGGTACTATACCACTAGAACCCGAAGTAGAAACGACAGCGGGCAGTCGTTTCGAGATAGCTATCGGGGATACAGGGACTACAGTCACTCGCCCCAACAGGAGCAAAGAGGAAACGATAGAAGAGTGGGTAGATATGGACATGCAGACCGCAGCCAGTTCCTCTGGCCTAGGCGGAGAGACGAAGATAGGCAGCGCAGTAGGAACGAGTACCGAGAGGCCAGGCCTAAATGTTACGAGTGTGGAAGAGAAGGGCACCTGGCTAGAAACTGCCCTGACATAGTTTGTAGAAACTGCGGTGAACGGGGCCATGTCCTCAGGGACTGCTCGAGAAACACGGGCCAGGCCCTTAGATCCCGGGATCAGAGCCCTGGCCACACCCCATACCGGAGAGTCAGGATGGCCGATTCTCAATGACTATATGATAGAGGCCTTGAGTACAAAGTGACGCTGCAAGTAAACGGAGTGAACCTCGTGTTCGCTCTAGACACGGGGACCCAAGTGACAGTCTTAATGGAATCATCATTCAAGATCTTGAACACGCGACTGAATCCGCCCAGGCGAGTCCTGGTTGGGGCAGGGGGCAACACGCTAGAACAGTTAGGAGAGACGCCAATCGCTTTGACCAGCTCGGCGAAGTCTACCAGGTGTGTTGCTTCCGTAGTAAAAGGAGTGTCTCGGAACCTCCTAGGCATTAAAGAAATTGAAGAACTCGGTCTTATAAGAGTTGTGAACCGCATTAGAACCAAAGCTTTTGACCCTTTGGAGGAGTACCCAAAACTGTTCTCCGGGTTGGGCTCCATGCTCGACATTTTTGTGATCTCCTTGAAAGACGACGCTAGCCCTTACCAGCTATTCAGTCCTAGACCGATAGCTGCGGGTTTGAGGGAAAAGGCGAGAGCAGAAATAGACAAGATGCTCGAATTGGGAGTGATCGAGAGAGTGGAAACACCAACAGACTGGTGCTCTGGCTTGACGATTGCACTGAAGTCAAGCGGGGACATCAGGATGTGTGTTGACTTAACGAGGCTGAATAAGAGTGTGAAAAGAGAAACCTACCCTCTCCCGAGGGTTAGCGACATGTTGGCCAGACTGTCGGAAGGGAGGGTCTTTTCCAAGCTCGATGCCAACTCTGGGTTCTGGCAAGTGCGCTTGGACCCCGAAAGTAGGCTGTTGACGACTTTCATTACCCCGTGGGGAAGATTCTGTTTCAAGAGAATGCCTTTCGGCATCTCCTCTGCTCCAGAGTTCTTTCAGCGGTCAATGGAAAAGATCCTGTGCGGGTTAGAAGGAGTGATATGCCTAATGGATGACATTTTGGTGTTCGGAAAAGACGTGGCCGAGCACTGGAGGAGGTTGCACCTTGTGCTTGACCGGGTCCTAGAGGCAGGGATGACACTGAAAAAACAGAAATGTGAATTTGCCCGAAATGAAATTAGTTTCCTGGGACATATCATTAGTGCTCAAGGAGTGAAACCAGACCCGAAAAAGGTCGAAGCAGTCCTAAACATGAAGCCTCCTACCACCAAGAAGGAGGCTAGAAGGTTCATGGGAATGGTCAACTATCTGAGTAAGTTCAGCAGACGATTAGCCTCACTAGCAGTCCCGATCAACTCCGTCACCAGACAGAAGTCGGAGTGGTATTGGGGAGACAGTCAGGAAAACGCCTTCAACGAAATAAAGGCGGAAATGTCCCGATTGCCCATCCTGGCTAGTTTTGATTTAGCAAGGAGGCATAGGGTGTCGGCTGACTCGAGTAAAGGCACCATTGGGGCGGTCCTACTACAAGAAAATGAATACGGTGCTTGGCAGCCGGTAGAGTATGCTTCCAGGAAGCTGACCATGGCAGAACAGAAGTATGCGATGATCGAAAAAGAAGCCCTCGCCCTTACATAGGCCTGTGAGAAATTCGATTACTATCTGGTAGGCCGAGAATTTGAGTTAGAAACCGATCACAAGGGGCTGGTAGCCCTGCTAGGTGAAAAGGATCTATCCAAGTTGCCGCTAAGGGTACAACGATTCAAATTAAGGTTAATGAGATACGGATATGGATTCTTCCATACCCCAGGATCAAAAATGTATATAGCCGACCTACTTAGTAGACTAATAGATATGGAGTGCACGGATGAAGACATTGTAGGCAGCAACCTAATGGAGCAATATGTGTGTAACTATATAAGGGAACGCTTGTTAGATGACGTGAGAGAAACCGAACTGGTAACGGCCTTATACAAGGACAAGGTCGCTTCCAATTGCTTGATGCTGCTACAGTCCGAATGGTCCGATTATGACCATCAACAGGCCTGCGAAGAACTGCAAAAGCTGTACAGCAGCAGATTCAACCTGACCGCCTGCGGAAACATAATAATGTTTGGCTCTAAGGTGTACGTGCCATCAGGCCTCAGACTAGAATATTTGAGAAGATGCCACGAAGGGCATCAAGGCGTTGAAAAATGCAGAAGGCGGGCCTGTCAGCTGTTCTGGTGGCCTACAGTATCTAGCGACATTGAGAATTTTGTTGCCACATGCGAGGTCTGTATTAAGCGGGCTGGGGTCAGGCACCAACCAGTAGTCGATCAGCCCCTACCAAACGGACCCTGGGAACAAGTTGCCGCAGACCTGTTTGTATTTGATCAAGAGAATTTCCTGATAGTTGTGGACTACTATAGCCGTTGGATAGAAACCGCCAGGCTTGAGGACCAATCCTCAAATTCCGTGGTTAGGGAACTAAAACGAATATTTGCATGCTATGGGGTACCTACAAACCTCCGTAGCGATAATGGGAGATGCTTTGTGAGTGAAAGGATGCGGGATTTTTCTAACAGCTGGGGGTTTACTCATGACACCAGCAGCCCTAGATATCCCCAGTCTAATGGCCTCGCAGAGAGAGCAGTCGAGACGGTGAAAAGACTGTGGTCTGGAGGGGGTGATAAGGACGCCGCTCTATTAGCTTACAGAACGACCCCTCTGGAGTCGGGATTTTCCCCGGGTCAACTGATGTTTGCAAGGGCCGTTAGGTCCAGCCTGGGTAAGCCAGAGAACAGTCCAGTGGACTATGAGCTGTTTGAGAGGTCAGAAAACGAAAGGAAAGCGGCAGCAAGGGAGAAATGGGAACTTAAGCACCGAGCAAAACCCCAACATGAGTTGGCGATAGGGGAAAGAGTGTGGATCAAAGCCCCGACGGATACGGGGAAAGAAGGATTCGTCGTCAGAAAAGACCAGCACCCAGATAGCTACTGGGTGAAGGTGGGAGACGGTGAAGTTAGACGTAACCGCAAACATCTGTTCTCCTTAGAGGGGACTCATGAAGGCGGTTATGCTGAAGAAGTTCCTGGGAACTCAGCTCACTATGAGCTCGAGGACGCAGACGCTCTAGAGCTTGAGAGCGAAGCCCAGAACGCTAACACAATGTCCCGTCCAAACGAAAACTCTGAAGAAAATAGAGCCTCAGAAAACGAGGCGGAACATCTAGAAACCGACACAGACGTACAAGTGCCGGAAAATCAGGCCGAAGACGAGAACACTGACCTTGTGGCTAGCCATAACCAGTATCTCGAAGCAGAAAGCCAGCAGAGAACGGAAGAAAATGCCCCTACTAGTGGGGAAACCTCCACCGGGACTCAAACCTCTGGAGGTACTAAAGAACCCCCAGACCTGACCGAACCCCAGACCATTGCAGAACCAGAAACATCGGAACCCGAGACCCGCACTAGGTACGGAAGAACGGTGAAGCGCCCAAATCGGGACGTCTATCAGTATTACTAAAACTGTATTTATGACGTAGTGACACTAAAATGTTTATTACGCATTAGCTTCGTTATCCACTGTAGTTTGTCTGAAATGTTCACCACGTTATAGCGTTGCTTATTGTTCTTTATGTTGTAGTATGTCTGGAAAGAAGAGGGCGGCCAGCTTCGGCTGCTCGTTCTGCCGATCAGAAGACCATCCTACGATGTCGTGTCCAATGGCCAACTGCACAGCGTGTGGGTTAAAAGGGCACCTGTCTACAGTCTGCCCTAGTCCCCGATGCCGTTACTGCCACCAGCTAGGCCACAAGCAGATCGCTTGTCCTACAAAGATGCAGACGGGTAAGAGTGTTGCTACTGAAAGCACTAGTAAAGTTTATACTGCACAACAGGGGAAATCTTACTCCCAGGCGGCAAGCCAGGCCAGTGGTGGCACAGCAGTATCATCTGCTACCAGAGCTGAAAGGTCGTTTGCTCAAGCGGCCCAATGCCATAACGAGGTTCCCGAGATGATTGACCCCGGTCTAACCTTGGTCGATCGTGTCAGGGAAATGGTGGCCGACATGTCCAGGTTTAGCCAGCTGGCCACCCCCAGGTATTATGATGACCAGTTGGCTGATCTTGAAGCCAGGAAACATGAACTCGATGCCGAGTATAATAGGAGGTTGGCAGAGTTGACGAGAGAGAGGAATAACCTCTTGAAGGATCGAGAAGAGGCTAAACACCTCTCGGGCCCTCTCAAGAGAGTTATGGAGGCGGTCAATGAGATTGAGGTTGCCAGAAAGCGCCGGGTAGTGGCTACCACCACGGACCAGGGCACTAGTAAGGCAGACCAGGGTGCGGCTGGTGGAACCAGCAGAGTAGACAGTTCCAACAAAGCTAGTGAGGCTAGCAGTGGTGGAAAGAGCAATGAGAAAAACGGTAAAAGTGAAAACAGCTCAGTGAATGAAGCTAAGGCTGACACTGAGGTGTCTACGGGTCTCTCAGTGGATGAAGTTCAAACTGACACTGGGACCTCCTGGACGACCGAGACGGCCATGGACGTCGAGGATCCTCAGGAGTCGAGGGAAGGTCTTGGTCTGACAACGCAAGACCCTGAAAGCCTTTTGGCAGAGTCAGGTGAGCAGGTCGGAGGGACTGGTACTTCGGGCCCCGGAGAGAGACTGAGCGACCTGCTGGATGAGGTCAGCGAGGAGGAAGAGGAACAGTCCAAGGGCTAAGCCGTAGTCGTAAGTTATGATCACGTCCAATGCATGACTTGTATTTCAGTCTGTACGTTATGTAATGTCAACTGCATAAACAGATGTATGAAGGACAGATACTGCTGCCCTTCATTTGACTATTTAGAGAAAAGAGAAACGAAGAAGGAAGGGCATGTAATGTGATGCTAGACGTCAACGGGTTTGGCGATTTGCGGAAGTGACGTAATCCCGGAAGCCGTGGAGATATTGGAAGTCTCTTACGTCTTGAATGCTGGATCAACAACACGTGCCTTCAGAGACTTCTTATTCTACATCCACTACTAGTAACTATCAAGTAAGTGTGTTTATCTGCTTATACGAACATACCTGACCCACGTAACTTAACAAGGTCTACGTGGTACCTGCTCTTCTACTAACGGAGTTTCCTCCTTAGGTAAGCTATTGATATCATGTGTTTCTTTCTCAATGCTACTACTACTACTATGGTTCACCAGCTTCACTGTACTACAGGTTATGTTTGCATCAGCATTGGTATCCTTACTACCTACAACCTTGGTTTCTACTGTATTTGTCCTGTTACCAGTTGCCATTTGGGCGAAACGGTTGTGGTTTGTTCCCATGTCACAAAATTGAACTTGAAGTGGACTAGTGACTGTACATTTTTCGAACTGATACGTTGCTATCTGTGACTGGACTGGTGTTATTACAGTAACTGGTGGAACTATCTCTACAGGCATGAGAGGAGTGTTCACATGGTTTACAAGTGTGTCAGTCGTGTTGTGTACAGGGGAGTCGCCTGGAACTACTTCTAAAAGTTCAAAACTCAAACTGTCAAAGATTGTGTAATTATCCACTTGTGTATTCTGAGTGTTAGGAGTGTTTACTGTAGGTATTTGAGGTGTGGACAGTGCTTAAATTGTGGGGGGACGCCGGGGGACGGCGTCCCTAATAAAAATTAGCCAGGGGGACGCTCTGCAATTACGTCCCCCCACTTCATAACCAGAAAGTTGTCTTCTCTCTTCGTCATTAAATATGCGCCTCCATAGTATCGTTCTATTGATACAAAAGTAGCTAACAAGCAACGGACCGTTTCAAGTTTGTTTCATTTATGACTTTCTTGGTTCAAGTTTCTTAATTATTTTGTAGTTTCCTGAGTAATTGGTCAACGGTTTCTAAAGATGGTCATGTTAAAATCTTAATAATATTAGATTCGATTGATGTTATTGAAATGCGTTCACGTGTATTCTGTTATTACAATAAAAAGCTTTAATGGTTCTATAACACAAATCATGTAGATTTAATAATTATCAGTGTTGGCTACACAGTTGGATTTGAATGTTTTTCTGGCACCAAGACTCGAAGAGTCAGAGGTAAATACAACAAACTTAAACTAGCAGTGCACTGCAATGCTTTCAATTTGACGTTATTTTTAGTATTTATAACTGTGCTCATGATTACACCAGCTGGTAGCCTACTCTACTGGCTATTCTTCATCCTTCACTTAGAGCAGACAGGCTGATAGTAACTATCTAACTATCATAGTTAGATGTTACTGGATTGTAGCTAGGATATCTTGTCTTGGCTAAGTTCCTTGGTCCCAGGTTAGAAGTAAAGAGGAATTATCACAGTTGCAAATTTTTTTTGCTAGTTCTATGGTCTCAGCGGAGCTCCTGAACAGTTCCGATTAGAAAGCTGTGCAGAAACTTGTTAGTATTACAGGCAACCGAATTGAAAGCATTAGCATGTTTGGTGTTAATATCAAGTGTGACTCTCATTAAATCAAGTGTATATATAAGATTTGAAAAGAAAGATTTATGCTCCAGGATAGTGTAGAAAATATAAATTGTATCACAATTTACATTGTACAATTATGTTTACTAGTTATTAAATTAAATAATATAATTTGCTAAGTAATCCAAATAATTCGATACATTTGTGATTATGATTAGACAAGTCTTCCAGTACAATTGGTGCTGGTAGCCTACTCTGCTGGCTATTCTTTGTCCTGGGCTTAGTTAGTGCAGACAGGCTGATAGCTAGGTATTACTGGATTGTAGCTAGGATACTTAATATAAATTATATCATGTTTGTCATTGCACAATCATTTTGATTAATCATTGAGTTACATAATTTGCTAAGTAATCTAATTAATTTGATACTTAGTACTTTGTTAAATTTATAGGACTAATAAATGATTATAATAATGCTATTTATTTTATTATTAATTATATATTTTATTACAGGCGCGACTAAAGTGTTCAATTATTTTGAATGTAAACCAGGAACAAACAGTAATTTTTCTGTGCACATAATAGGACACTGGTACTCACTGGCTGCTAAGCTAGAAAGTGTAATCATACGTATAATCAGCATCAAACCAGAGAGCTTATATGTGATAACGCAACATCAATTAAGACAGCTAAAGGCAGAGATGTCTGCAAGTGTTCTTCCGGACACTCAAGTTGCCATGGCCAATTCTTAGTCACAAGTAAATTCATTTTTAATGACTAATCAAATCTTTCAAGCTAGAAGTAAAATCTTTGCATGGCCCCAGAAGAGAAGCTCAAGTTTTTATTAAATTATCTAGACCAACTGCAAGTCAAGTTAAATTCTTTCGTTATTTAGCTCAAGATTTTTGTAGAGTTATTTGAGCTACTATTTAAATTTTGTGAAACTAAATGGTGTCAGAAGTTCAGACTTTGAAAGCAAAATGTCACTGTTTTAGTGTGAAATAGGTCTATGTTCTGATTTCACTAATTTTGATTGTGGTTATCTCTATTCGTTGCACTTTACAGCTTCTCAAAGAAAACCGAGTTGAGAGTTCTTGTACAGAGCCATCGCAATTGAATTCCTCAGCGTTTGATAGCTACTGTATATTGTTGTGTCCTGAGCCGACACTCTCGATTGACTATAACTCTAACTAACTTAAAATAAACAGTCTCCTTATTGCGTTATCTTGTCTTAACTCGTATGCATTGCAGCGTGAATATATGTTTCCCCTTCGGGTTTCTTTTATTGTATACCTTTTGTTAACCTACAGGCTATTGGCTGATGCTACATGCCTTGATCACTATAATATTGACTATCTTCATTAGTCTGAAATGTAGCAGTGCTTGTAATCCGAGACTGTTTTGTATTTTCTGTAACTCGCACCCCTTTTGGTCCGAGACCGACCTAATATACTTGTTAACTTTTTGACCTTAGTTTAAAACTGATTTCATAATACAAGGTGCACAATTTTGCATTCTGACTTCAGTTGTATGTAGGCTGTTGCTCAATAAAGTGCTCTTAATATTTTAACTATACAGTCTCTTACTGTTTACTGCTAACAGTAGGGTATCAGGCACGCTCCCCTGGCCTTGAATCAACTCTGTGGCTTCAGCGTGACATCTCTTCTGGTAAAGACAATATGACTTAACAATTAAAATTTTCTGGTGTCAATGCATTAGCTATAGCTCAAAAAGTATCATGCTATTCAAAAAATATGCAATATTTTGTACCAAGTAGGCTAATGCCAGCAAAAGAAATTTTAAAAATCTCAGAGACTTGAAACATTTGGTGGCCGGGATTCCACCCTGCACCTGGGGTGCATTGCACTATATTGACTGGGAGCTTACCCACTTAATTTGTTTCTCTTCGATCACTGGTGATAGCTAATGATGCGAGTGTGAAGAAGATTTTACTAGTAACAAGTAGTACTGGTACTTTTTCGCTACTAGCAGTAATAAAAACCTTTTTACAGCTTGCTAACTAGCAAGTTCCTACTAATATGCCACTACTGATCACTCACTCACAATAATAGTGGCGCAATAATGACATCTTTTAGTAGCAATAGTAGCAGTACAAAGACTTACTCATAGTGCTAGTGCTCACCACAAGTACATGTAGTTGCTCTTTACTGCTACTGCTAATAGTATCAGTACATTCTACCTAGTATTGCTACTGCTTACTTCAACAACAAAACCAGTAGTAGTGGTACCGTGCATATTCTTACTCCTCTATGCACACATCCATTCTTAGGGAAACTGGATGATAGTGACACCAGTGCTCAATCCATACATTAAACTGAGCTAGTAGTAAAGGCATCATCAGGTAGCATTTACTATATGTTTTAAAGCTGGCAGCATTCACATGGAGCTCAATATTAATGCAAACAAATATATTTCTATGGTATAATAAAAATTAAATCTAACTTCTAATCACCTAGAAGTAAGCCTGAAGTTTGCTCCTTTGTGCAGCATCTTGTAAGTCTTGCATCTCCAATATCAGGGGTGTTTTCTTTCAGAAGGTATGAGTCAACGCTAAATTTTTATTATTTAATTTACAAGCAAAAACTCATCTGCAAAAATTGACGGCTCAATAGACAAATTCCTTGCAGAAAGACATCATCAAAGCTCATCTCAGACTTTCCCAGAACATGTCTCTAGAAGCCTTTTTGCAAAATTTTCCGCTCGCGCGGGGGCTAAGCGGGGGTGCCCACACCCCACCCCCGCACCCCTCCCACCCTCTTCAGCTCAGTCCCCCCACTCCTTAATTTACAATTTAAGCACTGGGTGTGGATGCATGATTAGCGCTTTGTTGGTAAGAAGTTTGTGGTGGCCCCGGTGCCGGTAGGGCTCTGGGACCAAATGGTGGGTCGTGTTGTGCTTGGTGCATTGACCTACTATATCCCTGATCTCTAGGTGCGTAGTGATTTTGGTAATTATATCCAGATGGTGAATACGTGTGGTTGTAACTAGTATTGTTAGAGTAGCCTATTGGATAGTTGCGAGGTTGTGGATATCTACCTCTAGGGTGTTGGAACCTACTACGTGGACTGTAGTCACGTGCACGGTTGAAATTATTATGATGCCGAGGAGTGAAATTGCTTCTGTACCTAGGTTGGTTGTGAGATTTTTGCTGTGTATTACTGGGACAGTTAGCTTTTTTATGACCTACACCCTTGCAGTTGAAGCATGTTAATGTATTGGGGTTGAAGAACCGGGTATTTTGTGGTGGATCATTGTTCTGTGCAGTATAAGAGGCTAAGTCTGGTGAACTTTTCTGTGCCAAGCCTGATTCAATACCTATAGCAGTGGTCCTAAGTGAATTTAGGTTCAGGAATGGAAGAGCATGGAGACGACTACTAATTTCTGGTTTGTGAGCATTTTTGAATGTGTTTCTTAACCAAGGTCCAACTTTTTCATCGACTGAGAAATTCAAGAGTTTCATGAAACGGTTGTAGAATTGATCGACTGTCTCCTCACTTTTCTGTTTAATGTTTGTTATTTCCACGTCTGAGACTTTTTGTTTCATTGTTTCACAGAACTTACGATAGGGTATGTTTTTGTTAGCCTTACATATTTCGTTAAAGAAATTTCTTGCATGGTCAGTCATGTAGTGTTTAATCAGTGGCAGTCGGTCTTCCATGTCTATGGCAAAGTAACTACAGTAACGGTTATAGTCTTCTAGGAAGTTTTCCCAACTTACCCCATCTAAGGTGGCGGAGAATTTGTCCATCTTAAAGCCTAGCCATTAATATTGGTATGACTTACCCAGAGAACCGGCCATACTTCGATTCTCATCCAGATCCTGCAGGTCATCGGGGTTGAGGGACAGGTCCTCCTCTGGTTTCGGGTTTTGAGCTATGGCGGTTATTCTATTGTCAATGCGTTCCAGCATCCTAGCCAGCTGTGGGGGTAGTAGAGGTGGGTCTTGGTGTAGTTCATCTATTTCTTCATCTCCACCGGCTCCTTGTGGTGGATCCCCTAGTAGCTCCTCTATCTTACGATTTTGGGCTGCATTAGCCAACTGGAGTCTCTGCACCTCCTGATTTAGGGCATCCTGTTGTTGCCGCTGTTCTACCTGTAGTTGTTGTAGGGCATCCCTTGTTGCCGCAGCAGTTCCTGTTGCTGTTGTTGTCGTTCCCTCTCTTGGTCTATTTCCTGTCGTAGTCGATCCCTTTCTTGTCGCATCTCCTCCAGTTCTGCCATGTTGTAGTGATACTAGCGAGACAAGTCAGATCTCACTTCTGACACCACTGTGATGGTCGAGACTAGGGGGTCTATTCAAGTTATAATTTGACGCTATTTTATATTTTAGATATAGATATAGTGGGTTCTGTCAGAAGGTCCGAGCGGTCAATGGTAGACAAGAGAATCTCAAAAGGACACCAAAGAAACCTAATACGTCCACCGGACAAACCTTGCACATAGACACATGAAAAATGTAATTAATCAAGAGCAGTTGTACTTCTATATCAAATATATATATTTACATGTACCAATTAATCCAGAATACTTTCTATTCCCACTAACATTCAATGATATTTCACGGCACTATCATTGCTTATTTGTATTTCCAGTTTTGTCCGCAAGTCAATACTCTTTTCTCAATATTACAACTTTAATATATCTGATTCATAACTGCCTGATTTAATAAATCATATCATGAAATACACTTCTGAACATGGTTAGCAGCTATTTATTAATTCCAAGTAAAACCTATTCCTAAATATTCTATCAAGCTATCAAGAAATTACATAATAATATGAGTAGATAATAACCTTATACTGCCAGTACAACATAAGAATATCAACTGAATAAAAATATCATGACACATTATTTATAAGAGGATGCAAAGCAGTAGCAACTGTCATTAGGAGCATGTGTCATTTACAATTTCATTGGCTAGTTCAGGGAATCACGTGCCTACATAATATCTGTATATACAAGTATAGTAATGTTAGTAATGCTGGTCCTATATGCAGTCTTTACATCTGAGATTACCTTCAATTCCTATTCAAAATATCAATAAATGAGAGTCGTGCCACAACATATTATTGGGAATTCTACAACAGCAACTTTCAAAAGTAAACTTTCAGGGCACTTGATGATATATAATTATGTATATATACTCAATCTGCATGTAATGTACTGTTTTGGTTTTAACATCTCATCAGTGCAGCTCAGAGATATGCCTGAGAGAACACCTTAGCAATACTGTATATACATGTAAGGTGTATATCTTATTGTAGGTCTGATGTACTGTCCTACTCTCACTCCAAGAACTGCCAAGGGTAGTAACCATAGAGTTACATTATTTGCCTATGCTTTGCTATAATTAGTTAGTCGTCAAAATTTGTTTTTTGCTACCAATAATCTGAAATTTTTTGTTGCACACATATTTTCAAATTATTTCAGACCAGCATATTAATTATATTTGTTATATTTTGTAATTTAGATAGTAACTGCATGGTAATTACAAATTTTGTGTACTAGTATATTAGTACATCACAAAATTGTTATTACACAGCTCCTAGTTCTAGTTATTTTGGCTTTTAGTAGGCAAGATTACTTTACTTATCAGCATTAAGCAACACGTTTACCTCAAATTAGAATACAGCTAAAGCTACTGTTGTAGTTGTTAATTGTCCTACGGCCTATGGTTTATTCTGGGAGTTCTATGGCTTTTCCTGGGAGTCCTATGACTTTTCCTGGGAGTCCTATGACTTTTCCTGGGAGTCCTATGGTTTATCCTGGGAGTCCTATGGTTTATCCTGGGAGTCCTGTGGTTTATCCTGGGAGTCCTATGGTTTATCCTGGAAGTATAAACATTAACGGGTGTATTTCTATATTTATCTAGAACAGATTTGCAGAAGTTGCATATTAGAAATAAAAACATTTATGTAGACAGACAAAACCAATCCATAACATGGAGTATAAATGCCAATATTTTGATCAAATCTATTTTAAACATTTACTGAATAAAAATACCATACAGCACTATTATTCAATTTTTAGAAGTGCTCCTTGCCATATTTAGGTCAGCCAGCTCTTCAAAGTTCACTGCATCAGTAGAGATTAATATTCCGTCTAGTACATGTAGGCCTAGACCTACATGTACACTGTATATTAGCAAATTGATATCAGATAAATAAATATGTTCCAGGAAAAGAGTTCATAATCATAATCTTCTTGATGAGCACCACACATACACTGGCTTTCGATGCTTCGAAGTACTTCGAATTGTCTGTCCCTGCGAAGCATGAAATGGGATACTGCGAATGAATTCGTATGAATTTTTACTTCGAATGACCGCTACGAAGCCATGCGAAGTGAGACATCGCTTCGAAGTATGGAATAGTTCATTCGAAGCGGTTCGCAGGGTTTGTGGGAAAGAATCTCCAACGTGAGTTCAAAAGGTCGGCTGCAAGTGCTCATTTCCGTCAGCTCACGTCGAATGGAGCGGACAACTTCGAACGAAATCTGACTTCGCAGTAATGCGAAGCATCGAAAGCCAGTGATAGAGTTGTGGCAACGTGCATTGTGGTATCCAGATTTCACTTTCATCTCCAACCTACATGTATAAATAACAAATCAATGTTACAACTCAACCTGTATTTTATTGTAGGTAAAAAGGCTAGGAAAGTTGTGGTTAAACAAACTAAGAAATAGCTAAGAAATTAAATAAATGACGTAGGCCTATAAACTTGCATAAGACTATTCAGCGTTCTACATTATAATGTTTAAGTAATAATTAACAGCGTTAATAAATTTAGATTTTTCCTCCCATATCATCTTTCTTTTTAGTTACACATGTAGTTTAGCTTCAAACCATTCTAAGATTATGCTATGCTGGTGTAGATTTTTGATTATAATGTATTTAGGCTACTCACTGTGAGAGGCAATTAGATACTACAGCAAAATTATAATAATATTGGAGAAAACCCAGTGAGTAGTACATGTATATATACTAGATAAATTGGTGAAACTCCTTTACACAGTTATGTATGTTTTATAGGCTTCAACCTTTTAACTATTCCTTATAGCTGTTGTTCAAATAACATTACTGGTGTTAAATAATAAAGTCTACAGGTAGGTTGTGACAAGGGAAATACATGTATTTTATTGTTTAATACTTTTGTTCATTATAATTTTGTTATTAAACTTCAACTCCTTCCCTTCTCTGGTGTTGATGTCAATGTCATAGCTGTTTTGTTGAATTACTATAGTTTTCATACAGTTGCAGTTACATGCTGTTGTTGTTTGTGTTTATATACTTTTGACAAAATATACAATTGTAAAATGTTGTAGTTCAGCATTTTGTAATAAATAAAGAAGTTGTTTTCTCTTTGACTACATGTACTTTTATAACAGTGAAAGAAAGATAAGGGGAGTTATCGTGTTTTAAATAGTATAGATCTATTCATTCTTACAATCAATGCAGCAGTAATACAAAATTGAAGGACACAAAGCACACTCAGTAGTTTAAAATATAAGGGATGGTCTACATTGGTACCATGTCTGTACTCTGTGTAATGAGGTAAAGGAGCTATCAACCATAATTAGAAATTGTCCTCCCTTGTTTTGTCTTGCTGAAATGGGAGAATAACTTCTAATTATAATCTGCAGATTCTGAGTGACCAATGCACCCTTTAGGAAAGGTCCTAAGATTGCAGGTAGGAACCGTGTACCCACCTCATTTGTTCCACTTCGAACACTGCCTAGATCCCGAAAACCCCTTGGGCGGACTACCATTATACCCATCCTCTCGCCTCCTCTTCTCCGCTAAACCTCACTCTATGTGCAAAGCCCTAGAACCTATCCCCCGATCCCGGGTGGGGTTTCAAACCCTCATCGACTGTTCTGCAGAACCCAGGCTAAAGAGCAATCCCCAAACCCCGCTGCGCCCTGTCCCACGGCTCGGGGGCGCACTCCCCTTCTCCTACTCTGCGTACCCCACCTATCCTCCCCTTCACTTGTCCCTCTCCACCCCGTCCCTTCCTTTCCTCCGCCTCGCCCTCCGCATAGCGGCGGTCCTTGTTTGAGAGTCCAGCAGTGGCCCCACGCCGCTCTTCCGCCCAAACGACCCGTCGCCACCCTCGCGGCTGGACCATCGGCTGAAACGGGGGAGGGGGGGCATGCACGATTGTGCTCCGGGGTTTGTGGCAGGCGTAGACGTCGTGCCCGTGCAGTGTTTATGGCGCTGACTTACTACTATAAGAAGCTTACAGGGTGGTAGTGGTTCTAGATAATGGCTTGAACGATCCGACTGTTGAGACTAAACTAGTCGGGGCAACATCGCACCCGCGCGCCTCTTCGTTTGAGCACTCCCAGACCTCAAATGAGAGACTCGCGCCTTACCTGTCGTTTCCCCCAGATCCCTCCCCTAGGGAAATCGCATGTCCTAGTGACGAGCGGCAAGAGAAAGGTGAAGAAGTGGCTCTTTCGCGCTTCAAACCGTAGACTTTGCGAGGTGGTTTGCCGACGACGTCCTCGCTCGGAGGGGTAGAAATGGATAAATGGATGGATATTCTCTCTTCTTCCTCCTCTTCGTCATTACCGTCATCATCATCATGTTACAAATAGACCCACCTCTACGATGATGTCGTTGACTCCACACCAATTGCGACCACCGCGTCTACTTTCCCCTGGGTAGCAAACTCTGATAGGGAAGAGCGCAACGTGCGCGTGCGGTGTCACCCCCCACCTACGAATGAAGGCAATAGACACAACGGGGTGAGTATGAGCAGAAGTTGCGCTAGTACCGTCAACCCCTTTGGTTTGGAGATGTAAATGGTTTGTAATGTATGAGTTGGTGTTTTATTGCCCGGTTTTAAAGCTACAACCGGCAAAACGCTGTTTTGAAGACGGAGACCCCTTACAATAGAGAGTGGATGTGAAAAAAATGATACGAATGTTATTGATTATCTTATCAAGGTTGATGCAACCCCTCTTTGGGTAGAGGGAAGAAAAGAAGATGGATAGAAATATCCTAACCTCTTCATCCGAACGAACTCATGCATCCCACTCACACTCCCGGATGGTGATGAGCTTATAGCCTAGAGCGTTGATGTATTCTTCTTTTCTCGCAGTGGCTATAGTTGCTGCCACAGCAGCTAGTAGACGGGTTATTTTTTGGAGCAGAGCTCTACATCGAATTGTTTTTTCTTGTTGAATTTATAGATGTTAGTCTATTTATTTTGGTCGAGTGAAAATAAAAATAACAAAGGATTAATGATATACATAGTACAATAGAAAGGAATAATGATACTACAAAAAATAAAGTTGAACAAGACATGTACCAAATAAAATATGATATAAAAGAATATAAGACACTCACCTCAGTGCTCCAATATTTCTACATAATTATATAAATGATATTGATACTGATGTTAATATTATGGTTGTGTGTTTATGAAGAACTGAACCCGCACTGAAGAAATCAAACCACTGGAACCCACATAACCCCCACGTAAGCCAAGCAGCCACTGCTTCAGACAATGATGAAAGCTTTTTCCATCATTGTCTTAGGCACACAAACCCTATCCAACATAGCAGTGGTCACACCAATTACCAAGTCCCAGCGGCAGCTGCAGTGTCCACCCAGAGCTTTTCATTCGTTATGTTTCTGAAACATTTTTCTTTTCCTCTCACCTCGCACTCATGTCCATGCCAGTAGCAGCCGTGGAATTGGCACGCCGTCTAACTCTGTCCGCTATAACTATTTCCTGGTAGGTTGTGACAGCCTATCCTCGTTTCTCCTCCATTCTGTTGGTGAAGGTTGACCTCTCCTCTCTTCTACGATTGGAACTCTAACCAACCATGCGCCATTTTGCTCAACTTTTTCACAGGTTGAGCCTTGACTCTCTAGTCTCCGCCTGGGATAGCCTGTAGGCATATCCCCCATCATACAGTATAAGCAGAGAGAATTGGCATCAACTCCCAGAATGGACCTGCATGGTTTTACGAATGTGCCATACATCTTCTCTAGATGAGAGGTCAGTCCAACCTCATGATATCTGTGAAAGATAATGCTTGGCCCTCCCACGAGGTTATCGGGAAGAGTATAGTACAAACTTTTGCTCTCCTCATCGAACAGACATATGGGTTGTGAGTTGCAAAGGTCGTCTCGGAGAGACATTTACCTTTGCAGCGAAGGAGCGGCTTGTGGAGGAGAGTAGCAGTAAGGTCGGGCCTCCACCTCCATAAACAACCATCTGATAGCCAAGCCTGGAAGCGAGAATGCAGATTTCACCATGTCAAAACCTTTGTGTTGATAAATAGAGCTCTGATGTGCAATGGCCTCGATGAATGGGGCCACATCGAGGTTGTTGTACCAGATGAGAAAATCCGTGAACGTTCGGATGTTCTCTCTTTCCCACACGAGCTGGCAGTGGCGATAATTTTGCTCGCTCAATTCTTGCTGAGTCAGCGAGTTGAAAAAACTCTCTCGATGTCAATCCGATGCCCGGCGATGCATACCGATGTCAACTCGATGCACCCTCCCCCCTGATGTCAATCTGATGCCCCCCACGATGTCAATCCGATGCATACCAATGTCAACCCGATGTTGATTCGATGCCCTCCCTCTGATATCAATCCGATTTCCTTGAGTTGTTAGCTTGCAAACTCGTCGATGATGCTCAATATTGCAAAAAAGTAAGTTTTCAGTGTGTTTTCTATCAAACGACCAAGTAGTAACGAATACAAGCAGATATATATACATGGATACACATATAGTTATTGTCAGGTAGTTGGTAGACTGTGTGAAACCATCACAATAACACAGCTTAAAAATAATTCAGTGATTCTAATTATAAACGGCACTATGTAAAAGGTCAACAATGAAAACAAGTCAGTTAGGTTTCTCTGTTTGCAGAGAAATTATTATAGGTTAGTGGTATTAATCGCATTATCAGCTTACAACCAATCAGAACAGCTAGGAGGAGTTAGCTATGGAACAGTCACCAGCAGAAACAAGTCAGTTGGGGTTCCCTGATTGAGGAGAAATTGCTATTGGTTGGTGCATGTTATGTGCATTATTGACTTACAACCAATCAGAGAATCTGGGTAGAGTAAGCTGACCAGGAGTGACTAATACTTGTTGTACAATACTGTATAGCTTAAGGTAAACCAGCTAAGCCAAGCTGTAACGTTTGAATTATACATAATAAATATGAATTATGTGTAGCCTTTTTTAAAATGCTCAGCAGGGACCAAGGCTAATAGTTTGAACTAACCAAGTTTTCGAATTAACCGAGGCCGAATTAAGTGAGTTCCACTCTACTCGGTAAGGCGCCTTTCGAAAAATGACAGTTCAAAATGGGACAGTTTGAAACTGTATAGATTACATTCGGAAGAACAATATACTTACAGATGATTGATTTTAATTAATTAATTAGAAAAATATAACAATGAAAATTAAAATTGGTTCAAATTTGTGGATGCAGTTTCAAAACGTTCTGCTTTGAACAGTCAAAAATTTCCTGAACTTGTAAGTGCGCTTAGTATTGCAAATTTACAATTTAAAAGAACAAGTCAGATTTTCATGTACATGACTGTATGCTTACATCTACATGTCCATGTATGAATTATGGTTAATGTATTTATTTTCGTCAACGAACAATATGAATGTGTATGATTCACTCAACTTCCTATAAGCCTAGAGATGGCTCTCACTTACATGTAGCTGGTAACAATTTGACAATTCACTGTTATAAAATATTAATGAGGATAGCAATAAATAATGACTAACAATAACACAGACTAGTAGGAAAAGAGAAATGAATAAAATATTAGGTAAAATTGAGGTAAGCACATTTCACTAAAACAATATATATCATGTGTGTGCATGTATCTACTGCAGAGTATCTACTGCACAACCGGGTAGATACATTTACATACATGTATGTATATACTGTACTATCTGTCAGATTTACATTTAGCTACTGTACAGTCTGAATGACGTATCAAATGTACTGTATACTCGTACATACATTTATACTGTGTATGTAGCTACTGCATATGTACATGTAGCTATTGAACATGTATCTACTGCATATATATCTACTGTACATGCACCAAATGTACATACATCTATGTATCTACCCACAGTAAATAGTAAGCAGCAACAATCATAATATACATTGTGTTAAGTCTAGAGATGTAATAATAATGATATCATAAGTACTACTAAACACACTAATATGTTATAGTGTGACATAGGTGAGCAAGCAGCATTTTCAGATGCAGTAGCCTCACTACCTCCACCTCGTTCTAGGTGCTTTCCATAGCCTGATGGCTTGATATGTGATTCACTTTTATCTCTCAGGTTAGAACATTTTTCTTCTAGGTTCTAAAATATGAACAACGTAGCATGTATGGTATTACCATCCTAGTACACAATATACTAGTATAGCATGTATGGTATGACCATCCTAGCACACCATATACTATAGCATGTATGGTATGACCATCCTAGCACACCATATACTATAGCATGTATGGTATGACCATCCTAGCACACCATATACCAGAAGGAAGTTTAACGTAATGCTTATTGTAATGTGTTTAGTACTCCTACCATTTCCTCTTCGCCTTCAGAGCACACGTCTTCATGGAAATTCTGTCTCCATTTATCTGCTAGTTTTCTAACGTTAGCCTCATTGTGTGAGCAAACTGTTGCAAAGTTTGTGTTGACCAGGCAGTCTACTGGTGTAGTTAAATACCTGTAATCAATGACGTGCATAACACACATGTTTGTATGCGTTGGCATGCTACACTACTGTATATATACATGTATGTACACATAGGGATACTACACTATATATACATGTATGTACACATAGGTATTACTACACTATATATACATGTATGTACACATAGGTATACTACACTTTATATACATGTGTAATATTAGACTGCTGATATCACATGTAATTCTTATATTGTAGAACAAAGTACCTGCATATATCCTTGAGATTGTTTGTAGGAGCTAACACGGGACCCCAGACAAGCTGACCAAGTGCATCAGTGTCTCCTTCCCTTAGAGAATCGAAACACCCCTGAAAATGTGCAGAGTGTAGCGATAACTGTGTGTTCTAATAGGAACCCGTGTCCAATAATAACATAGTGGTAATAACTAGTTTACCAGGCAGTATGTTCTTTCATTTCACATCTACATTGTACATCTCATCCGAGTCAGACATCATTTGAAGACATTTATATACTTTACATACGTACTGATACGTGGGTGGAACACTTGATGTCATCGGTTGGAAAACATTCGATGACACGTTGTATTTTCTGAGCTAAGGAATATCTTTGGTGCTGAGTGCATACGCCACTACACTCTGGTTTGTATCCTTCCAGCAAGCAACCAACGAACGTGTTAGTACCCAGCGGTTCACACCTTGTTTCAGTAGCATAGCAGGATGCAAAGTCAGCAAATGCGCATTCTACAAGATTGAAGTGAATTATAGCATCAGTAACTGTATAAGACTAGCTAGCATAAGAGGCCCCTGGAGGGCTCATTACAGCATGACTTTAGAAATGACAGTGAAGGGAAAGGTAGGACCTCAGGAGTCAGATTTACCCTTATCTCTGTCACTAGCATATAGCAATGCTTAGCAAGTATAATGTTATTGTGTTTAAAGGAGGGAAAATATATAGTGGATGACTTGGCCACATCCCCATAATTATACAATCATGTAGGCCTTGTCTCCGTATGAGCATTTATAGTGATATTCAGATCTGAATGCATGAAGTGAACAGATATATAAAAGAATGGAAACTAGATGCAGTCAATAGGGCGTTAGTTACAGCATTCTAGTAAATAACAACCAACTATTATAAGCTGGAAATACAGAGAACACCCACCAGTCTGACACCAGAGCGAGTGTAGCTCATTTGCTTTCACATAGTCAGGGTGTGTTAAAGGCATGGGCAAATTATCTTTTTCTACGCACTCCTCGAAACATGAGATGACTAAGTTAAATGTCCTAAAATTACAAATAAATATTCAAACACGTAAGCTATAGAAATTATGTAAAATATGAGAATTATGTAAAAACAGAGAGAATATTTACAAAGTTCATGTAGGTATGTGGGGAAAATAGGAGTCTAAAATACAGGGTACAACATACAGGACGTGTCTGTAAAGTGCTGATACAACTGTAAAAACATTACTGAGCCTGTCGTTGATATAATATTATCTTAAACAGATTTGTTTTAGTTTTGTCAGTGAACTGTTGATACAGCTCTAAATTATGTACTAGTGCTATGGGTATGAGTATCTCACAAGCATATTTCATCTTTGTATATGTTCTTCTGTCTCTCTCCAGCATGTATATCATAGCCTGTAATCTGAGCTAGTTGCATCCTACATTCATCGCAAGCTGAAATGGGTATAAGTTAATGTATGTCATAATGCATAACTGAAAACTAACTAAAATACAGGTAGGTACATGTACATGTATTTATGTTGATGTACATGTACATATATATGTCAATGTACATGTATATGTCAATGTACATATATATGTCAATGTACATGTATATCATAATTTACAACTGAAAACCAATATCAACTTTCTACGATAGAGGCTGGACTTAACATAAAGTAGACTTGATATAGTGTTGACTCAATATAGAATTCGAGTAGACTTGATTCATAATAGACTTACAAAACGTACGAGAAGAGAATGTACTGCCAAGGTTGCTGCTATTTGTTACCGCTGCTGGCCCAGTAATTACATTCACTATGGCTGGTCGAGCTTCATAAGTGATGCCATTGATGGCTACAGGAGGGATTCCCTGGGTGAGTTGTGCAGATGTTGAGGAAAACACTGTCTCATCAGAGGTAACAAGGTCAAATTCTACCACAATGCTTCCTGTAAAATATATATGCATGTGTAACCACTAAAATGTTACTGCCATCCCGTTGTACTACGCACTAAAATACTTCCTGATGGATTTGATACATGTAAATATAGAACATCAATTACTACATTATTACACCATGACAAGCATATCAAAGTGAACTGATATCAACCTGCTGAGATTTTCACATTCCTCAGTAAACTTTTAGGAATTCCCAGAGTTTGGGCAATTTGCTGTTTTATCTGGTTCCGAACTTGCATCTCTCTGCTTCCTACGACTGCCTGGTAGTCGGCGTCTAATGATAACTTCACTGATGCAGTGAATTCCTCACCTAGAAGCACAATGATGTGTATAGCTACAGCAAAACTATCGCTATGACATTTTATAACAACAACAACTAGACACAAACAATATTATTAGCATCAGTGATTAATTAAATTGAAGAGTTTTATTTAACAGAAACTATTGGAGAATTAACCTGCACTGGAAGAAGGAGCATTTGGTGTAGGAGTAGATGTAGTAGTTGTTCTACGGGTCTTTTGTGTTGGCCCCCTTGTGGTTGGTGAAGACCTCGCAGAACTGTTGGCTGTGGTGGTTGGGCTCTCACCTAAGATAATGTCTCTGCAAGTGTTTGCCCAGTTGGGGCTTTGACCATTACACTTCAGACTGTCAAATGAGCCAAGTAAATGTTGCTCCACAACCCTAACTCCATCTGATTGATCAGAACATGGTGTGCTAAGGGTGTGTCCAGTATTGGGCAGCGTCACAGTGGAGTGAATACTATTGGCCAGGCAAGCACTAAAGTCAACCATCAGCCTGTATTAAAAGCAACGCAGATGTCAATGAAGTCCAATACTGTTCCACCTCACGTTCAAACAGTTGTCTGCTCAAAATGCCGTATGTTCACTTAATGCGACCAACTGCTGGTTCTACACAGGTGAACTGATGGAGACATGGTTTAACTACATGTAAGAGTACACCATTTGTGAAAATTATTATTAAACACTTCAAACTGACCGACTTACAAACAATGGCGCTATAGTAAACATACCCACAGTACAAAAGTGCTGTAGTAAACATACCCACAGTACAAAAGTGCTGTAGTAAACATACCCACAGTACAATGGTGCTGTAGTAAACATACCCACAGAACAATGGTGCTGTAGCAAACGTACCCACAGAACAATGGCGCTGTAGTAAACGTGCCCACAGAACAATGGTGCTGTAGTAAACATACCCACAGAACAATGGTGCCGTAACAAACATACCCGCAGAACAATGGTGCTGTAGTAAACTGGTTCATAGCCAACCACTGCTCCCTCGTCTGCATGTTGAAGCAGAGACCATCAACAGCATCTCTACAGTTCCCATTGAGCTCACACCTGAATGTGAAACAGCTCAATATTATTTACCAACAGATACCCACAAAGCCACACCTGATGTACTACTCACATGGCTTATCACAATAATCTAGTCAGAATGCTTCACTGATGTACTACCCACAACGTTTTACTCACTCAAATACCTACAACATTCTTTGGTTGCCTTGATCAATTACATACAAAGTCAATGAATGATAACTTCAAATTACCTAAAATAGGCATAACATATTCGCATAATTTGGTATGAAGCTATGAGCACCACACTGCATGCCAAACTGTGTCCCCTCTAGCCGTTTATGGCTCGTACACACAACTGTGTATTCATTTTATCACAATGCCAGAGTTGAATACCCCTGAAATGCTTTAGTTAAAGGTGAAATTCACAAATTGTGCCCTACTTTGAAGTTAGTTTTTGTACTGTTCCAAACAAGATATTCGAACAATTATTGTACAGTATACTAAATCAACATATGTTCTCTTATTAATAACAAAGGATTTGTATTTTATGACCCTCCTTATGCCTCAATTAGTGAAATTAAAACTCCTTCTTAATGATTGAAAACTTTGGAGTTATCTCCTTTTTGAGATTTCGGCATACTATTTTGTGAGACTACGGTTTCCGGCGATCGACCATTCCTGGGGAGATAACTTTATACTATTATCCGTATAACATACTGCTATGCTAATTATACATGCATTTGTTTTCCTTACTCTCATTTCAATTTCTTGACTGCAGTTGTCAGTGCAGTGCAATCACATAGACCTTAGCATCGTCTGCCAACAATGCAAATGCATTTATACCTGTACATGTATCAGTAATATAATATACATTTTATCATTATAAAACTTATGTATGAGAAATAAACATGCATGTACATGCTGAAAGTACCATATGGCACAACACACTGTATTTGTATAAACATTATATGTAATCACGAATTCTTTATTATATCTACATATACATGCATGTATAAAAGGTTTACACAATATCATTGGAAATAATTTCTGACACTTTGTTACCCATGAAAAACATTGGTAATAGTATTATTAAAAGTACACATTAAAATATTACACTGCAGGTGGCTAGGCTACTGTGGATTCTATGATAGCTTTAACTGCTGAATCTATGGCAAAGCACTAATGATTACCACCATGTAGCACTTATGTGCTACTATGGTTTTATAACATAGCCAACAGATTGTGCTAGAGAGTATTGAGCAGTCAGAGCAGAGGTGTACAAGTGGAGGAAGTTCCAGCAGAGTGCAGAGTGGACTGTGTTATGATCAAACTTCAACTTCACTGCCTGGGTTTCAACAGTTGAACACTTGCATAGTTGGTGAGGTAGAGGTCACTGGCAAGCCCTACAGTTATAGACTGACCTTGTTGACCATATTATGTTGACAGCTAACATAATGGCTGATAGCAAATGGTTGCAAGATTCAGGCCATGGAGGTCAATAATTGTTTAGATGCAGAAGTGGAGAAATTTGAGATAACCTCTGTTTTACAGTAAAACTTAAACAGAAATCGCTTTTTCTAGATTTATTCCCCTTCTCCAAAACCCCAACTAAGGAGTAAGGAGGTCTATCTAGCTTTCACCACTACTGCACCTACATGCAAAAGCAATGGACAAATATTTAACCTCAAGGAGACTGCCAGCAAGGATACCAGACCAACTGCAATGATGAATGAGGTTTCTTCCAAAAGTTGTTCCTGTTGAACTGGATAGTTTACCCTCCATCGGTGTCTCTTGCGATATTCCAAGGCTATAACATTTTGTCTGGAACATCTTACCAGAATCTATCTGCAACCAAGAAATGACTGTCTCGTGTATTACTTTCATTTGCACATAGATCTGCCTACACACACAGTCTTCATGTGTAACAATGAATAATTCATGTAAGTGTAATTACTATAATAACCAAAGGAGTATCAGTATCATCTAAATCTTCTTCGCCGATAAAGCATCAATGTTTAAGATACAGGATTCCGAGTAGTTATTCATACAACTACCTACCTGAAGAGCTATATGGATATGAAACTGCATTTTCTTGAAAGCATCGGCTAGTGCATGGTAAAACTCATTAGTGCTTCAGTACTACAAACTCATAGAATAAAGTAAGAGAGCATATCAGCATCTGGTGGCCCAACTGCAGCAGGCACTGCAACATCCTACAACACAAGTCAACAAGCTGTATGTGTTAGTATCAGCTCAACATTGATAGTATGCCCACTATCGTCAGTATTAGTAGTCACAGCAGCAGTTTACTAGCAAAATAAAATAAAAGTGTTGGCTGTAGTTCGTATTAGCAGTAGGAGTAGTTACTTATAGTAGTAGTTAGCAGTAAGTTAAAGTGATAGCAGTGTAGTAGCAGTATTATGGTGATCTCAGTAATTAGTTAGGTTGCATTAGTAGTAATCATGCAAGTAGTTAAAATCAGCAGTAGTAATAGTAGTAGTTGGTTACAATAATAGTTAGTCGTAGAAAAGTGGTAAGTTGTCGCAGTAGTACCAGAGGGTCCAGTAGTAGCAGTAGTAGCTACAGTATCAATAGAATCAACAGAAGTTGAATTATCAATAGGAATAGTAGTAGTTAGATATAGTAGTCACCAAGTCACCACAGTGTAGGCCCAATATTCTTAGTCACATAGGCCTATGCCATTATAGAGACTAGTTAAGAGTATCAATAGGGTTTGTCACAGTCACTGAGGCTAAAGTAAATTTCTTAATGGTCAGCATTGTGGAACAGATTCATAATATTGCACAAACATACATGTACATATGATACTAGTTTTTTTCCAGAGATGTTTGCAAGTTTTATTTTGGAAACGAGTCTTTTAATAGGCCATAAAATGTTGCTTGAATTAACTGAGTCTGGCATCTCTGTTTTTTTCTTTCAGTCATTGGGCTTACTTACTGCTGCTTATTTTAATTTTATTTATCTGAACGCGCGCCATGAAATGAAAATTAGCAAGATTAAAATAAAATTAAAATAGGCAGTAAAGAAAGAAATAGAACACCAGGAAAGTATGGAGGTGAAGTGATGTACTGCAATCCAATACAATGGGAAAAAGACAGTTCCAAACTAAACCTCTCCGTGGCAGTTTGAACCCCTAACCCCACCCATTAATTTTCCTTTTTAATATTAATTTTTCATTCAATTAAACTTAATTATCGGTGAGTTGTATTCTAATAAATGTAATCTACACAGTTGAGAAACATCCTGCTGGAACTGTCTTTTTTTGGAAATGTTGCTTTACCATTTCCAACTAACAGCTTTCATCATTTATATTTAGCCTGTTTTAGTAAAAGCAACACACGAAATAAATTGAATGATATGATATGATCGTTTGACTTTTAATCATTAATTTACAGCGGCAAGTAAGCAGTAACTGGTGATTCATTTGTCTTGTGTCTAGTCAACAGTAATCTAATGCCACAGAAATAAAAGTGATTTTATTGCAGCTTGAGTTCATGTTATATTTCCCACGGAAACTTACTGAGAGTCACTGCTAGCTGAATCTGACTGAGAGTCACTGCTAGCTCCGTAGTATCTGACTGAGAGTCACTGCAAGCTCCGAATCTGACTGAGAGTCACTGCTAGCTCCGCTGAACTACCAATGAAACCCATGGTAGAACAGTTAGTAATTAATTACGTGCATAAGTAAATAAAAACAAACATAATTGATGATAAATAATTATTTTAAACAAATTGAAACTAGCGTTTTTTATAGTTCAGTGAAACTGCAGTGACTGTCAGTCAGAGTCGGTGGGAAATAATCTAGTAGGATTAGAAAAGAATGAACAAATACTTATTATAATATAACTTGATTTGATTTCTTACCGACGGATAAATATGCATTGTAGAATATGCCGTGAGCTATATTAGTCAGTATAAAAAACAAGCAAGTGCAAGTAGCAGAAAACTTTGGAAATTACTAAAAAACACAAGTGCCTGTCGCAAACCAGTAAACTGTGAATGCGCAAACTTACCGGAAACAGCACGGCTATAGCAATATAGTGGATTTAACGGGGCATATATTAATCACCTCGCATATCGGTGTAAGTCTGCAGATCTTAGACTACCAACAAGGATGCGCCCATGACCAATCAGATAAACCGATTTTTTGGATAAAAACGCGGATTTTGGTATTTGTGGAAATGACGTCTGGAACCGCCAGATTTCGAACTATCACTTTAGAATCACTTCAAAATTTGTGATTTTCCCCTTTAAGCTACTCTCATATTCCTTTTAGCTAGACTACTACTCACAATGCCACAGTTAACCTTGGTTTACCTGATTGCATGAGAGAATGAAATCTCCTGCATATAGAAAGACTGGGCAGGAGTACACATTCCAGCACAATTGTAGGAATCCATTGAACTGACTACGCAGGCTCTATACTGAGGTAGTGAACTGCATGGTATGTGTCCACTAGAATCTATGTACTGGTTTATACAATTCTTAGCCATCATCATTGGACACTGTGGATCACAGGCTACTTGCTGCAACTTTACCACCCTTTCTATATCACTGGTAATACATGAAACACATATATCATATCATATATCATATTGCAGACCGTGTATTAAATACAAAACATATCACTAGCTGCATGTACTCGTATATACATGTAGACCTACAAAACATCACGTTCAGTGGTATAGTACTAGTTGCATACATTGTATGTAGGATACAGTCAATGAATAATAATTATACAATTGTATTGTACATGTATATACATCATACAGTCAGTGGTATAGTATATTATATGGTATAATATATATCATACAGTCAGTGGTATAGTATATTATATGGTATAATATACATCATACAGTCAGTGGTATAGTATATTATATGGTATAATATATATCATACAGTCAGTGGTATAGTATATTATATGGTATAATATATATCATACAGTCAGTGGTATAGTATATTATATGGTATAATATATATCATACAGTCAGTGGTATAGTATTATATGGTATAATATATATCATACAGTCAGTGGTATAATATATTATATGGTATAATATATATCATACAGTCAGCGGTATAGTATATTATATGGTATAATATACATCATACAGTCAGTGGTATAGTATATTATATGGTATAATATATATCATACAGTCAGTGGTATAGTATATTATATGGTATAATATATATCATACAGTCAGTGGTATAGTATATTATATGGTATAATATATATCATACAGTCAGCGGTATAGTATATTATATGGTATAATATACATCATACAGTCAGTGGTATAGTATATTATATGGTATAATATATATCATACAGTCAGTGGTATAGTATATTATATGGTATAATATATATCATACAGTCAGTGGTATAGTATATTATATGGTATAATATACATCATACAGTCAGTGGTATAGTATATTATATGGTATAATATATATCATACAGTCAGTGGTATAATATGTATGTTATATATATCATACAGTCAGTGGCATAGCAGACTACCTGAGAGAGCTAACTGAACACAACTGCAAGCAGGACAGTAAGGTGTCTATCTCCTCACAGTTTATCTTATCTATATTCACATATGACATCCGACATGATGGGCACCGATCAATAACTCCTCTTAAATCTACAGGTCAAGGACAAACATATATGAATATGCAGAGTTCAACGACTATCCATACATGTATGGATAGTCGTTGGACACCGAAACAGTACACTGTATACAGATTGAGTATTACGCTCGAAATTGGTAGCAATACCAGATTCTTGAGTTTTATACCTGGGAGATACACTGAACTGATAGCATTACGCAATTCTCGCTGTCTCTGGCAGCTTGAGAACTTGGTTTCACTTTCAAATACGCTTTGCTGTAAATATACAGTATTGCTAAGGTGTTCTCCCAGGCATATTTCTGAGCTGCACTGATGAGGTGTTAAACACCGAAACAGTACACTGTATGCAGATTGAGTGAATACAAATACATGTACATGGTATGTACATGTATTTACCAAAACCAGGGGAGTGGAACATATTCAACTCAATGATAATACATTGTGCCTCTGACTCTGTCTACAGAGACATAATTAGCCAGCTGTTGAACCAATGAACAGCGAGTTTACACCAGAATAACACACACCTTAAGAGTGCAAAACTCTGGCTGGTTGATGATCGACTAATGGAAAGATTATATAATGATTGTGACTAATCTAGTAGGTTGACCATTTATAGACGTGTGAAGAACGGTTTTTGAGGTGGAGTTGAATATTTTGCCTCCAACATCGTTATATAAATGCCGACATGTTCATTGGTTAAATATTCACAGGCAACTACTTACTATGCATTTGATTGGCTAGCCGTTTGATTGGTTACCATAAGTGTGATTAGCCAGCTGTTCTTAGATAAGTACTTACCATACGTGTGATTGGCTAGCTGTTCTTAGATGAGTACTTACCATACGTGTGATTGGCCAGCTGTTCTTAGATGAGTACTTACCATACGTGTGATTGGCTAGCTGTTCATAGATAAGTACTTACCATACGTGTGATTGGCTAGCTGTTCTTAGATAAGTACTTACCATACGTGTGATTGGCGAGCTGTTCATAGAGAGTGCCAGTAGGAGCCATCTCCTCCACATATATGGTCTCCGTTAGCCTGTGTTCACCAGGGCATGCTGCAAGCCAGGTAACAGATGGCTGAGCACAGGACAATGCTTCCATCTCTCTTTTAAGCTGTCCTACTGTGTTTTGAATGTGACTACAAACAAATACATGTAGTATTGCAAACATAGTGCTACCACTACTACATTGGTGAGCTAGAAGTAGTTTATTTTAGCCAGTAAATCCATAGTAATTTTGCTGTGGATTAGGCTACTCATCCTGTCCAAGTAAACTAAGGCTCAAAAGGGGTTATAAGACTATACTTACAATCTGCTTAGCATGACATTCCATTTACTGCCAGTTCCATCATGAGTTTTACAGCACTATGCTATTGTAATCTATTCTATTACATAACTATAACTTCTCTATACATATGAAACTTACATAGCGGCACCCTCACACGGAGCTAGTACGTAGTCATCTGATGCTGGAAGTCTCACAGAATCATGGACTGTCTGATTGAGGCAGCTAACTAGACCTTCCAGTGTCCTAAAAACCATGAGTATACAGTCTCTGAAATGATCACGTTATATACTACTACTTATGATGTATTTTTTCAGCGAGAATTTTACTTTTGTGGAGGCAGAGACTCATTTTAAATACATGAAAATACCAGTCCCTGACTGAGGTTTGAACCCAGGGCCTCTAAGGCACATAATCGCCTAGCACAGTGAACAGAACATGCTACCACTACACCAGCTAAGTACATCATTATATGAAAAAATGGCCATAACCCTTAACAATACTACTACTTATCTAAATCCCTACATTATAGTGTTTCCCTAGTAGAGGCAGCAGTACAATATCACATATATATTGTGGTTGAATAGACCTACTGGCACAAATCCTGTACTCTAGTTGTATTCTTTAGAAAGATAAATCCTGATGGTGCTGACAATCCTTCGATGACATTTGTAAAGCACTGCTCTACTGATGACTGACACATTCCAGCTGATGGCAGGCTGCATACTGTTTGTTGCTGAAAAAGGACCAAAACCCAGGATAGTTGTACATATTAGGCGTTTTCGGAACTGTACTAGTTCATGTAAGACTGCTTTTAACATCCGAACACAGCTTAACCATTCAGGTGTGATTAATGCTTGATTTGAAGGGGACTCTTCCTTGCTACCAATAAATATTATATTACCAGGCAGCCTAACCTAGCGTTATGTTATTAGATAAAATAAATTGTTATTGCTGCAGATTGCTACTTATAAAGCTTGCACGTTGTAATATCCGAGTATGCCTATTGTATACAAGGGTACATGTATATGGTATATGAAGCCTATTGTATACAAGGGTACATGTATATGGTATATGAAGCCTATTGTATGCAAGGGTACATGTATATAGTATATGAAGCCTATTGTATACAAGGGTACATGTATATAGTATATGAAGCCTATTGTATGCAAGGGTACATGTATATGGTATATGAAGCCTATTGTATGCAAGGGTACATGTATATAGTATATGAAGCCTATTGTATACAAGGGTACATGTATATAGTATATGAAGCCTATTGTATGCAAGGGTACATGTATATGGTATATGAAGCCTATTGTATGCAAGGGTACATATATATGGTATATGAAGCCTATTGTATGCAAGGGTACATGTATATGGTATATGAAGCCTATTGTATGCAAGGGTACATGTATATGGTATATGAAGCCTATTGTATACAAGGGTACATGTATATGGTATATGAAGCCTATTGTATACAAGGGTACATGTATATGGTATATGAAGCCTATTGTATGCAAGGGTACATGTATATGGTATATGAAGTCTATTGTATACAAGGGTACATGTATATGGTATATGAAGCCTATTGTATGCAAGGGTACATGTATATGATATATGAAGCCTATTGTATACAAGGGTACATTTATATGGTATATGAAGCCTATTGTATGCAAGGGTACATGTATATGGTATATGAAGCCTATTGTATGCAAGGGTACATGTATATGATATATGAAGCCTATTGTATACAAGGGTACATTTATATGGTATATGAAGCCTATTGTATGCAAGGGTACATGTATATGGTATATGAAGCCTATTGTATGCAAGGGTACATGTATATGGTATATGAAGCCAATTGTATACAAGGGTACATGTATATGGTATATGAAGCCTATTGTATGCAAGGGTACATGTATATGGTATATGAAGCCTATTGTATACAAGGGTACATGTATATGGTATATGAAGCTAGAACAAGTAAATCAACTAACTTTACGGATATACCCGACTCAACTTTCTCTTAGTGTCATAAATGTACTTACCCTATCATAACTTGCTTTTAGTGTATTAATGTACTTACTCTATCACACTTACCTTTAGCACAACAAAGCACTTACTTTATCGTAACTTACCTTTAGTGTATTGAGAAATTTGCTCCTCAGCGCTGGCGTACAAAGTCCAGAACAACCACCACTGGCTTCATTCACACACATTTTCCACCTGAAAGTCATGTACATAATACTGCTTAGCCAATCATACACAATATTTTAATATAATTATGATGCCCTCCACCAGTTTAAATGGGTGTATATCTGTACATGTATATACATGTATAAGTGTAAGTATGCAGATTAGATAGACAATAATGTACATGTATACACACACCAGGATAATGTGTACTGACAGTGCATTATATATGACATATCATGTATATATTTACAGCAAGTGCATTATAATATATGAAATATCTATGTACTTACAGTAAGTAAATACATGGAATATGCATGTACTTACAGTAAGTAAATACATGTACAGTGTACATGGGGTATGAATGTACTTACAGAGGAAAACCCATGCTACAATCCTGTGCATTGTTTCTCAAATCACACTGCCTAATGTCCTCCATCTCAAACTGGGTTACACAACCTACAATATAATAATATTATCAATCTACTCCAATATTATATGATATCACTTTGTCTACTCTAATATATGATATCATCTGTCTACTTTAATATCCTATATCATCTGTCTACTCTAATATCCAGAGTTGGGTCCAAGTCGACTTGCAAGTCAACAAGTCACGTCTTTTCTAAAATTCTGGAGGCAAGTCAAGTCAAGTCAGCTGTCATGCAAGTCACAATTCAAGTCAAGTCAAGTCGAAATGCAACTCAAGTGGAAGACAACTTCAAAAAATTTTACATTTTCCAAAACATCACTTTTTCTCGTTTAGTAGGCATTCCAATCCATGAAAAACCTATGCCAAGGTGTAGCAGGGCATGCATTTTATTATTATTATTATTTTGTTTATTGTCATCCAATCTTCATAAAACGAATAAAATTATATAAAATCGAACAAAAACAAGGTCAGATAGTTCAAACTAGAGTTGTGACAACCCTGCTCGGTTGGTTTACAAGACGCCGACGGTCGGCCAGGCCACTAGGACCCCAAGGGAATCCACCCTACAGCGCACCAAGCTCCCAAAGGCGAGCCGCCAGCCCACTCCTGAAGACTCCACTGGGGAGGTCCTGGAAGTCCCAAGCAAGCTCACCAAATAGTTCCTCAGCAGTATAAAATGCAGATCTTATTCCTTTTTCTGTTTTTACCTTAATGGGTTTCAAAGGATTCTTTTGGCGTGTTTTCATGGTGTGGGACTTTTTATGCAAATTGATGGAAAAATTGGTGGAATGAGAAAAATGATATTTGCAGCTCTGTTATTAGTAATGTCTGATATCATTTGTCTACTCTAATATACATGTATGATATCATTTTTGTCTACTCTAATATATGATACTTGTGACAACGAACACTAGAGCAGCATATGATAGCCAACCTGGAGGTGATAGTGGGACAGTGTAGTTAGCTGGAAGAGTTAATACAGGTATGACTAGAGCACCACCCACAGACTCGTCACTCATAGATCTGTGAATACTGCTATTACAGACGTCTGTTAACGGGGCGTTTAAATCATCACAAAGACCTGCGTCAACCATTGACCAATTAGCTACTAAGTGAAGTGTTGCATCCACCACTCTGTAATAAATACACACATTTGCTATGCAAAAGTGGTACAATGAGCAAATGTATGTGAACTCTGTAACTTACACAGACAATTACCATACCAAAGTGATACAAAGAGCATATGTATGTGTATTCGTGTCAGCAGCTATAACACAAGATTAACAGCTGCTCTCCATAAGTCAACAGCTCTTACACCTAGATAGAGCAAGTACCTGCAAGTACTACGTAGCATGATACAGAGGGAGTTCCTGTAAGTACTAAATAGTATGGTATAGAGGAGCACCTGCTCATACTACACAACATGATACCAAGTGAGCACCTGCAAGTACTGTATATCATGATATACGATGTAGAAGAAGCAGCTGATAGTACTGTACGAGTACAGTATAGTATAGAATAATATAGAGTGAGTACCTGCTAGTACATGTACTTACAGTGACTGTCGTGCACAGGGGGTATCCAACTGCATACCTATAGAGGAGAGAGTGACGTTGCTAGACTTGCTATTAGTGAGACATCTCTGGAAATCTCCCACCAGTCTACAGTATATAAAGATGAGAGCAGTTTAATTACTTGATGCTTCATGTTGCAGACAAGTTGATCTTATATCTTATGTTGTGAAAATAATGTGATGCAGTCTTTAGCTATTTTCGACTTACCTGCAAACCTTGGAGACTGGGCCAGTGGTTGAGAGAGACAGGACATCACCTAACAAACCTACATAGAAATTAAGCCAATATTAACAGAGAATTCAATTTTGCAGTGCGTAACATATACAGTGAACAAAGCATTGCCCAAACATATGAGCTGTTAGGCTTAATACTGATATTCCGTTGGTTTCAAATATAGTACTAGTATGGAGCCGCTGTTCTGGCGAAATATTCAGTTCCAATATTATGCCAGGACATTGGTGCAACATCCACACAACAGTTAGAAATGAGATGTAGTGAAACTATGACAGGTGCGCTTTGGCGCAACGTGCCTGGCCATCTGGCTGAGTGTGGTTGTACCATTGTACGCTTGGCTTTGGGTCGGGTATGGCCTGATTTGTGGGCAGATTCGTCTGCTGCACAGTTTGTGTTTGACTCTTGGCGTAGACACTTGAGTTTTTTTGTATTTTGATCTAGTAAAGCGTATATTTAAAAGATTGAAAGGAAGCTAATAGGTAGGAAGCTAATATTATTTGATAATAGTAATACTTTTTTTGTTAAAACATACATGATGTTCAATGATTGTTTGATGACGGTGTCAGTATGTCAAAAATAACAAACTTAGTATGATACAAGTGAAGATTCACGCTAAACCATAAAATACGCAGTTTGACTATTGTCAAAGATCATATCTCAATATGAAACGACGCGAGTGCATTGTATGCCACATACATGTACATGCACGGTATGTTATATTATTTATGTATGAAGATCGCATGTTATACACTGTATGTCACATGACCTACACTGTACTGTGCTATGAACCATAGCACATTGTGCTATATCACATATCTGCTGCATGACGAGAACGCTAGAAAGTAACTTAGGTAAGTAAAACCAAAGTTTCTATATACCAAGTTTATCCAGTAAACGATGCGCATAGTCATTTGCCGTGGTTCTCTCACTAAAATTGGTAAACCGTTGCCCTTTAACGAGCGCCCAGCCTGTGGCCAGACGCTTAGGCTATAGAAATATAGGTCGGCAGTAGTAGTTGACAGTCTGCACAAAGAGCGTACTTTTACCATCTTTGGTTTACATGAGGCATAAATAGTTCAGACCACGTGATCAGTGGGATAGCTTGAACTATTTGGGCCTTTTTCCTATATTTATGCTCTTCTAAATGCTTGCATCTTCTATTGATGCTATCGGTATAAACATCATGTATCCTGAAAATAATGTGCTAGCATTACAGGTACTTTTAGCCAATCTCAGGGCAATTTTTTCGCCAATCTTGAGAAGACTCCATTGTTTTATCGGTAATTTCTCGTTGCCGCTCAACTACTTTGAACTAGGCCGCTTATTAGATCAGATTTTCCGCGATCCCATTGGTGCATAAAGCCATGGAACAACTTATTAATTCTATAAACTTTGGTAAAACTAACAAGAGTTGTTGTGAACATGGATGACCTTAGCTTGGATGGAACAGCTGCTATATAGATGGTTACCTGGCAGACACTCCTCAGCTATATACTCCCAACAGAAGTCATTAACATCTTTCCTTAACTGACAAGCAACAAATCCTTCAACAAATGTAGCAAAGGCTCTACGTCTGTTCGAAGAGCACAGCGATGGGCACTGTGCAAATACCCCTTCACTTTCCAAACAAGCGTGCCATCTACAAGTGTAGTATTGTAGCCATGAAGAGCATATCTGTGAACATGATAAGTAATAATGTACTATGAGGTATATCAGAAGAAAGTCAATATCCATGTAATAGCACACCTGTTGAAGTTATCACCACATAGATGTGGTTGTTGAAGGGCACATGTCTCAATGCTCACAATGTCATCAGGGCAGTCTGCAAGTAGGTATAAGAGATGATATTCCTTAGATATCACACATTTTAGCTGTAGCAAGTTCTCCATAAGAATAACCAATCACAATGTGACACTATCTAACTTCATCCAATCAGAAACAAGAACGCAATAACAAAAGTCAACTAAAAAGAGTAAAACTACTCACAACCATCTTCATCCCCTTGAGAGTCTGTTTCCGAGTCTCCTGTAACAAATACTGTTCTATAAAATACATGTGCTACTGTATGTACTACTGTATGTACTACTGCATGTACTACTGTATGTACTACTGCATGTACTACTGTATGTACTACTGCATGTACTACTGTATGTACTACTGTATGTACTACTGTATGTACTACTGTAATGTACTACTGTAATGTACTACTGTATGTACTACTGTATGTACTACTGTATGTACTACTGTATGTATTACTGTATGTACTACTGTATGTACTACTGTATGTACTACTGTATGTACTACTGCATGTACTACTGCATGTACTACTGCATGTACTACTGCATGTACTACTGCATGTACTACTGTATGTACTACTGTATGTACTACTGTATGTACTACTGTATGTACTACTGTATGTACTACTGTATGTACTACTGTATGTACTACTGTATGTACTACTGTATGTACTACTGTATGTACTACTGTATGTACTACTGCATGTACTACTGCATGTACTACTGCATGTACTACTGCATGTACTACTGTATGTACTACTGTATGTACTACTGTATGTACTACTGCATGTACTACTGCATGTACTACTGCATGTACTACTGCATGTACTACTGTATGTACTACTGTATGTACTACTGCATGTACTACTGTATGTACTACTGTATGTACTACTGTATGTACTACTGTATGTACTACTGTATGTACTACTGCATGTACTACTGTATGTACTACTGCATGTACTACTGTATGTACTACTGTATGTACTACTGCATGTACTACTGTATGTACTACTGTATGTACTACTGTATGTACTACTGTATGTACTACTGCATGTACTACTGTATGTACTACTGCATGTACTACTGTATGTACTACTGCATGTACTACTGTATGTACTACTGCATGTACTACTGTATGTACTACTGCATGTACTACTGTATGTACTACTGCATGTACTACTGTATGTACTACTGTATGTACTACTGTATGTACTACTGCATGTACTACTGTATGTACTACTGTATGTACTACTGTATGTACTACTGTATGTACTACTGTATGTACTACTGTATGTACTACTGTATGTACTACTGTATGTACTACTGTATGTACTACTGCATGTACTACTGTATGTACTACTGCATGTACTACTGTATGTACTACTGTATGTACTACTGCATGTACTACTGTATGTACTACTGTATGTACTACTGTATGTACTACTGTATGTACTACTGCATGTACTACTGTATGTACTACTGCATGTACTACTGTATGTACTACTGTATGTACTACTGTATGTACTACTGCATGTACTACTGCATGTACTACTGCATGTACTACTGTATGTACTACTGTATGTACTACTGTATGTACTACTGTATGTACTACTGCATGTACTACTGTATGTACTACTGCATGTACTACTGTATGTACTACTGTATGTACTACTGCATGTACTACTGCATGTACTACTGTATGTACTACTGTATGTACTACTGTATGTACTACTGTATGTACTACTGTATGTACTACTGCATGTACTACTGTATGTACTACTGCATGTACTACTGTATGTACTACTGTATGTACTACTGCATGTACTACTGCATGTACTACTGTATGTACTACTGTATGTACTACTGTATGTACTACTGTATGTACTACTGTATGTACTACTGTATGTACTACTGCATGTACTACTGTATGTACTACTGCATGTACTACTGTATGTACTACTGCATGTACTACTGTATGTACTACTGCATGTACTACTGTATGTACTACTGTATGTACTACTGCATGTACTACTGTATGTACTACTGTATGTACTACTGTATGTACTACTGTATGTACTACTGCATGTACTACTGTATGTACTACTGCATGTACTACTGTATGTACTACTGTATGTACTACTGTATGTACTACTGCATGTACTACTGCATGTACTACTGCATGTACTACTGTATGTACTACTGTATGTACTACTGTATGTACTACTGCATGTACTACTGCATGTACTACTGTATGTACTACTGTATGTACTACTGTATGTACTACTGTATGTACTACTGTATGTACTACTGTATGTACTACTGTATGTACTACTGCATGTACTACTGTATGTACTACTGCATGTACTACTGTATGTACTACTGTATGTACTACTGTATGTACTACTGCATGTACTACTGCATGTACTACTGCATGTACTACTGTATGTACTACTGCATGTACTACTGTATGTACTACTGTATGTACTACTGTATGTACTACTGTATGTACTACTGCATGTACTACTGTATGTACTACTGCATGTACTACTGTATGTACTACTGTATGTACTACTGTATGTACTACTGCATGTACTACTGCATGTACTACTGCATGTACTACTGTATGTACTACTGTATGTACTACTGTATGTACTACTGTATGTACTACTGCATGTACTACTGTATGTACTACTGCATGTACTACTGTATGTACTACTGTATGTACTACTGCATGTACTACTGCATGTACTACTGTATGTACTACTGTATGTACTACTGTATGTACTACTGTATGTACTACTGTATGTACTACTGTATGTACTACTGTATGTACTACTGTATGTACTACTGTATGTACTACTGTATGTACTACTGTATGTACTACTGCATGTACTACTGTATGTACTACTGCATGTACTACTGTATGTACTACTGTATGTACTACTGTATGTACTACTGTATGTACTACTGCATGTACTACTGTATGTACTACTGTATGTACTACTGCATGTACTACTGCATGTACTACTGTATGTACTACTGTATGTACTACTGTATGTACTACTGTATGTACTACTGTATGTACTACTGTATGTACTACTGCATGTACTACTGTATGTACTACTGCATGTACTACTGTATGTACTACTGCATGTACTACTGTATGTACTACTGCATGTACTACTGTATGTACTACTGTATGTACTACTGCATGTACTACTGCATGTACTACTGTATGTACTACTGTATGTACTACTGTATGTACTACTGTATGTACTACTGTATGTACTACTGTATGTACTACTGTATGTACTACTGTATGTACTACTGTATGTACTACTGCATGTACTACTGTATGTACTACTGCATGTACTACTGTATGTACTACTGTATGTACTACTGCATGTACTACTGTATGTACTACTGTATGTACTACTGTATGTACTACTGTATGTACTACTGCATGTACTACTGTATGTACTACTGCATGTACTACTGTATGTACTACTGTATGTACTACTGTATGTACTACTGCATGTACTACTGCATGTACTACTGCATGTACTACTGTATGTACTACTGTATGTACTACTGTATGTACTACTGTATGTACTACTGCATGTACTACTGTATGTACTACTGCATGTACTACTGTATGTACTACTGTATGTACTACTGCATGTACTACTGCATGTACTACTGTATGTACTACTGTATGTACTACTGTATGTACTACTGTATGTACTACTGTATGTACTACTGCATGTACTACTGTATGTACTACTGCATGTACTACTGTATGTACTACTGTATGTACTACTGCATGTACTACTGCATGTACTACTGTATGTACTACTGTATGTACTACTGTATGTACTACTGTATGTACTACTGTATGTACTACTGTATGTACTACTGCATGTACTACTGTATGTACTACTGCATGTACTACTGTATGTACTACTGCATGTACTACTGTATGTACTACTGCATGTACTACTGTATGTACTACTGTATGTACTACTGCATGTACTACTGTATGTACTACTGTATGTACTACTGTATGTACTACTGTATGTACTACTGCATGTACTACTGTATGTACTACTGCATGTACTACTGTATGTACTACTGTATGTACTACTGTATGTACTACTGCATGTACTACTGCATGTACTACTGCATGTACTACTGTATGTACTACTGTATGTACTACTGTATGTACTACTGCATGTACTACTGCATGTACTACTGTATGTACTACTGTATGTACTACTGTATGTACTACTGTATGTACTACTGTATGTACTACTGTATGTACTACTGTATGTACTACTGCATGTACTACTGTATGTACTACTGCATGTACTACTGTATGTACTACTGTATGTACTACTGTATGTACTACTGCATGTACTACTGCATGTACTACTGCATGTACTACTGTATGTACTACTGCATGTACTACTGTATGTACTACTGTATGTACTACTGTATGTACTACTGTATGTACTACTGCATGTACTACTGTATGTACTACTGCATGTACTACTGTATGTACTACTGTATGTACTACTGTATGTACTACTGCATGTACTACTGCATGTACTACTGCATGTACTACTGTATGTACTACTGTATGTACTACTGTATGTACTACTGTATGTACTACTGCATGTACTACTGTATGTACTACTGCATGTACTACTGTATGTACTACTGTATGTACTACTGCATGTACTACTGCATGTACTACTGTATGTACTACTGTATGTACTACTGTATGTACTACTGTATGTACTACTGTATGTACTACTGTATGTACTACTGTATGTACTACTGTATGTACTACTGTATGTACTACTGTATGTACTACTGTATGTACTACTGCATGTACTACTGTATGTACTACTGCATGTACTACTGTATGTACTACTGTATGTACTACTGTATGTACTACTGTATGTACTACTGCATGTACTACTGTATGTACTACTGTATGTACTACTGCATGTACTACTGCATGTACTACTGTATGTACTACTGTATGTACTACTGTATGTACTACTGTATGTACTACTGTATGTACTACTGTATGTACTACTGCATGTACTACTGTATGTACTACTGCATGTACTACTGTATGTACTACTGCATGTACTACTGTATGTACTACTGCATGTACTACTGTATGTACTACTGTATGTACTACTGCATGTACTACTGTATGTACTACTGTATGTACTACTGTATGTACTACTGTATGTACTACTGCATGTACTACTGTATGTACTACTGCATGTACTACTGTATGTACTACTGTATGTACTACTGTATGTACTACTGCATGTACTACTGCATGTACTACTGCATGTACTACTGTATGTACTACTGTATGTACTACTGTATGTACTACTGCATGTACTACTGCATGTACTACTGTATGTACTACTGTATGTACTACTGTATGTACTACTGTATGTACTACTGTATGTACTACTGTATGTACTACTGTATGTACTACTGCATGTACTACTGTATGTACTACTGCATGTACTACTGTATGTACTACTGTATGTACTACTGTATGTACTACTGCATGTACTACTGCATGTACTACTGCATGTACTACTGTATGTACTACTGCATGTACTACTGTATGTACTACTGTATGTACTACTGTATGTACTACTGTATGTACTACTGCATGTACTACTGTATGTACTACTGCATGTACTACTGTATGTACTACTGTATGTACTACTGTATGTACTACTGCATGTACTACTGCATGTACTACTGCATGTACTACTGTATGTACTACTGTATGTACTACTGTATGTACTACTGTATGTACTACTGCATGTACTACTGTATGTACTACTGCATGTACTACTGTATGTACTACTGTATGTACTACTGCATGTACTACTGCATGTACTACTGTATGTACTACTGTATGTACTACTGTATGTACTGGCAATAAGTAGCTGCCTTGATTGGTAGGTTGATATTTCATCTGGCCACGCTATATACAGTGGCTATTATTGTGTTATTCTATATGCCGATACATTGTGATGTGGCCTAGTCGTTCTAAATATAGCCTGGAAGGCACAAACATAGGACAACTACAGTACTAGAATAGCAAATATCCAAGAGCTCAATACATTGTGCCACTAAATAGTTGAATGTGTCTTAATGCTACATTAAAACACGCGGCATAACCCCTTTAACATACATGCAACTGACTGGAGTAGATTCAATGTTAGTATATGGGACCACTGGGCTTAGTACGAAAACGACTGACTCACCAGTTTCAATTTCCATGTCTGGACATAGTTGCTGCCAGGTACTAACAGGTGTGTGACACACAGATGAGGTAATGTTGGATGCCAATTGAATAAGAGTTCTCATGTAATCAGTTGTCACAGCACAGGGTCTTGTAAGCACCTGATTCAGGTAGGGTACCTGTTGGTAGGTGGCATTGTAGAAGCACTGCTTCATCCTTTCAACTTTCCTGTAACATATTACAAAATATTATGACACATGGTGTTTTCACAAAGAACTATGGTACACATGATGCCACAGTACATGGTGATGTCACAGTGCACTATGGTACATGATTACATGACACTGTACATAATTACATTCTTTGTTAAATGATAATGATCTGAGTAAATGTCGCAATGCACAAGATTTTATGTGTACACACAGAAGTAGGAGAGGATGCAGGCAATGGCATGGTGTAACTACTTACCCACACCATGACTGCAGAGATTCTGCAGGTCTAGTAAAGAGGTCAAATCCAGAATCTCCGGGAGAACCTGTAAATGAAATTATTGCAGTCGTATACCAATGTACAAGCTAGCATGCACCAGTATTCACTAGCACCGTACATTAGCATACACTAACAAATGCCAGGATACAAGAGCATACACTAATATGTGTGACCTACTGTAGGTGCTCATTTTTGGATCTCGTGTGCATGTAGTCCTCAGATTTGAAGGGCTCCTAGCAGTGGACTAAGAAGTAGAGTTAGAACAACAATTCTTTGATTAGACAAAAGTCTAATTTGAAAATCATTGCCTTAACTCTACCACTTCCCCTGCACTGCTAGGAGCCCTCCAAATCTAAGGACTACGTGTGAATGAGATCCGAAAATGAGCGCCTGGGTCACATACATGTACAGTATTTCAGTATACACTAGCATACACTAACACACATTGTACACTAACATACCCTAACACACATCAGGATACACTAGGTACAGATATGCTGAACATCGCGAAGATTAGCTGCCACATAAGAGAACAGAAGAATGAAGATTTATTTACATGCACTAACCCCAAATCTCACTCATGCATGTCTGCTGCAGTACTTCCAGGCAAAGATTAGGTTGTCTAGCAGGTACGTTGCAGTATATGCTAGAGGTCAAGACTGTCATAGCATTAGCTCTTTCTGTCTGCCGACACATACCATCACAGCCTGTGCTGGCTGAGTGTTGAAATGTACAACTCATCCACCTTAAGTAGAAAGCTAGGGCTATGATGCTAAAGTACATCTAGAACATCAGCTATATAGTTAGGGTTATACGATACTAACATAGTATATGACGTGTTAGTCCTATAATTCTATGAAGAACATGACATTTGTGTTGGAATAGGACAGGTGCGGCAGCCCGGTTGTCTCTTCAATAACACCAGTTTTAGATGTCTGGCAACCGAAAGATTTCTGCTTGTGTACGCACTGTATGGCAAATCATAGAAAAGTAGACAAATATACATAGAGTGGTTATAAGGTACAGATACTTACACATCTCTCTGTGGGCAGTTGAAGGGATCAAAGTTTCTGCAGGGGTTTGCACACGACTTGTCAGCAGTGTAGAGGAGGCATTCTGTAATATTAAATCATCATCATAATATACGTAACATGAGTAGACCTACCATGCATGGTGTAATATATGCATCATATATAATGTAATATATATATATACATGTATATATATACAGTGGAACTTGCTTAATTCAAACTCCAAGGGAGCAGCATAATTGGTTTGCATTATGCCTAGTTTGAATTATGTGATCCCTTCAATTTGGATAATAACTTGGATGCCTCCTTGACAAATAATGCTATATAATTATGTACATTGTATCAGCACATGAACAAGCATGTATGCATTAACTTTCATTTGCTTCAACTGCAAATACAATGGAGGAAATATACCACAAGTTAGGCATCACATGTACAGGACAATAGCATTGTAATCTAATAACAGAACTTGGAGACCGAATTAAGTAAGTTCTACAGTATCACATTTTATATGTTACATACACGTATGTATCATACTTTATGTGCAATAAGTATCACGTTTTATATGTTACATACACGTATGTATCATACTTTATGTGCAATAAGTATCACGTTTTATATGTTACATACACGTATGTATCATACTTTATGTGCAATAAGTATCACGTTTTATATGTTACATACACGTATGTATCATACTTTATGTGCAATAAGTATCACGTTTTATATGTTACATACACGTATGTATCATACTTTATGTGCAATAAGTATCACGTTTTATATGTTACATACACGTATGTATCATACTTTATGTGCAATAAGTATCACGTTTTATATGTTACATACACGTATGTATCATACTTTATGTGCAATAAGTATCACGTTTTATATGTTACATACACGTATGTATCATACTTTATGTGCAATAAGTATCACGTTTTATATGTTACATACACGTATGTATCATACTTTATGTGCAATAAGTATCACGTTTTATATGTTACATACACGTATGTATCATACTTTATGTGCAATAAGTATCACGTTTTATATGTTACATACACGTATGTATCATATTTTATGTGCAATAAGTATCACGTTTTATATGTTACATACACGTATGTATCATACTTTATGTGCAATAAGTATCACGTTTTATATGTTACATACACGTATGTATCATATTTTATGTGCAATAAGTATCACGTTTTATATGTTACATACACGTATGTATCATACTTTATGTGCAATAAGTATCACATTTTATATGTTACATACGTAATGTAATACAACCAACAAACCTTCGTCTCTCTCTAGTCCACCCAGTATGTTACAGGTCACATCAGCTGGTCCAGTAAAGTTTGTCGCTTCACAGATATTCTGATAGGTGAAGTTGTGCCCCCCGCCAGCTTCTTTGTCAGCGATTTGACTCACACACTCGTCATGATGGTAGACTGACCTCCAGTAGCTGTCTATCTGCCTGATGGCCTCTGAAAACAGCAGAATATACAGGGTGTCCGTAAAATCCTGATACAACTTAAAAATTTATTACTTAACCTGTTGTAGAGATACTTAACCAGGTTTGTTTTATTTTTAACAGTGATTAGTAGTTTTAACCTAACTTAATACACCTCTATATGGGCACCATTTTTAGTTGCATGAAGCTCATCAAGACGATATTTCATTTCTTGCCATGTTCGCTGTAGGATATCTTCATCAGTGGTGGTAATGGCAATAAAAATTATTTTTATTGTCAAGTCATGAACCTTTGCATCTCTAACAACATTGTTGTGTCATCCATGTAGTTACACATATCGTCAACGGTAGCTAGTGTCAATAAATGGTTCATGGAACGCCTCAGGCTATTGCTACTACATGTATGTTACTATAGGATTACCACCAGCTGTCTTACCTTGCTCTTCTGGCTCAATGCAGATATCATTTATATTCATCCCTCCATTGAACTCATTGGACAGACCCTTGAGGCAGGTAGAGCCAGCAACAAAATAGCTATAAATAAATTTAAAACTTTCTGAGCAAATTAAAACAGGCGAAGATTATTTCGTAATTCATCATGGCAAAATATTCACTAGAGAATTATAATTGTAATACGGAATGAGATGACTAACCTGCATGACTCAGCAGAGTTAATGTTGGCTGTGAGAAACTTCTCAAAGTTCATGTCTGTCTCGGAGTATTTGACATTTAAACATTGATTTACAGCGAGAGCACAATCCCTTGTCTTCACTGAAAAATACAACCGTGTACTTACATGTATGTTTATATGTTCACATACCATGTGGTCATGCAATACCTAGGTATTTGCACAAGTAAATTGATAATTATGTTGTTAGCGCATTGTACATGTACATAGGTGTGCTTATATTGAACACATGCTTAAGGTGTTTTCACTCAGTATTACAACATAACTGTAGTTAAAAAATGCAGTCCAAATACATGTAACATACAAACGCAAGCCACTGCAGGGAAAAGAAAGGAATATGTTCTATAGCGTTGTTATTCAGAGACGCACCATCAGCAGTAGCACAGGAAAATTGAGATTAATTTTGGCTAACTACTGTACCTTTACGTTGCACAGTACATGCTACTGTTCGAGCTAGTTTATACGTGTTTACCCGCCTCTGTGCCAAGCTACACGCATTCTCACAGTCGTAGAGGGCAGCACCTTCCTCGTAACACGTCAGCCACCTAAAAGAGGTACATTTGATTTAAATAATGACTTAATTTAGCAAATTTCATAACATGTAATTTGTAGTTATTGGTACATGCTACACATTTTATACGCAGTACACTTTGTATACACACTACACATCGCATACACACACTGTATATACATGCGTACAGTAGAATAATACATTCACTCTATTCACATAAATCTTCCAGTGAATTGTCAAAATGATGTTTTCTTGCAATACATTTTATATCAATTTAAAACTAATAATATCTGTGATAGTGTTATATAGTATAATGTCTTTGCGGCCTCTTGAATCGACCTGGGTTGCAAATAAAAATCCAAAAACGGTCGCTCGCCCTAGGCCCAAACAGCTATTGGAAATGGGACTTTGCTTGGAGAAAACCATCCCTAGCTGTTTGGCACACTTGGCTTTTTCACACGAAAATGAGGATTTTGCTTTTGGCCCAAGCCGGTGTGTTTGCCACTCTGTGACAGAAGATGGCTAGAAAGTTGTTAAGCAAGTTGGCCTGCGCCTGAAATTTACGTCGCTAAGACACAAACAAACATTTTATAAATTTGTCCAATTTTATTCCATCAGTAGACAAACCAAAGAATACATGAAAACGAAATATCACTTTTACACATATGCTCATACACAGACAGACAGCTATGGCTAGTCAAAGCACTGGCCCGTATAAGGTATGTGTGTATGTTGTTATGTGAAGAGGTAGATAGAGTTTACCTTTCATATTCCCCATCCTTGCACCAGTCAGCAGTGGTAAGATAACTCTCACATAGCCATAGATCTAGGTGCCTGCATGCTGCAAACAATTCACATGATATACACAGTATGCAGGTAGTAACACATAATGTATATGATAATATATAATGTACATGTACATTGTGTATAAAGTATGTAAGCATACTACAAGCATAAGTATATTATACTCTAAATACATATAAAATAGATAATATGTAATTGCACTTACTTTGATCACAAGTAAGCAGCAACTGTGTTTGTAACGTATCATAGACTGGACTGGTATAGTTTAGCGTGCCTTGAGCTCCACTCACTGTGCAGTTGTTATAGCAAGCAGCAGCCTCTGAATAGTTTCTATGGTAACAACAGGTCAAACATTTGTTTGTATTCATGAAAACATGTCTGCTCATGTATAGGTACATGTATAGGTACATGTACCTATACATGTACATATACATGTACCTATACATGTGTAGGTACATGTACCTATACATGTACCTATACATGTATAGGTATAGGTACATGTATTATAGGTACATGTATAGGTACATGTATAGGTATAGGTACATGTATTAATAGGTATAGGTACATGTATAGGTACATGTATAGGTATAGGTACATGTATAGGTACATGTATAGGTACATGTATAGGTATAGGTACATATATAGGTATAGGTACATGATGTATAGGTATAGGTACATGTACACAAGTTAATTATTGACTGCATATCCTATAATACTACCTCACAGCATATATACACATTGCAATTATCATTACTTACCGACAGCCCCAGTCTCCAAACTCTTTGAGGTTGAAGTTTGGATGATCATGTAGTGAAGCTATCTGCATGTGTAAGGCAGCGTATTGGTCACAGTACTCACAGGCTACAACAAACGATTACTTGTACCATATACCTTTTAGCCCAAGTTCTTCGACTTACACTGTGGAATTTAGGGAAGTATGTCACTAATGAAGGGGTGTCATCTTGTTTGTTGAACCTAAGCAAACAGGCCCGTTTTATAAGTCATTGAACATAACTCAGAGTTGCCCTGTACTTTATCAATCTCTCATCTAATTCTTCTCCGGCTGCTTGCTAAATGCCATTTTACCAAACTGCAAACTCAGTAGAATCATGTTTTACCTAATTCGGAAAACTAACAAAAAATGAACACTTTTAGTGTCTACGCAACCTCTTAGACCTGCCTGAGTCGCAAATATAAATCCCAAGATGGCTGCTTGGCTCAGGCTATTGACGTGGAATTTTGCTTGGCTGAAGGAAACGTTCCCTAGCCCATCGGCACTCCCTGTTTTCTAGCACAAAATAAGGAGTTTGCATTTGGTCGGGGGGAGGGGGGTGTGTCCACCAATCTGCGATGGAAGTGAGCCAGAAAATCGATGAGCAAGACACTAGTTGCCCAGCTTGGCCAATCGAGAGGGAGAGAAGCAACCCTCATATTATAACATTACTTTACACAAAGCTTTCTTGTTATAACCATGACACATAAGAATAAACTACATTTTATATAGCAAGCAAGAATAGGCCATATAGTGATAAAAGACAGCTTTGAATCACAGGTGATAATCTCGTACATGTGAATGTCCGTAGCACTTTCAATACTGCATGTGTTCTACTTACTTCCACGCTCTGCAGTGACCTCTACCAGGGTAGTATTATATACCGGTGTAGGAGCGGTAGTAGGTTGACCTGAGCCCGTAGAGGATGATGAAAAGGGAGCAGTAGTGGTGGTGGTAGTCGACGTGCTCGAGGTTGTACTGGTTGTAGTCGTGGAGCTAGTGTAATCTGTAGAAAAGTTATGAGTGAACTTTGAACAGCTATGGAATTAGTATACATGTAGAACAGTCTACAGAACCAGCAGATATGTAGAACAGTCTATAGAACCACTGTACATGTAGAACAGTCTACAGAACCACTGTACCTGTAGAACAGTCTACAGAACCACTGTACATATAGAACAGTCTACAGAACCACTGTACCTGTAGAACAGTCTACAGAACCACTGCACCTGTAGAACAGTCTACAGAACCACTGTACCTGTAGAACAGTCTACAGAACCACTGTACCTGTAGAACAGTCTACAGAACCACTGTACCTGTAGAACAGTCTACAGAGCCACTGTACATGTAGAACAGTCTACAGAACCACTGTACATGTGGAACAGTCTACAGAACCACTGTACATGTAGAACAGTCTACAGAACCACTGTACATGTAGAACAGTCTATAGAATCAGTATGCAAGTAAGAAGGGATTGGATAACTATACCTTGTCCAGAGCACACCTCTTCTATGTCTATGGAGCTGTTACAGTAGTGTGTATAAGCACTGGACACCATATGCCTGAGTCTCTCTAGGTCATCATGTCGATGACACGTGGAGTTGGGGTTATGGTGAACAGAAAAACAAGTTTCCGCATTTGAATACAATCTGAAAAACAGGTAACATACAATGGGTTTAATAATTTCCTACTGCAATTACTCAAATTAACCCACTATAATGTTACAGATTTGAAAGTGTGTTATGTAGTATTCTAGACTATAGGGTATTAGTATAGACTATAAGACTATTGAGTAAGCACTGAGGTGATGTAGTATTCTAGACTATAGGGCATTAGTATAGACTATAAGACTATTGAGTAAGCACTGAGGTGATGTAGTATCCTAGACTATAGGGCATTAGTATAGACTATAAGACTATTGAGCATGCACTGAGGTGATGTGCATGGTTCTGAATTATGAAGAGCAGCTGGCGTCTACCACGACACACCAGCTACTGTGACTTGCGGTTAGCCGAGAGGCAGAAGATAAGGGAGACAACCCTGACATAAAACCTGAGGTAGATAACGAGAAACACCTCAGTGTTTAATCCCAAGAAACTCTGAAGGACATGCCTGAGAGCAGAATACACACAAGTATTGAGTATAAAGCATTTCCACAACTCACTCGCATCTGAACTCCTTAGGTAGACCTGCTCCGTTATAGAAGAATTCCCAAGCCATGACGTAAGAGAGGTCAAGGTCAATGGAATGTGTGTGAGATAACTCCTTCCTTAGACACAATCGTACCTCATTGAGGCACTCTGATGAGGCATCAGCGCAATCGATCTACATTTATACAAGTATACATTGAACCACAGGCTATAACTATTGAACCACAGGCTATAACTATTGAATCACAGGTTGTAAGTATTAAACCACAGACTATGAGTATTGAACCACAGGCTACAAGTGTTGAACCATAATGTGAGTTAGGTGACATAATGGTAACAATGGAAATGTGTATGCTATATTCTATTATACATGTACAGTACAATGTAGCAGCATGTGTAGAATGGTGAACAATGAGGTGTGGACAATGAGGGGTGGACAAAGGTGTGGACAATGAAAGGTGGACAAAGGTGTGGAAAATGAGAGATTGATTAGGATACTTACTTCATGATGCAGACGGTAAGCTCTGTGCCATCTATCAGATACCTGACAAAACCCGTCACAAGTGTAGTCAGCTAGTGTGTTATCCACACATGATCTCCATCTAACAAATATACAGCAATATACAGTGATATACGGTGATATACAGTGATATACAGTGATATACGGTGATATACAGTGGTATGCAGTGGTATACAGTGGCATGCAACGTTATACAGCGGGATACAGTGGCATATACAGTAATGTACAGTAGCATACAGCATTACACGACAATATACAATGATACACAGTAGCATACACTGTGATATACAGGGGTATACAGCAATATACATGCACAGTAATACACAGTAGTAGGGAGAAATATACAGAGGTATACAACAGTGGTATATTATAGTGGTATACAGTGATATACAGCAATAGACAGTCTTATATGGTAATATACGGTGATATACATGTAGCCTATTTAACGCCACTCAGTAGCATACACAGTGATATACAGGGGTATACAGCAATATACAGTAGTATACACAGATATACTTGTGATATACAGTAGTATACACAGATATACTTGTGATATACAGTAGTATACACAGATATACTTGTGATATACAGTAGTATACACAGATATACTTGTGATATACAGTAGTATACACAGATATACTTGTGATATACAGTAGTATACACAGATATACTTGTGATATACAGCAGTATACACAGATATACTTGTGATATACAGTAGTATACACAGATATACTTGTGATATACAGTAGTATACACAGATATACTTGTGATATACAGTAGTATACACAGATATACTTGTGATATACAGTAGTATACACAGATATACTTGTGATATACAGTAGTATACACAGATATACTTGTGATATACAGCAGTATACACAGATATACTTGTGATATACAGTAGTATACACAGATATACTTGTGACATACAGTAGTATACACAGACATACTTGTGATATACAGTAGTATACACAGATATACTTGTGATATACAGTAGTATACACAGATATACTTGTGATATACAGTAGTATATTCAGATATATATTTGAGATACACAGTGTGACACAAGATACATGTACATCTACACTAGACTCAGCACTGAACTGGAATATAGGATAGAGAGAGACTTACTCATCAATATTCTCACAAGTCTGCGAGTTGTTGTAGGTGAGATGTTCACATACCAGCGTATCTGCCATTCTACAACCTGTGGGCAAGCAACACATCTACATGTACATGTACTACTAACATATATACACTGTACGTCATGTACATGTACATGTATGTGCGCTAAGCACATACATGTACATTATACATTGTACACTGTACATGCATATGTACATCATACTAACAGGGCAATAACAGGCTACTAAACCAGCGATATAACGTATGCAGTAAATTAAGAGAAATTAACTAGCACATTTGGACATGTAAATCTGGTTAATAATAAATGATTGGGGAAAAGAATTTGAAATCCCAACTAAATGATAAAATTGCCCTCATCCTGTGTTTATTGTACATGTACCTCTACATCTACAATGTAAATACAGTATACAGTAAAATATAGACCTCTAGAGGTTATTAGCAGGTCTAACGATCATGTGGCAAGGTTGTATTTAAAGGGTCACTAGGGAGGTGGCAACACATACCTGCCTCACAGTTGACCCTCCACCACTCATTGAGAGTGTTTGCTTCGTCAGACACGGAATCAGAGTATAAGTAGCTAATTCTCTCAAACTGAGTACTATTTAGTTCACACTCATAGTAGCATTCCAGAATACTCTCTGCTGACCTGTGAAATATATCAACATATCATACAATATATCATGCAATTATATACCAACATATCATACAATACACCATGCAATATATCTACATATTGTATGGTATATCACACAATTACATGTATATACCAACATATCATACAGTATATCAACAAACCATACAATATGCATTTATACTATTATTATACACTTACAAGCAAGTCCTTTCTCCGATTTCAAGAGATGTTTCATCATCTCGTCGCGCAGAGGTCAATGATGTAAAGAAAGGTCGAACTCTGGTGTCACATTCAGAGCAAACTAAGCAAGAAAAGCACATGTACATATATAGATACAAGTCAGTAGGGTGCAGTAGTACATTGTATATTACATGTAGACACAGTAACACTATGTGATGATTAGTAGAGGCGGTCAGTACCTGCAGATTAAGGGATCAGAGAGATTTACGTAAATTAAACTACCAGCTATCAGTCAGTAGGATTATCAAATAATGATTAATATAAGGTGATTAGCATAGCCTGATTTATAGTAATGATACAACCATATACAGTATAATAGTAGTGAACATTTACTATGATATACTATTTGGTACAATATTAATAGTAGTGTGCATTTACTATAATATTCCATACAGTACTAGTAGTGCACATTTACTATGATATTCTATATGGTACAACATTAATAGTAGTGTACATTTACTATAATATAGTATTCTATACGCGCACATTGAAATACAGATCTTATTGTGATATTCTGCACTAGCTATACAGTCTCACTAACACCTCCATGATCCCCTTAGCCCTCCGATTATAAATAGGATGGATTTTCATCAGGCTTTAGCTAGCTTTACCTTTAACCCTGACATAATGAAAACCTACTCTTTCTAATGGGATCTAAAATTTTGCATTGCAAACATATTTACTCAGTACTAAACTTTAGGAATGGACCAAGAAAATCAACAATCTGACTTTATATTTGGTTGTCAGTGTCCGACCCCAAACTCGCTGACACCGAACAACATAACTGAGCAAATGAGTTGTAAATTCCAACAATGCCTTTAACCTGAGCTACCCATTGATAGTATTGTTTTAAAAATTAATTAGACTTGGGATAGTATACGTGCAGTGTGCATTTGGGCTGCTTTTACAAGAAATTTGCACTGGGACTACACGACTTGCTGTGGTCTGTTAGCGTTCCATCTTCCATGTACATTACATGTACTATATTTGAGATAAGTCTGTGTAGGAATAGGTTTTTAACCTAGTCCTTGTTTATAAAGATGCCCAATCATGGCTTTTTAACAGTGTAATTAATTTCCAATACAATCCACACTATCTGGATAAACTCAATCATTTTACTCACGTTTTGTTTCTGTACCTCTACAAAATAAATACAAACATTAGATTCATTGGCTATCAATATATATCTTATACCACGAATAATGAAAGCTAGTTCCTCCAAAAAAATAGGGGACCAAACACCCACCCTCTTCCACTGCCTATGTATGTTAGAGAGAACACTAGTAAAAATGATTACAGTATTACATGATGTAATCATCTATCAAGTGATTATTCCTCTAAATCAGGAGTGATGTAGGATGGATAATAAAGTGTTGCTGTTTAAACAGATAGGTCAGAGGCTAGACAAGCCATGAGTCTTTGACCTCTAGAGAGATTGGCTACTAATGACAGACATTGTCAGATGGTAGAGACCAATGAACTGCATTATTGCACAGGTGTGACAGTATATGGTGTATACTTGATTAATGTATTTGTAATTAGCAGAGCATGCAGTAAGTGTATACAGTATGTGTGTTGTGTGAGTACGAGTAGTGGTGAATGATCTATCTCCACCAGCGAATCAGAACCAATGTAGTCAAAAACCTAACAGTCCAGTATATAGAAGTACATTGTGTACTCTATAGTCCAGTATATAGAAGTATAATATATACTCTATAGTCCAGCATATAGAAGTATATTATATACTCTATAGTCCAGCATATAGAAGTATATTATATACTCTATAGTCCAGCATATAGAAGTATATTATATACTCTATAGTCCAGTATATAGAAGTATATTATATACTCTATAGTCCAGCATATAGAAGTATATTATATACTCTATAGTCCAGCATATAGAAGTATATTATATACTCTATAGTCCAGCATATAGAAGTATATTATATACTCTATAGTCCAGCATATAGAAGTATATTATATACTCTATAGTCCACTATATAGAAATATATTATATACTCTATAGTCCAGCATATAGAAGTATATTATATACTCTATAGTCCAGCATATAGAAGTATATTATATACTCTATAGTCCAGTATATAGAAGTATATTATATACTCTATAGTCTCTCTGGCTTGTATACAAGGAAATGTTACAAGCTATAACAAATGAATTTCAGACAAGGTCAATCAATAATACGCCTTGTGGGCTTTATGTTGTACATCTACATCTACGCGTGTACATGCAGTACATGTAATATATTGTCTATATGTACATGCCACATATAACATGTACATGTACATGTTATATATACATGTAGGCCTACATAATATGCACATACAATGTACACAGGGCTCTCAAGTTGCTCAGTCAAAAAATCCGAGCAAATGTACAATGTACTGCAGTGTAAGCAGTGTAGCAGCATTACTCTACTAGAAATTGGTCAGAGATATAAATAAAGCTGTTGGTCACTCACATGCACTTATCTATTGCTCTATGGAGTTAGCCTAACTAACTTCTCACAGCCTAATAATCCCAGTACATACATGTAATTCAGTCCTTGCCCTTGAAAAGTAGTGGAATTAGTAGCTTTTTCCTAAGCAACTCACAAGCTATGAGATAAGCTGAAGATTAATTTGGAGATTTGGAGAATTTCAATTCAAAATATAGCTAATGTGAGAAAATCTCCCAAAATCCGAGCAAATCATCAATAATAGAAAACCTCCCGAGCTCTCCGAGCAAGCACTCGAAATCCGGACTGCTCGGGAAAATCCGAGAACTTGAGAGCCCTGTGTACATGTATATACAAACATGCAATTAGGTGCAGTAGTGGAGACATTTAGATAGCCTTAGTTCCTTGTTTGTGGTTGGGGTTTGGGGTAAGGGCGGTCAACCAGCAAAATATAGAGAAGACAACTTCTCCTGCTTCAGTTTTGGCGAAGAACAAAGGCTATCTCAAATTTCTCCACTTCTGCACCTAACTCCAAACATGTAGTATGTACATAGCAATGCTTACCTCATAAAGGATATAAACATCAGCAAGCCTGCAAAACAAATGAAGGGAAATTTTAGCACAATTAAATACAGTGATATACAATGTCATCTCCAATACATGATTATGCATATTTTATACTATTTTACATGGGAGGGTTGGGGATGTATTAAGTAACTCACTATACAATACATTAATGTATGCATGTACATGACATTACATGTATATACATATATTATGTGCACTGTATACACTATATACATACATGTACACTATACGTATAGATATATATACATACATGTACACTATACGCATAGATATATATACATACATGTACACTATACGCATAGATATATATACATACATGTACACTATACGCATAGATATATATACATACATGTACACTATACGTATAGATATATATACATACATGTACACTATACGCATAGATATATATACATACATGTACACTATATGCATAGATATATATACATACATGTATAACACACAGGCAGTTTACAAGCTAAGGGAAGACAAGAATAGATAAGCTCACCCAACATATTCCAATGAATAGTAAGTAGAGCCATTGCTAAGCTCTACAATGTATAACTCAACTCTTACAATACTATATTCTATCTGTAGCTCTACCACTTACACACATATCTTATAAAACATAAGTCTATGTTTCACTAATCCTCTGTATATGCAGGTATTTCTCTCTCTGGTTGCTATGGTTACCTGAAACATAGATAATCCCTAAAATATTTAGCCTGTTTATACGCCTATAGTTGGGAAGGGGGTTGCACCACCGACCCACAATATATACCATTCATTTATTAACATGATGAAAAGAGAGAGCACTGGACATACAGCAGTTAATAAAGATTAGTGTGATGAAACAGACTGTGATAGGTAACAGCAAGCACTGCACTGATTGTCTCTAATAGTAAAGCACCTGTTTGTCTTGTCACCATTCAGCTTCTTAGATATTCATGTTATTCACCAATGATGTCAGAAGATGGTCCTTTATATACTGGTATGATTCAGAATAGTCTAGGTTCTACAAATTATGTTTTTGTAGAGCAGGATTACAGTACTGTCTCGTAGAGTACATAGTTGATAATAACTTCTGCCAACAGTGGTTCTTACTTCTTACTCCAAATCACGCTGCTGTACCTGGTTCCTTCCACATTTACATAGTTTTAGGCAAAGACCACATCTGCACCTGTAAATAGCAAGTTATTTTGCATAGGCCCTAGCACCACTACAGCAGTAATCCATATATATACATGTGTATACAGCATAATACTGTATGTACCTATATATACATGTGTATACAGCATAATACTGTATGTACATATATATACATGTGTATACAGCATATACTGTATGTACATGTATATACATGTGTATACAGCATATACTGTATGTACATGTATATACATGTATATTTTGGGGTGGAGAAGGTGCTAAATTGGCCAGGTGGCACTGGAGCATTATAAGGTTGGATGCCCTTTCTCTAAACTACCAATAGGTGTCTTCGCGACGGTGGGTCGATGGGGTCGCAAAAAAGAAAAGAAATTGATTATTTTCCGAAGGGGGTCGCAAAAAATTAATTTGCGTGTTAGCGATGAGGGTCGGAAAAAACCATCACCAGCAGTTGCGACTCTCTTATTTAACAATATTATCGCCCTAGTCTTAATTGGCCTGAGAGGATCGTTCTCGCAGCTTCCCAAATCTGATTGGTTGATTAAGAGTCTCCATTTACAACGGGCCAACATGCATGTACATTGTGGAATCATCGGAGGTGAGTTCGTCTTCGCTTTTATGAAGTTTCTTTTTTTATTTTAATTTGTCCATGCAGATTCTCCAACACAACTTTTTTGCGACCCCATCGACCCACCGTCGCGAAGACACCTAATGTCTTTCACGAGAACCATATCTGGTTTTCCATATGGAAGTCCAGAGCTCTAGCCACTGGGCCATGGTTGCTCTCTAGAATACATAAATAACAGGTGAATAGAACAATTTAGTATAAGACTAAAATATTGCTAATTTAAAAAACTAAAAATATAACATTTGATAGAGAAATTGTATTACCTCAAAATATGGCACTTGTTGAGATCAAAAGGAGCAGGACTGCACTGTCTAACATTCTACTGGATGCTTCTAGCATTAAGCACTAGATATCCAAGAGACGACAGATGGGCTAGAATCCTAAGGTTAAGGCAATATTATGTACACATACAATATTTGTGGGACAACGCATGCTAGCACTAACTCCTATTTCCTACATACTGTGATTTAAGGTTAAGTCATGTAACAGTGTATGCTAGATGTACATATATGATACTACAGAGAAGCCATTGCTAAGAATCCTATGGTGAAACATTAAATTAATCCACAGTTTGAGGATGTTGCACAGATATTGTAATACACTGGAAGTAGAAACCAACTAATCCACACATATAGATGTGGATACATCACTAATCATAGTGACTAATACTCCAGGCTGTGTAGAGCTAATTCTCCTTGCCTGGTACAGGTGGGTATGGTGAACATGTACTACTTAGTACTACATGTAAAACCACATACTTGTACTTGCAACATGTACAACCACATACTTGTACTTGCAACACAAACCTTCAAAAGTAATACCATTGAATATCATTTTTGCTGTTAGTAGTTGTCCTCTCTAGCCAGGTTGACATGGGAATGGGAGTGGCTGCAAGCAAATACAGAAAGAAAATAAATCATGCTAAAAAACATATGAGCAAGGAAACAAGAGGCATAAGTACTGTGTTGGTTGCTCCCACATGGTTGACTATAGAATAAATAAATGTAGTGCTGTGTAATGTATGAAAAAGTTACTTTATTTCAGAGTAGAGTGAGGACAGTTTGAGTTAGCTCTTGGATAAAAATATAAAAGCCAGTTTTAATGTAGATGCTATACTGAAACAATATTTATTAGGTTCATCAATGTATAAGGCACTGTGAGTTGCTGCATAGAAAAAAGGAAAGAAAACTGTGGCTATACTGTAACTGTAGGTATGGGTAGACTGTAAGTAACTGTAGGTATGGGTAGACTATAAGTAACTGTAGGTATGGGTAGACTGTAAGTAACTGTAGGTATGGGTAGACTGTAAGTAACTGTAGGTATGGGTAGACTATAAGTAACTGTAGGTATGGGTAGACTGTAAGTAACTGTAGATATGGGTAGACTGTAAGTAACTGTAGGTATGGGTAGACTGTAAGTAACTGTAGGTATGGGTAGACTGTAAGTAGCTGTAGGTATGGGTAGACTATAAGTAACTGTAGGTATGGGTAGACTGTAAGTAACTGTAGATATGGGTAGACTGTAAGTAACTGTAGGTATGGGTAGACTGTAAGTAACTGTAGGTATGGGTAGACTGTAAGTAGCTGTAGGTATGGGTAGACTGTAAGTAACTGTAGGTATGGGTAGACTGTAAGTAACTGTAGGTATGAGTAGACTGTAAGTAACTGTAGGTATGGGTAGACTGTAAGTAACTGTAGGTATGAGTAGACTATAAGTAACTGTAGGTATGGGTAGACTGTAAGTAACTGTAGGTATGAGTAGACTGTAAGTAACTGTAGGTATGAGTAGACTGTAAGTAACTGTAGGTATGGGTAGACTGTAAGTAACTGTAGGTATGAGTAGACTATAAGTAACTGTAGGTATGGGTAGACTGTAAGTAACTGTAGGTATGAGTAGACTGTAAGTAACTGTAGGTATGAGTAGACTGTAAGTAACTGTAGGTATGAGTAGACTGTAAGTAACTGTAGGTATGAGTAGACTGTAAGTAACTGTAGGTATGAGTAGACTGTAAGTAACTGTAGGTATGAGTAGACTGTAAGTACCTGTAGGTATGGGTAGACTGTAAGTAACTGTAGGTATGGGTAGACTGTAAGTAACTGTAGGTATGAGTAGACTATAAGTAACTGTAGGTATGGGTAGACTGTAAGTAACTGTAGGTATGAGTAGACTATAAGTAACTGTAGGTATGGGTAGACTGTAAGTAACTGTAGGTATGAGTAGACTATAAGTAACTGTAGGTATGGGTAGACTGTAAGTAACTGTAGGTATGAGTAGACTATAAGTAACTGTAGATATGAGTAGACTATAAGTAACTGTAGGTATGAGTAGACTGTAAGTAACTGTAGGTATGAGTAGACTGTAAGTAACTGTAGGTATGGGTAGACTATAAGTAACTGTAGGTATGGATAGACTGCAAGTAACTGTAAGTATGAGTAGACTGTAAGTAACTGTAGGTATGGGTAGACTGTAAGTAACTGTAGGTATGGGTAGACTGTAAGTAACTGTAGGTATGAGTAGACTGTAAGTAACTGTAGGTATGGGTAGACTGTAAGTAACTGTAGGTATGAGTAGACTATAAGTAACTGTAGGTATGGGTAGACTGTAAGTAACTGTAGGTATGAGTAGACTGTAAGTAACTGTAGGTATGAGTAGACTGTAAGGAACTGTAGGTATGGGTAGACTGTAAGTAACTGTAGGTATGAGTAGACTATAAGTAACTGTAGGTATGGGTAGACTGTAAGTAACTGTAGGTATGAGTAGACTGTAAGTAACTGTAGGTATGAGTAGACTGTAAGTAACTGTAGGTATGAGTAGACTGTAAGTAACTGTAGGTATGAGTAGACTGTAAGTAACTGTAGGTATGAGTAGACTGTAAGTACCTGTAGGTATGGGTAGACTGTAAGTAACTGTAGGTATGGGTAGACTGTAAGTAACTGTAGGTATGAGTAGACTATAAGTAACTGTAGGTATGGGTAGACTGTAAGTAACTGTAGGTATGAGTAGACTATAAGTAACTGTAGGTATGGGTAGACTGTAAGTAACTGTAGGTATGAGTAGACTATAAGTAACTGTAGGTATGGGTAGACTGTAAGTAACTGTAGGTATGAGTAGACTATAAGTAACTGTAGATATGAGTAGACTATAAGTAACTGTAGGTATGAGTAGACTGTAAGTAACTGTAGGTATGAGTAGACTGTAAGTAACTGTAGGTATGGGTAGACTATAAGTAACTGTAGGTATGGATAGACTGTAAGTAACTGTAAGTATGAGTAGACTGTAAGTAACTGTAGGTATGGGTAGACTGTAAGTAACTGTAGGTATGGGTAGACTATAAGTAACTGTAGGTATGAGTAGACTGTAAGTAACTGTAGGTATGGGTAGACTGTAGGTAACTGTAGGTATGAGTAGACTGTAAGTAACTGTAGGTATGAGTAGACTATAAGTAACTGTAGGTATGGGTAGACTGTAAGTAACTGTAGGTATGGGTAGACTGTAGGTAACTGTAGGTATGGGTAGACTGTAAGTAACTGTAGGTATGAGTAGACTGTAAGTAACTGTAGGTATGGGTAGACTGTAAGTAACTGTAGGTATGGGTAGACTGTAAGTAACTGTAGATATGGGTAGACTGTAAGTAACTGTAGGTATGAGTAGACTATAAGTAACTGTAGGTATGAGTAGACTGTAAGTAACTGTAGGTATGGGTAGACTGTAAGTAACTGTAGGTATGAGTAGACTATAAGTAACTGTAGGTATGGGTAGACTGTAAGTAACTGTAGGTATGGGTAGACTATAAGTAACTGTAGGTATGAGTAGACTATAAGTAACTGTAGGTATGGGTAGACTGTAAGTAACTGTAGGTAGGAATAGACTGTAAGTAACTGTAGGTATGAGTAGACTGTAGGTAACTGCAGGTATGGGTAGACTGTAAGTAACTGTAGGTATGGGTAGACTGTAAGTAACTGTAGGTATGAGTAGACTGTAAGTACCTGTAGGTATGGGTAGACTGTAAGTAACTGTAGGTATGAGTAGACTGTAAGTAACTGTAGATATGAGTAGACTGTAAGTAACTGTAGATATGGGTAGGCTATAAGTAACTGTAGGTATGGATAGACTGTAAGTAACTGTAGGTATGAGTAGACTATAAGTAACTGTAGGTATGGGTAGACTGTAAGTAATTGTAGGTATGGGTAGACTGTAAGTAACTGTAGGTATGAGTAGACTGTAAGTAACTGTAGGTATGAGTAGACTGTAGGTAACTGCAGGTATGGGTAGACTGTAAGTAACTGTAGGTATGGGTAGACTGTAAGTAACTGTAGGTATGAGTAGACTGTAGGTAACTGCAGGTATGGGTAGACTGTAAGTAACTGTAGGTATGGGTAGACTGTAAGTAACTGTAGGTATGAGTAGACTGTAAGTAACTGTAGGTATGAGTAGACTGTAAGTAACTGTAGATATGAGTAGACTGTAAGTAACTGTAGGTATGAATAGACTGTAAGTAACTGTAGGTATGAGTAGACTATAAGTAACTGTAGGTATGGGTAGACTGTAAGTAACTGTAGGTATGGGTAGACTGTAAGTAATTGTAGGTATGGGTAGACTGTAAGTAACTGTAGGTATGAGTAGACTGTAAGTAACTGTAGGTATGGGTAGACTATAAGTAACTGTAGGTATGAGTAGACTGTAAGTAACTGTAGGTATGAGTAGACTGTAGGTAGCTGTAGGTATGAGTAGACTGTAGGTAACTGTAGGTATGAGTAGACTGTAGGTAACTGCAGGTATGGGTAGACTGTAAGTAGCTGTAGGTATGGGTAGACTGTAAGTAACTGTAGGTATGGGTAGACTATAAGTAACTGTAGGTATGGGTAGACTGTAAGTAACTGTAGGTATGGGTAGACTGTAAGTAACTGTAGGTATGGGTAGACTGTAAGTAACTGTAGGTATGGGTAGACTGTAAGTAACTGTAGATATGAGTAGACTGTAAGTAACTGTAGGTATGAGTAGACTGTAAGTAACTGTAGGTATGAGTAGACTGTAAGTAACTGTAGGTATGAGTAGACTATAAGTAACTGTAGGTATGGATAGACTGTAAGTAACTGTAGGTATGAGTAGACTATAAGTAACTGTAGGTATGGGTAGACTGTAAGTAATTGTAGGTATGGGTAGACTGTAAGTAACTGTAGGTATGAGTAGACTGTAAGTAACTGTAGGTATGAGTAGACTGTAGGTAACTGCAGGTATGGGTAGACTGTAAGTAACTGTAGGTATGGGTAGACTGTAAGTAACTGTAGGTATGAGTAGACTGTAAGTAACTGTAGGTATGAGTAGACTGTAAGTAACTGTAGATATGAGTAGACTGTAAGTAACTGTAGGTATGAATAGACTGTAAGTAACTGTAGGTATGAGTAGACTATAAGTAACTGTAGGTATGGGTAGACTGTAAGTAACTGTAGGTATGGGTAGACTGTAAGTAATTGTAGGTATGGGTAGACTGTAAGTAACTGTAGGTATGAGTAGACTGTAAGTAACTGTAGGTATGGGTAGACTATAAGTAACTGTAGGTATGAGTAGACTGTAAGTAACTGTAGGTATGAGTAGACTGTAGGTAGCTGTAGGTATGAGTAGACTGTAGGTAACTGTAGGTATGAGTAGACTGTAGGTAACTGCAGGTATGGGTAGACTGTAAGTAGCTGTAGGTATGGGTAGACTGTAAGTAACTGTAGGTATGAGTAGACTATAAGTACCTGTAGGTATGGGTAGACTGTAAGTAACTGTAGGTATGGGTAGACTGTAAGTAACTGTAGATATGGGTAGACTGTAAGTAACTGTAGGTATGAGTAGACTGTAAGTAACTGTAGGTATGGGTAGACTGTAAGTAACTGTAGGTATGGGTAGACTGTAAGTAACTGTAGGTATGGGTAGACTATAAGTAACTGTAGGTATGAGTAGACTGTAAGTAACTGTAGCTATGGGTAGACTGTAAGTAACTGTAGGTATGAGTAGACTGTAAGTAACTGTAGGTATGAGTAGACTGTAAGTAACTGTAGATATGAGTAGACTGTAAGTAACTGTAGGTATGAATAGACTGTAAGTAACTGTAGGTATGAGTAGACTATAAGTAACTGTAGGTATGGGTAGACTGTAAGTAACTGTAGGTATGGGTAGACTGTAAGTAATTGTAGGTATGGGTAGACTGTAAGTAACTGTAGGTATGAGTAGACTGTAAGTAACTGTAGGTATGGGTAGACTATAAGTAACTGTAGGTATGAGTAGACTGTAAGTAACTGTAGGTATGAGTAGACTGTAGGTAGCTGTAGGTATGAGTAGACTGTAGGTAACTGTAGGTATGAGTAGACTGTAGGTAACTGCAGGTATGGGTAGACTGTAAGTAGCTGTAGGTATGGGTAGACTGTAAGTAACTGTAGGTATGGGTAGACTATAAGTAACTGTAGGTATGGGTAGACTGTAAGTAACTGTAGGTATGGGTAGACTGTAAGTAACTGTAGGTATGGGTAGACTGTAAGTAACTGTAGGTATGGGTAGACTGTAAGTAACTGTAGATATGAGTAGACTGTAAGTAACTGTAGGTATGAGTAGACTGTAAGTAACTGTAGGTATGAGTAGACTGTAAGTAACTGTAGGTATGAGTAGACTATAAGTAACTGTAGGTATGGATAGACTGTAAGTAACTGTAGGTATGAGTAGACTATAAGTAACTGTAGGTATGGGTAGACTGTAAGTAATTGTAGGTATGGGTAGACTGTAAGTAACTGTAGGTATGAGTAGACTGTAAGTAACTGTAGGTATGAGTAGACTGTAGGTAACTGCAGGTATGGGTAGACTGTAAGTAACTGTAGGTATGGGTAGACTGTAAGTAACTGTAGGTATGAGTAGACTGTAAGTAACTGTAGGTATGAGTAGACTGTAAGTAACTGTAGATATGAGTAGACTGTAAGTAACTGTAGGTATGAATAGACTGTAAGTAACTGTAGGTATGAGTAGACTATAAGTAACTGTAGGTATGGGTAGACTGTAAGTAACTGTAGGTATGGGTAGACTGTAAGTAATTGTAGGTATGGGTAGACTGTAAGTAACTGTAGGTATGAGTAGACTGTAAGTAACTGTAGGTATGGGTAGACTATAAGTAACTGTAGGTATGAGTAGACTGTAAGTAACTGTAGGTATGAGTAGACTGTAGGTAGCTGTAGGTATGAGTAGACTGTAGGTAACTGTAGGTATGAGTAGACTGTAGGTAACTGCAGGTATGGGTAGACTGTAAGTAGCTGTAGGTATGGGTAGACTGTAAGTAACTGTAGGTATGAGTAGACTATAAGTACCTGTAGGTATGGGTAGACTGTAAGTAACTGTAGGTATGGGTAGACTGTAAGTAACTGTAGATATGGGTAGACTGTAAGTAACTGTAGGTATGAGTAGACTGTAAGTAACTGTAGGTATGGGTAGACTGTAAGTAACTGTAGGTATGGGTAGACTGTAAGTAACTGTAGGTATGGGTAGACTATAAGTAACTGTAGGTATGAGTAGACTGTAAGTAACTGTAGCTATGGGTAGACTGTAGGTAACTGTAGATATGGGTAGACTATAAGTAACTGTAGGTATGGGTAGACTGTAAGTAACTGTAGGTATGGGTAGACTATAAGTAACTGTAGGTATGAGTAGACTGTAAGTAACTGTAGATATGGGTAGACTATAAGTAACTGTAGGTATGGGTAGACTGTAAGTAACTGTAGGTAGGAATAAACCAGTGTTTGGGGTGTGGTTATACAGGAGCATACGGTGTGTACCCACCTCAATTTTAGTGGTTACACGGCCAGCAGGCATGTAACCTCAATTTAATAGCTAGTTGTCCCCCATACGATCAATGTGGACCTGATAGTGTTGTGGTAGAGTGCTTGATTATCAAATCTTCGAATATCACCAGAGCATAATTTGTTTCATTTTAGCAATTCACTAATTTCTTAGCTACTGTACCATACTTAGCTAGCTGTACCATACTAATCTGTAAGATTGCATGCACCATGTACCCACCTCATTTGTTCCACCTCCAACACTGGGACAAACTATGCAATGTGACTCATATCTAATGCCCATCTCAGTGGTAAGGAGTAAATCAAACACTATGCAATGACAACACCTGGTCTACAGATGGCTGCATACATCTGAGGAACGGGTCCATAATTCCAAGTTACATGCACAATAAATAGTTGTTAGTTTTATCTTTTTGCAAGGATTGTTAGTTTTTCTATAGAGTGATCAGGAACTGTATTCCACATCCATGAAAGTAACCATCTCTGACTAGGGCTTAAACCCGAGGGCTTAATCACTTAGCTCAGTGAACAGAACACACTACCACTAAACCAACTCAGCAACCCTAAAAGAAGAAGCTTTGCAGTGAGCAGTATAATTATGTGCTCTGAAAAAAGTGCACATGAGGCACCTGGTTATTATATAGCAAGGGGGCCATCATATGAGGAGTTTGGCCCAAAGTCTATGTAAAGAGAACTTTCTGCTCTACCAACCCAGCTACCACATTATAATATTTAATTGTTCAGATGGAGTGGCCACCATGTTTGTGTTACAGTTCTACAGTTCTATAAACACCATGTAGGGTGCAGCATAGGGGTACAGCGTAGGGTAAAGCGTTGCGCTAACAATGAGGATGAAAATATGATTGTGACGCAAGGCCTCCCAGTTCAACAATTGGATACATTGTTGAGGGTGTAAAAATGAGGGTGAGTAGTGGTGAGGGTAGAGGAGAAAGAGATTTAATAAACCAGCTAGTCACAGGTACATGGCTATACTCTAGCATTCGATGTATATGTATATGATGTAAATGTACAGGGTGTCCGTAAAAAACTGATACAACTTAAAAAATTTACTACTTAACCTGTTGTGGAGATACATGTATTTTAACCAGATTTGTTTTATTTTTATCAGTGATTAGTAGTTTTTCAACCTGATTTAATACACCTCTATATGGGCACCAAACTCCCGACTTTTCAAAAAAGACATTTCGAAACTGGACAATTCAACACCAGACAGTTCGAAACCCCTAACTCCTACCCCCAGATTTCAAACAACTTTTATTATTATTATTATTTTTTTATTTAATTAATTAAGTACGTTAATAATAGTTAATTATCTGTTTCGAACTGTCCTGTTTCGAAGTGTCAGATTGTGAAACGTCCTGTTTTGAACTGTCTTTATTAAAATGTCCCTTTACCATGGGCACCATTAGTTGCATGAAGCACATCAAGGTGATATCCCATTTCTTGCTATTTTCGCAATGATATTACGCTGTAGAAATCCTTTTTTTCCAAGTCAGTTAGGTCCTGAGCCTTTGTTTTATAAATGATATCTTTCATATAACCCAACAGAAATAAGTCCAAGAGTGTAATTCTGGTGAACGTGGTAGTCATGGAATTGGACCATCGCTTCCAATCCATCTATCAGGAAATGTTTCATCAAGAAACTGGCGATCATGCAGTCTCCAATGCGATGGTGCCTTATCTTGCTGGAAAATGATGGCTGGTTGAGGTTGATTGACTGTGGATATCACACATTTGGACTACTTTCTGTGGGGTCATGTGAACAATGTCATTTATAAAACAAAAGTTCATGACTTCAAAAAAGAATTTCTAATGCGATTCCCACCATTCATGAAGATATCTTACAGCTAACATGGCAAGAAATGGCATATCACCTTAATGTGATCCATGCAACTAATGGTGCTCATATAAAGGTGTATTAATCAGGTTAAGAAAATTACTAATCACTGATAAAAATAAAGCAAATCTGATATCTCAGCAATGGGCTTAGTAATGATATGATTTTAGTCCATCAAGACTTTATGGATGCACTAGTGTACTAGTATACAGAGTAGATGTATAATATTAATACAGATAGTGTACTAGTATACAGAGTAGATGTATAATATTGTAATGGTTTCTGTGATTTGGTGCGGTCGTCCTTGGACGACTATCGACCCAGAAATGAAGTGCCTATGAGTGGTAATAGGACTTCGCATTACATGAAAGATCGAGCGGTCTCAGTAGCCCAAATACTACCAAAGACGACCCATCTGATCTCAAGTCCGACCTTCAGACTATACAGTGAAAGAGAGTAGTTCAACCTAGTAGGCGGTTCGCAAAGCGAATGACCTAGTAAAAGGAAGAGAAAGTCCCTGTATCAAGTATAGATGTGTCTTTATTGAAAGCCAAGTGTAGACTGAGACAATGAACAGTAAAACAGTGCCCTTTATATAGTATAAGGACTTCCGGCCGACGTGACGTCGGGAAAAGACGACGTGTGGTCGTCCGGAAGTTGCGCAACAAGATGGCCGCCGGAAGCCCGACGGCCGACCCAAAATAGGTCGGGTTCTACAAAAGTTGCTTATAATGGTCCAATTCATGTACAAAATGAATATCAATGGATTCTGAGAGGTCGGGCCTCTGTACATGGGTATAAAAGGCATAAAAAGGACTTAGTGACATTCATGTGACTATGTACAACAACATATAGTAAGATACACGAATAAGGAATGAGCATAAACACATGGAGACATGTATATAGACGGTAATTAAGTACTTTGAACATGCAATGCAGTTAAAGGTAAGTATACGAGCACTAATTGTGAGAATGTTAGTGTCAGGTGAGTAGCGCTGTAACAACTACTAGGCACTTAGGGTGCGGTGGAGCTTCGTCCGGGAGTTGGGGTCGTATACAAATGTCCTGTACCATCACATAGCCCCCCGATCCTTGGCACTATCTCTCCGAGTATGTCTAAGGATCTGCTCCGTGAGCCGTTGGTGGAGGGATATTTCGTCCTGTACGGCTTCCGTCTGCTGGACTATAGTAAGCCGGTCTCTAACATGTGAGTGAAGAAGTCTCTGCTGGAGTATGTGCAATTGGTGCCTGAGGCGTCCGAGACGATTGTTTAAAGTGGCACACAATTGTTCTCTCTCCTTCTGGAATTCTGCTGTAGGGGTGCGGGACTCAAGAGATTTCTTTGTGTTTTTAGTATCTGGAGGGCTGGTCGACAATGGGACGGCCTTGTCTGATCCGGTTCTAGCCTTAGGCGGCCGGGGCCGACGTTTGGGTATGTCGTAAGTATCAGTCCCTCTGTGGTCCAAGGCTGGAGGGTCCATACGAGTCTGTGGTCGCTTTGGACTGCCTAGTCGCTCCCAGGGCGACTTTCTTTTACTTGTTTTCTTTGGGGCAGGAGGAGGTGTCAGTCGCACCACTGCTGCTCTGGCTTCAGCTTCTGGAGAAGCTGGTATAGTGAAAGGTTTTGGTCCTACGTCTGCTGGGATACATGAGGGGTAAGCGACCCTCTTGTCGAGCTTCATCGCCTTGAGGAAAAGCTGGAACATGTGGGAATCCACTTCATACTGGATGGCTCCGTGGCCTGTCTGGCTTTGGTGCCGATAGACAGTCTCTGCATCACGGGCGCTGACTCCACAGGAACAGAAGAACTGGGTAAAGTGTTGGCGTGTGTGAGCCTTGATGGTATTCTCCGTCCCTTCTAGCTTACATAGTCGGCAATAGGAGTTCCTTCCTTTACATCGGGCTGTCCGACGTATATCACTACTGGTCCGTGGAGAGATCCAGCAAAGTTGAGACTGCGGCATAGGCGTCTCTGGAGAGGTCTCTATAAGAGAAAGTGTAGATACAAGAGGTTGATCATTTAGATTATCAATGTTTGCGTAGGCCGAGTCGTCTTCGTCACCCGACTCAGTCACATGGTGTACAATGTCATTAGAGTACATATGCATGTCCGAGGTCGTCCCGGAGGGGAGGCAGTACATGTCCGAGTCGGTTAGGACGGTATCGTCCCGAAGTACCGAAGATACTTCAGTATGACCCGACCCGACTGGCACGACCTCATCCCTCGAGGAGTTCCCGAGATCAGCATATAAGTCGTCGTCGTCCAAAAGTAACAGTACCTCGTCCAAGTCTATTGGCTCACCTGGCAAGTCCATGAGTAGGCCGACTAGGGAGGGCACCGTCCTTGTAGAGGAGTCTCGAATAGAGTACTCTGTTGTCCGACTAGGTGTTGACTGAGTGGTGGTGGTGAAGGTACTGGGGGATCCATCTGGATCCTGGCCTTTTATAGGTGTGGGGGCTGCCCTGGTTCTCCTTCTGGTGTGCGACATTATGTCTGCAATAGCTGGCTTCTCACCATGTAGTAGGGCTACGTTGCGGCGGAAGTGCACTTGTCTGACCCTGGTTGTTAGATCTATTTTGATCTCAAGGTTGTCTGGGTCACCGGATCTGTCTGTTGAATTGGGGAGTAAACACGGGCCTGGCCGTGTCGGCCTACGACAGGTAGTCGTCTGGGCAGCCCATTTGTGATGAATTCTTTCTAGTATAACCTCTGGGGGTCGGCCTCGCTTCCACCGGGCCTTCCTCCTGTATGATAGGGGTCTGTGTTCCCTAGTGTAGGGCGTAAGCATCCGGACGTAGGAGGGTCTACCTTTTGAACCTCTGCCCCAGTCGGGCGGCGGGAATATCGGGTGCTGGAAATAGTCGACAGCACCTTCCTCGAGTCGGTTTGTGCCTTGTCTACGCTCCTGGATGCGCGGCTTTTTAGCCTGTCGGCCCTGGTCCTCTACTTGCCTCTTTTTCTTCGCTGTTCCTCCCTCGGCTTCTAGCCCCCCTATCGGGTGGCCAGGACGTCGGCATTGTACTTCGACGCCATGCGGAGTTGTACTGGGCGGTAATGATCCTTTTCCTCCCTCGGCCCTGGATCCTCTGTGGGGTGTCCTTGACGTCGGCATGAGTCATCGACGTCGGGCGGAGGCGTACTAGGCTTCATCTCAGGCATCGTCCTCAATGTATAAGGGCTTCCCGTTCTATTGACACACGGCCATTGATCTCGGCTGGTGTATACCTTAGCGGTATGGCAGTTTACAGAGCACTTGTGTTTAGTCAGGTAGGGCATCCCTAGGACGCCATCTTCTGGTATGGAGCCGATGAGGAACAGTTCTTGGCTAAAGGTACGACCGACTACCATAGGTAGCCTTACCATTCCCTCGAACCTGAGAGTCGAGCCGTCGGCCATCTTGCCATATGGCTGACTTACTGGTAGGACCTCTAGGTCGGGTCTCTGCAGCTTCTTCAGGATGCGGGGTGATATTAGGTTGGTCGTACAGCCCGTGTCCAAGAGTAGGGTTACATCTTGGCTACATAGTCGTCCTTGTATGTACAGGCTAGGTACATGCGGCTTTACATACGTCACTTGAGTCACTGTTTTAGAAGGGGGGTCGGCCTTGCCGACCGGATACTTGGGACGGTCTTCCGAGATGGAAAGGTGAGAGGTGCGAGGAACTTGTAGGGCCCGAGTGCCAGCCTCTACTGTCTCGGGCCGGAGCCTTTTCCCGACTCGGGTACTGGCGGCTCAGGATATGTGGGGGGAGCGTTCCCATTGGTCCGTTGAGGAGGGGGACCAGGCTTTTTGCTGGTCTGCCAGGAGGGTCTGTTCCGAGGTCCTGGCGCTCTGGGGGCGTCTAGTAGTCCTCGAAGTCGTCTGACTTCTTGGCTGAGTGTCTGGATGGCCTCTTTCAGGTCGTTGATCCAGGTCAGGTCGGAGTCCACTGTATTTATTTGGGGTGTCTCCGGCTCGGGTTCTGTGACTGCCCTGATTTGGTGTGCTTTACTTCCACGGGAAGGTCCCTTGACGAGCAAGAAGTCGTTTCCGGCTCGGACGGCCGAGTCCACATCTCTGGGGTTTATTGCCAAGAGGTGTCTCTGTAGGTGTCCGTCCTCAAGAGAGTTACTGAAGTTTTCCACAGCCAATACCCGGCGGTGCGCTTCGGGTAGTTCCTGGAAAGCCACATGTACAAGTTTCTTGACTAAGTTGGCATGTTCTTGTAATGACATGCCGGGATCTTTCCGCAGCTGTATGAGCTGGAGTCTAGCTTCTTTATCAGTTAACCCGTATCGGGCGCGTAGAGCTTCGAAGATCCCTTCTGAGGTGCCGGGTCGGCCACATTCTTGTGCCGGTCCCTTGAGGGCCTCTCTTAGGTGAAGGTACATGGCTGCCGGGCTCCAGTCGTTTGCCTCGGCTATGGTCAGGAACTGTTCTATAAAGAACTCGACGTCTCCTTGTCCGTCAAACTGTGGTGTCTTGAAAGAGGGTTGAGGCGGCTGAGGTCGAGCTACTTCTATGTACTGTCCGATTACCTCTACTAGCCTGTCTATATCGCTAGCCATTGCTGAGTATAGATGGAGCCTCTTTGGTGAAGGGGACGTGTCGTCCTCGGTTTGATGTCTGTAGGGTGTCGGGTAGTTAGTTTAACTACTGTGGTTTGTCAGGCCGGGTCGGCCTGATGGTCGTACTGAGTACCGTCGATCTGTTCTGGATCCGAGGTCGGTCTTTGATTGAAGATCCGGCGTAGGTCGGGCTACATCCAGCGGAACCACGAGAATTATGGGTGCACTTTAGCGTTTGTCACCTTCTCGTATCCAAGGTTCCCGGGTCCGAGTCCTAAATCGCCGTAGAAGTATTGAAGAATGAGGTCGGTCGGTCACCCGAGGCCGAGGTCACCTTCCTTCTCTTCGTATCGTAAGAGTACGACCTTAGAATCCCACCGCTGCCACCAATGTAATGGTTTCTGTGATTTGGTGCGGTCGTCCTTGGACGACTATCGACCCAGAAATGAAGTGCCTATGAGTGGTAATAGGACTTCGCATTACATGAAAGATCGAGCGGTCTCAGTAGCCCAAATACTACCAAAGACGACCCATCTGATCTCAAGTCCGACCTTCAGACTATACAGTGAAAGAGAGTAGTTCAACCTAGTAGGCGGTTCGCAAAGCGAATGACCTAGTAAAAGGAAGAGAAAGTCCCTGTATCAAGTATAGATGTGTCTTTATTGAAAGCCAAGTGTAGACTGAGACAATGAACAGTAAAACAGTGCCCTTTATATAGTATAAGGACTTCCGGCCGACGTGACGTCGGGAAAAGACGACGTGTGGTCGTCCGGAAGTTGCGCAACAAGATGGCCGCCGGAAGCCCGACGGCCGACCCAAAATAGGTCGGGTTCTACAAAAGTTGCTTATAATGGTCCAATTCATGTACAAAATGAATATCAATGGATTCTGAGAGGTCGGGCCTCTGTACATGGGTATAAAAGGCATAAAAAGGACTTAGTGACATTCATGTGACTATGTACAACAACATATAGTAAGATACATGAATAAGGAATGAGCATAAACACATGGAGACATGTATATAGACGGTAATTAAGTACTTTGAACATGCAATGCAGTTAAAGGTAAGTATACGAGCACTAATTGTGAGAATGTTAGTGTCAGGTGAGTAGCGCTGTAACAACTACTAGGCACTTAGGGTGCGGTGGAGCTTCGTCCGGGAGTTGGGGTCGTATACAAATGTCCTGTACCATCACAATATTAATACAGATAGTATACTTAGTATATGATGCCAATGTTGTATACATGGATTACAGGTCTGACACCGACAGCCAGTGCTAAGCTAGGCACATCAGATGTGATAAGACTATTAGAGCACCGGACCAGACATGTGGTAGGGGACACAACTACCAGTTCATACAGTAAGTAATAACTACTAAGTATTACATAATGTAAATAATGAAAATATGAATATCGATTGTAAATCAAACTGTCTTTTATTATTTGCTATTACATACCCCATCTTGTTTTCTGCTGAGTATGGCTAGTTAGAGTCATAACCATAGTTATCATCATGATCATAATTATAGTCATGTAATCATGCAACCTGTTTGTCCATAACTAGTCCATCAAATGATTGTATCTTTAACAACGACCTAGAAGTGGTTCTACACTATGGTCTCTAAGTTCAGTGACTGTAAGTGTGAGGGTGAGTGTAAGCCGTTTCCCCACCCTTGCCTGGTTACTCTACAGTAGTGGTTCCCAAATGGTGGGGAAATTTTTCATTTGCAGGAGAGAATATCCTGAAACGGCAAAGCTCGCAATTTAAACCTTATTGCCATTTGTTTCTACAGGTAAAGAGACATTTCCAAACAGAGCATTTCACAACTGGGCAGTTCGAAACAGGACAGCCTGAATCTGTGTAGATTACATTTAGAAGAACACAACATACAGATTATTGATTTTAATTAAATTAATTTAATTAATCAAATAAAAAATAATTAATAAACATGAAAATTAGTTGAAATCTTGTGGTTGGGGTTTGGAGTTAGGGGTTTTGAACTGTACAGTGTTGAACTATCCAGTTTAGAAACGTCCTGTTTCGAACTGCCTTGTTCGAACAGTCGCAAATTCGTTTCTACATACATGTATGAGTCTGGCTTTTCAACGCTACTCAACATCAAAACGAAGCAGCGTAGCAAAATGGATGTTGAATCAGACCTAATATATACACTATCTTCTACAACTCCACACATAGATGAACTTTTTAAAAACAAAAAGTGTCACTACTCACACTAACTTACATTGATGTCACATATATATAAGCTGCTTTTCTCTACAATTTGTTTTTACTAATAAACTTTCATACATATCAAACTTCTCAAAAGAAATAAAATTATGCTTTGATCCTAGTCATCCAAGCTGCACACAATATGGTCTGATGAACTGGGAATGGGGATTTTGCTGGTCTGGAAAGGGGAATCGTCAAATCTAATTGAGAACCACTGCTCTACAGTAACTTTATCAGTTGTATCCAATTACTCCATAATCTCCCAGTGAGTACCAAATAGATACAGCAGAGAGCTGACGAGTACACATGACTGCTAAGTCTACCAAATGTGTAATTAATGCGTGACGCTCCGATGTACCCACCTGTCTGCGCCGTAAATCAGAGGCGGAGTTGTCCTCCTTTGTCATGTCTCTCCGTCCAGTAGCCGGATAGTATTAAATATCATGTAACTGAACAGTGCTGCTGCGGTTATTCAGGCCTATAATCATAAGCATACAACATTAGCTACATATGTCACAAATGCCATGATAAAATCTAACTACTATCTCAAACAGCAGAATGAAAACCATGCAGCAGTCATAATCATAAACATCACAACATGCCAGTTACCCCAACAAAAAGCTACACTAGTAATGCCCATGTCACTGTGACAACACACGCCCGGTACTGTTTATCTCCTACATTAATCAAAAACAGTACAAAGTTAGAAATCCTATACAATGTAAATTGGGCAGAGCTTCAAAAAGTTCAGCTATGATTCTGTAAAAGGCCACTATATTGAAAACTGCTGAGAAAGTTGTAGTGTTAAAAGTGAAGTAGAGGTGGGTACTCTGGACTTGTAATTTCAAAGTAATCACCATTATGGTATGTAAGCGCAAGTCTAGGAGTGAGTATACTGTGTGCCCATGTTTGCTCAAATTCTAGCATTGGGATGGAGTGCTGCACAACTGATCCACCAAAGCTAAGAAAGGTTGACTTCACATACATGTATGAATCAACATGCCTTGCAGTGCCACTCCACGTTAGCCATTGAATTTGCGACTGTTGGAAAAGCTCAGTTAGAAACAGGACGTTCTGAAAACATTTGAACCCCAACGAACATTTCCGGAACATCCTGTTTCTAACTGACATTTTCTAAATGTTCCTTTACTGCAGGCTGTGTAGACCAGTAGCCAGAGCAGTTTGTTTTACAAGTTCTGCATGAGGGATAGTATCACCAGATAGTGGGTTTTACAGCTGTTACCATATAAAGGGTATCACATTGGAGGAATCAAACATTGTCTGGATGAAAATAAATAAATAACTGCTGTGCTGTGGTCCTACATCCGCTACTAGTCCAGTAAGATCCATGTACCCGAGTAGGACCTCTGTACTATAGTAGGACCTCTGTACTCCAGTAGGACCTCTGTACCCCGGTAGTATCCCTGTACCCCAGTAGGGCCCCGGCATAGGTTATCAGCCACTTGTTGCTATGGAATACAAAATGTGATGACTTGGGGGTCTACATTTACATGTAAATGGCGATCTTTAAAATTCTAACAAACACAAACCCTGTAGGACTAGAGTTCAGCAGTTGTGCTTTCATAACTATAGGCTGTCATATGCATGGTAGCGTACTAAACAGCTGGGTGCTCCTCTTGGGTATCCAACTTGGGCGGTTTGGAGCCCCTTTTGGAACTACTTCATATGAGTATATCTAATTTAGGAGTCATCCGGAGAAGTTTTCCTGACTTGAAAGTTAAGGCATGGCAGAGAGGACGAGCTTTTCCTCTACAGTCTAGGCAAATACCTCCAATAAATTGTGTTGACAGTGACGGCTGTAGTAAAACACCTCTCACCAAACATTCACTGACTGAGGGAATTAAGGCTACTAAAAGAGTGATATCAACTGAAAGTTCTGTATGTAAAGTCATGGAAGTCCCAAAAACAATCTCTTCCAGGCACCAGCACGATGGCAGAATGTCTTCTGGACAGCCACACGTGTCTGAATATGCTGGAGTAAGACTATGTCATATTCCAAATCGAATGGACAGGAGGGCAGAGACACAAGGTAAGAAGAAACCAAGCAGAGCTTTAAATTATCCTCATTCATTAGATCTGTGAGAATATTTTACTGCCAAAATAGGATGACACACAGGTGTACATTACCAGTACCTTGAGACTTAGTGTCACCCATCCCTAGTTCTGTCAGGCGAGGTAAACGATTATAATAAAGTTATATAATTATAAACACAGTCGCACCTCTCATTGACCAGTCTCTACCAAGATTGTCATATTGAATTGGTCAGGCAGGGAGTTGTCTGCTGTTACTGCAGCAGGCATTGATGGCCAGCAGATAAATGGTAGTAGTAGTAGTATCTTAGTGGTATATGGATATCATTATCAACATGTATAGTGTAGAATCTACACTATACATATTTATAATTCAGCACAATTCATACTATAGAAGTTCGTATCATCTACGCTGTAGATGATACGCACTTCTACAGTATGAATTGTGCTGAATTATCATACTTATGCATAGCTGTGCTTTGGTCAAAATGCTTCCTCTGTATAATGTAATCGGTATGCTATCTTTTGACATGCGCGAAGAAACAAATAGTTATTCAGTTGGCGTCTTGCAAACCAATATATTCCAAGAGAATCTAGGCTAATATTTGTTTGGAATTATCTTTCCATGGCCATACTGAACCCTGTAATCTGCTGAGAAAACAGCATCTGACAAGCTCTTGATAGCAATACAACATGAATTCATTATTCAACAATAGAATACAAAATAATTAAGAGAACGCAATAAACACATGCATATGTCTCATAAAGTTACACTTAGTGATAGCATAGCAGAGTAGTACTTTTGAGACAAGTTGAAGGGACATGATGCATAATACAATGATGTATTCCTACACACATGTACAGCGAGTTATATAGACATATTATTATATATACACTGTACGATGTACATGTATGCCTAGTCATATCTAATAGACATACACACATGTACACTAGTCACATAGACATCCACACGGGTATACTGTGTCATATAGACCTACACACGGGTATGCTGTGTCACATAGACCTACACACGGCTATACTGAGCCATATAGACCTACACACGGGTATACTGTGTCATATAGACCTACACAAAGGTATACTGTGTCATATAGACCTACACACGGGTATACTGTGTCATATAGACCTACACAAAGATATACTGTGTCATATAGACCTACACATAGGTATACTGTGTCATATAGACCTACACATAGGTATACTGTGTCATATAGACCTACACAAAGGTATACTGTATCATATAGACCTACACAAAGGTATACTGGGTCATATAGACCTACACAAAGGTATACTATGTCATATAGACCTACACAAAGGTATACTGTGTCATATAGACCTACACAAAGGTATACTGTGTCATATAGACCTACACAAAGGTATACTGTGTCATATAGACCTACACAAAGGTATACTGTGTCATATAGACCTACACAAAGGTATACTGTGTCATATAGACCTACACATAGGTATACTGTGTCATATAGACCTACACAAAGGTATACTGTGTCATATAGACCTACACATAGGTATACTGTGTCATATAGACCTACACAAAGGTATACTGTGTCATATAGACCTACACATAGGTATACTGTGTCATATAGACCTACACAAAGGTATACTGTATCATATAGACCTACACAAAGGTATACTGTGTCATATAGACCTACACACGAGTATACTGTGTCATATAGACCTACACAAAGGTATACTGTATCATATAGACCTACACAAAGGTATACTGTGTCATATAGACCTACACATAGGTATACTGTGTCATATAGACCTACACAAAGGTATACTGTGTCATATAGACCTACACAAAGGTATACTGTGTCATATAGACCTACACATAGGTATACTGTGTCATATAGACCTACACAAAGGTATACTGTGTCATATAGACCTACACATAGGTATACTGTGTCATATAGACCTACACAAAGGTATACTGTGTCATATAGACCTACACACGAGTATACTGTGTCATATAGACCTACACAAAGGTATACTGTGTCATATAGACCTACACACGGGTATACTGAGTCATATAGACCTACACACGGGTATACTGTGTCATATAGACCTACACACGGGTATACTGTGTCATATAGACCTACACACGGGTATACTGGCTCAATAGTTATTCAGATGTTCAAGCTTTTAACCTCTCTTCAGCTTACAGAAGAGATTTAAACACATCAACAGTAGATAAACACATGTGTACTGACTACTACAATCCGGTGGTTATATGCACTGAGCAGCACATTATGAGAAGTAAATCTCCCCAACCACAGAGTGCTACACCAGACCAGGAGTGTGAAATCGGCTCTGAGGAATGGTATCAGGTCGGTAACACTATCATATACATACACGCAATGTTCAAAGTGGAACAAATGAGGTGAGTACATGGTGCATGCAATCTTAGTCAATGATGTCAATGATAGTCAAGCACTCTACCACTACACTATCAAGTCCACAGCAACTGTATGAGGGTACATACCTGCTGGCCATATCACCACTAAAATTAAGGTGGGTACACACCGTATACCCCCGTATAACCACACTTCGAACACTGCATACACGAATATTACTATCATATACGTACATACATGCACATATTACTATCACATACATAAATTATACTGTTATACATGTACATGTACATATACATACACGGACTTTACTATCATACACATACATGTACATACATATCACTATCACATACATGTACTAGTATCATACATATAACATACATACACGGATATTATTATCATATTGTGATGAAACGGCCAGCCAACCCCACACCCAGGCCGACTTATGCGGAAATTATTAAGAAGGCCCTGATACCTAAACGGGTGTTGTCTCTCTTGGATGGCTCTAAGAAGACTCTAGTGGCTAGCCTTCCTTGGCTAGCCAAACAGTGGCATTATCCATATTATCCATTCATGCATTATTGTCTTACCTTGTACATTTATTATACATGCATGACTACACTCTTATTATAATCAACTACTTATCGTGTGCTCTATTATTGTTATCCACCAATCATATTATTGTAACTACACTTGGTTTTTCCCATATCATATTAGCAATTATCTTCTCTTAATCTGATTGTACAAGACTAAGTATTTGTCTATGTACTTTTGAAGGCCGATATCTTGGAATAGGCCCATATTTATATACTTTCCATTTCGGACCATTGTAAGCACCTTTTGTGCTAAGGCCGACCCTTTTGGTGGCCGACGTCGGGCGGAACCATCCATGTTGTTGCATCAGTTCCGGACCCGATACCTTATCAGCCGGCCGATACCTTATCGGCCTCTTTTGTCCGGAAGTATATTCAGTATATAAGGTAGCACATTTTCTGTATGAAATCAGTTGTTGATTGCGCTCTAATAAAGCAACATCTCCTAACTCAAACCTAGAGGCTTACTCTTTTAGGCGGGTAACTCCACCGGCGGATCCATAGATTCATGCGGCTAGAGTTCATCCCCATCCTCGTTTAAGCATATCTCTACACCACTTTTACGGCTTAGGTCAATCCCGGATTCTATATGAATCTAGCGTCGGGCTTAAGTTCCTAGAATATCAGATCTTTCACTACACTCCTCTGGAGCATAAAGTCTACAGACCTACGTCGACCCTGGACTCTTTAATGAGTCTCAGCATCGGCCTACATCCAGATATATAATAACAAGAGCCCCTAATAACTGTTCCCTCTTTTATGTGATGTGTAGAAGGTCACTTGGTCGTCCTCTACCAACTTCCAAGCCCTTCGTATACTCGTGCCCTCGGCACCCGTATGTAAACAAGCACTAAAACATTACAACATACATACATCTACATACATATCACTATCACATACGTGCACTATTATCAAGTACATAATATACAACTATCATACATTTATTTATAAACATATATTGCTATCATAATTTTATTGTGGTGTTTGCAGCTCACTATAACATGCCAGACTCCAGACTCTTATAATAACTGCATGACATTGACTATATACTTTCTTAATTACTGCATGTATAACTGGCCTAAAATTGCCTGTTGTTATTGTCTATTATTATACGCCAATCATGTAAGCTCACATATTAGGATTGTAAATTACTAAGTCCTTTCTAGTACTGTAATTTATAATAGCCGATGGTCAAAACATGCCGATTTTCACATATTGTATCTTTCACATGATTATAAGCCATTTTTTGTAATGATCGACCCTTTTTAAGTCGGACCTCTGCCCTTTTTCTGCCATATTGTTATACTATTTCCGGGGCCGATACTCTATCGTCCTGCCCGATACTCTATCGGGCTTTTTACCGGAACTTTGGCCGGATACTGATTTAGTATATAAACAAGTACATTTTTAGATGCTAGTCAGTTGTTGATCACGCTCTAATAAAGCAGCATCTCTTAACTCAACCCTTCAGAGGCTTACTCTTGCAGGGAGGCAGTCCAGCCTTGGTCTCCTGGACCTTTAGCGCCCGAACTTGTCCTCGAACTCGTTTAAGACACTTTTAACTCTCTCTCATGAGTATAAACATCTGACCTATGTCTGCTATTCTTTACTCTTTCATGAGTATAAGCATCAGGCTTACGTCCCCACTTCAACACTAAAAGCTGCACACTGTTCACTCTTAATGTAATGGTGGAAGTACAGCCTGGTCGACCACTCCCAAGCACTTCCCACACCGGTGCCCACATCGGCACTCGTGTGATTAACCCATAAAACATTACAACATTATACATAATACATCTACAACAATTCATATATTTTTATTGGTAGAGAATGCAGGAGCTTTTGAAAGGGGAGCAGCTACAATGTAATTATGTAATGAAATCAGAGAAATGCAAGAGATTAACAGGGTTGGACTACAGCTTGTACCCCCAACGTAATAACAAAGGCTGCATAAGGAGACCGAGGCTACAGGATGTGACAAAGAGAAACAATGAACAAGCCTGGATGTTGGGGCACGACACAATACATGCGATGCATGGCTTTATGAAGTATGGCACATATATTAATATGTGACCCAAGCACTCATATTCGGATCTCGAGCATATGGTCCTATTATTATAATAATACTACATGTATACACTAGACGCTGAGACTGTGTAGTGTTATTACCTGTGTGTAGGTCGACGGCTGTGGTTTCCATTTATCCAACTGTCAATAGGTCAGAGTAACACAATGATATTGGTTTTCAGTAAAGCTGGTCAGTCACTCGACTAAGTTCTGAGAGTTGAAGTCATCTCTTTTTAAGGTTACTTGAAATCTACATGTCGCACAATATATTTAACATCACTATTATTATCGTCAAATGATGGTAACATAACAAAGTTTATCATATGAATGTTACTGGAATGAAACTAGCCACACACTACATGTATGTTATCTTTAGGGAGTTTTATGAATATTTTGTGCTCCATGGATGCATTACCTTTAACTCCTAGGTTGGTGAATGAAGCCGAGTTCTTCCCAGAAGCCCACTACCAGCAGGGACTAGTATTCCCAACCCTCATGTCCTCCAACACCAACAGCATCCAGCGCCAGCTACGTATTAGAAACTACAACATAGCCAAATCAGAGAGAGCTAGAGCTCTAATAGCAGAGCCTCAGGCGGGAATAAACATTGTAGACCTCAATGTTCGGAGGTGGAAGAATGCTGCAGCTAGGGCATCTAGCTACTACAAGGTAACAGCTAAATACATCAGCATGCACCTCATACTGTTAAGAAGGGTGCAGAATTCTATGGTCACACAATATTGACATAGCGCCATGTTAAACATTGTCTGCTGTCAGAACTAACCCCTGCCATTGTGACATACTCATAACTACACTAGGTGACTACATAATGTTAAGTAGCAGTCACAAAGAGAATTTTTCCACTATGGTACTCCAATTTAAAATATCGTTCAAATACAAGTACCACATGAAAAGCATAAGCGATCCCCACGTAAGTGACGCTGTGAAATAGCTGCTGAATATCCAATAGTTCTAGTGAACTTACTTTTGCAGGGACGGGTGTGGCGCCAACCCAGACTCATAGACGTTGTGGAGCGCGTCATGGCCAGGAGTAACAGTGAGCATAGGAGAAACTCGATGGCAGCGGTCGCCATGTTGATATACCACCTTCAGAGGTGGGTGATGAGGACATCCGAACGAGTGAAGGACAGAGAGAATCATTTAACAAATAGTAAACACCCTAGTAAACAGTGAGTGCTAGAACTATAGTCTACAGATAGGCCATATACAGTTTGTGTAGCAATATAATGTACAGCTTACAGTGTACATGTACAATGTATGTACATGTGTATATTGTGACTTGTGAGCTACATGTACACCATATGATGAGAGAGAAATGCTGTCACCAAAAACAAGCACTACCTAAATGGGTCCTAGAATTGTTTACAGACCTTTAAACATTCCACAAACATCATTCATAAAGTTAACAGTGGTTGACTTCTTGACAGGTATGATTTCATAAGTTGTCAACAAATCATTACAGTACACAGTACATTGTATAGTTATAGTCCAAGTCCCTAACTCACAAACAACATTTTATAATTATAATATCAAGCAATTGGCCTGCGACGCAAGTCTTACTGTATTAATTGCCGTTTCGCTCGCGTGTAATGATGGTTTGTGTTCATGTACTGTGGTCATGCATGTGCATGACTTCCGGTGGGGAAAGCATGTTACAATGATTTCATGAGTGGTTGTGTTCCCTTGCATTAAGAAGACAACTCCAGCACCAGCACCATCACACCAGTACCAATGTGTCAGGTGGGGTGGGTTGGGTACCCAACCTCCCCTTGGTCTGGGTTGAGGGCCTAAGGCTACAGCCCCGCCCCGGTAGCGGAAGAAAGTTTCGCCAGTTTGCTAATCCTGGAGCAATTTGCGATAGAAATATTTAGCTGAGTTTGGCCTATCTCGAAATTTGTTCAAGTCCCAAAATTGATGTTTAAGCATATTCCAGCATTAAAACCAAGCTTAGCGAGATTTAAACCCCACTTACATACAGTACAAAACTACAGCTGACTCCTATATAGTGCAGTAAGCCCACCTGTGAGGTAAAGTAATTACCATAGCTTGTTAAAAAATCTTCTGATTAAGCTCCTACTCTAGGCTACTTACCAATTATGTTATAGCAAATACTTGCTGCTCTGTAAAATATTCAACTATGTATCATATAGCTATATAGCTGCATGTATGGTCTGTTTAAACCAGAGATTATTTAAATCAGTTTGAAAGCAGATATTAATAGCGATGGAAATTATTTGCGAGTTTGTCACTCGCGAAATTCGCAAAAGTTAAAACTCGCAAAATGTATCTGCTTTTAGGGTATACCATACTATACTATACTGTGTGCGCTGTCAGATGGATTCAGTCCACAAAATGTAGGGTTCAAGAATTGTACAAGTACAATAAAACAAGTTACACACCAGCACCTATGGAAACCTGAAATCAATGTTTGTCTGACAGGGTTACAAGGTTGAGGAAGCCCAGGGTGTCAAGCGCTCCTTTCTTGAGAACCGTCTATGAGGAAGATGAAAACAGTGGGGAGACTGACACTACCACCATATTCGATGTTATTCTCAAGGTCACAAACAGAGAGCAGGAATAAGGGTGGGCCCCCATTTCATCATCATAAAAATTATGAGGGAAATAAATTTTGATCAATGAACTTGTGATCTTATTTTTAGTAAAACTCAAACTGATGAAATTCTTATGTAAGAATGCTATAGTAAAATTGCCAGCTACAAAACTCCCACTTTATCTCAATAGTTGTATTCCTTGCCTGATTAGTGATTACCATACGATATGTTTATAGTAAGTGACACTTCTACATAATGAGAAATTACTCTTTTCCAGCTTCCAGAGAAAAAGTAAACAAGTTGGGAGAAGACAACTTTTAACTATGTTCAATATCTAGTGCTGAATACACTCATGATTTATGCATTGTACCCACATACAACTTGTCCATGAACACAAATAAAAGCTCATGGGCTGTCCACAGAGTCAGCTGAGTGCTAGTAAATATAGCCTACCCAAAAACTAATAATAAATCAATTAATGATTATTTAAGATTAATTTTTATTAAAATAAAAATTAATAATTTGAATAACTGCAGTGAAGATGCACATGGAAATAGCATTCAGTGTATCAGTCGTATGCGAAGCTGGAAGTAGTGAGTCATCATAGATATGTATATAGAGAATAGAGATAGTGAGGAGGGGGGAGTATACAGACTAAATTCAACCAATTTACAAACCCTAAATTAAAAACAATCTTAATTATATAAAACAGTGATAACAAAAGCTCTCCCCACATCATTTCATTAAATATGGTAACAGACTAGTCAGATCATTCATATATTAGTATATATAAAATGTAGCCAACCAAATGACTGCATAGATAGATAGACAGACAGACAATAAATAGTATAACATGTACATCAAATACCACTGCAGTAGCTATATTCCACATAGAGTTTCAGAGTCAATATTTAACCCCCAAATAACACCACTGGATCCACTCCAGTCAAGTGATCCATGAGCATAGGTTGAAAGTGCCACCAGGGGTCAGTAGGGTCACATCTCCTACCTAGGTGTGATTCCAAATTCCTTGGCATCATCTTGCGTTATGTCGCCATATTGCCAAAGGTTTAGCTACAAGAGAATAGTTGTGGGTGAACAGATAGAACTAAGCTGTAACAGAAGGGTTGGGCAGACAGAGAGGTGATACTGTAAGCCAAGCGGTAAGCATAGGGTAGAGAGAAAGATGGGGCATGATATATAATACATCAGTAGTCATGTAGTACATCATGTAGTACGCCATGTACCTGCGGCATGCTATACAATACATCAGTAGTATGTCATGTAGTACGTCATGTAGTGTCATGTAGTGTCATGTAGTACGTAGTACGTCCGTACATCATGATTGTATTAGCCAAACACGATTCTTTAACTTGGCTACCCAATAGCAGAGCCAGTCAAGGGGCCACCACTGATCCTAGAGCTGGATATTATTATAGTTCGATATGGCACAGAGGGAAAACCTTCTTCGGGACGAAAACTCCAGGTCATTGACAGGACTCGAACCCACGTCCTTGCAGATTACTATAATTACTTAAGTAGCTTCACCTACCCTGTTCTTTTTAGCAGAGTTTTGAGCTGCCTTGTATTCAGATATTAGCTTCTGTAGTCTGCGTTCTCGCCGTATTTCGGCGAGTAGGAACCCTTCTTCGAGCAGTTTTAGGGCTACATCTCCTGTGCCGTCTTCATTGAAGTATAGTGAGACGGCGTCACCTGGTAATTACATGGCAGAGGGCAGATATGACATACAGTACAGTAACACTCAGCACAGAGCTAGTAAACGATAGAGTATATACATGTACATACTGTGTAGATGCGTAGATGACTCACCTCCTGCAGCACCACCTCTGATCTCTACATTCATATAGAGAGTTCTGTTGTTGATATTATGGTAGAGCTCATTCAGTGCATCCTCCACATACTCTTCCTGTACACAATAACAGTTGGAGATAGACATGTAATACAATATACTACCTACATGTAATACGATGTAGGACCTACTACCTACATGTAATACGATGTAGGACCTACTACCTACATGTAATACAATATACTACCTACATGTAATACAATGTAGGACCTACTACCTACATGTAATACAATATACTACCTACATGTAATACAATGTAGGACCTACTACCTACATGTAATACAATATACTACCTACATGTAATACGATGTAGGACCTACTACCTACATGTAATACAATATGCTAACTACACGTAACACGATATAATAATACAATGCACAGGTCGTATGTATCATATTACTTACGTCAGCTGCCAGCTGCACAAATGCCAGTTTGTATTCTTTAGCCTGTGGTTGAAGTCCCACAAAAGCAGCAGGAAGGGGCGCTGTCTTGAGAGCGGGTACAGTGTCTCTGTTACCATAGTCTACGTACAGCACTGTACAATTTTTGTCTTTGTCAACCTAAAATTAGTCAATCGGCCAACCTACTGTATTGCAATCAACAAACATATCCCAGTCAATCTGCAAACGCGTCTCCAGTTACAGGTCGTAGATGGTTCGAGTGGTCACTAACACATGAAATTTTCAATATGCCTATCCCTTATTGTTAGGTTTACTAAAAGTAAAGTAGTACAAAATTCAAAATAAGAGTATTCTAGTTAGTAAGTTCATATTTTGGGCTTCAAAATGATACGCAACTTGACTTGGTTGAACATGTAGAAATGGCTGTATTTGAACCCCAAAAACCGTTGAAATATATAGTGATTTTGTAAAAGCTCAGGAAATTTTGCCAGGAATTTTCAACTATTCATTGATGTCACTTGTCTGTTCAGTATGAATGGGCATCCACATAGTTGAACAAAGAAATAAAGACAACCAATGAGAGAGTGTTAGTTATAAATGGGTCAATTGTTACCATTGTTACTGTGGGAGTAATGCTCCTTACAATTATAGCTTAGTTTATTGTACTAGTGCACATGACTAGTTGACCTATTAAAACCAATGTCAATGTAAGCAAGCCCATGTTCATTGACAAATTTCGGCAAATCATTGGGACAAAAGTGGAATTCACATTAATAGTTGAAGAATTAAGTTATGTACTTGTTGCATGAATACTAAATATAGACCGGTGATTCATAGTAATTTGCATTAGAACACCCAGTGTTTGCGTGGCTCATAGAACTAGTAGTCAACGTGCCGCTTGATCACACTAGTGATAACCTGAACAAGTGACGTCACTTATTCACCTATTGTTGAATAGCTGAGCATTTTTGGCAATATAAAAACTTTACAGTCTGATTACACTGAAGTAAATAAAGTATATACAGTCAATTTGCATATCATCTTGAAGCTAAAGTGTTACCTAACTGACTAGAATGGTCAAATCCTCAAATGTTGAATATTTTAAGACATGAAAAGGGAGAGGACAACTACTATTACTGTTAATGTACATGCATTACATTGACGTATTATGTTACGTCTAGTACTTATACCGCGCCATCTTGTTATTAGTACTTATACTGTACTACCTGTGTAACTAGTACTTATACTGTACTACCTGTGTTACTAGTACTTATATTGTACTACCTGTGTTACTAGTACTTATACTGTACTGCCTGTGTTAATAGTACTTATACTGTACTACCTGTTTTACTAGTACTTATACTGTACTACCTTTTCTATTTTTGCTCTGTACCAAAGATCATCAATAAACTTGGCAGCACAGAGGTCTCCCTTCTTAGGGTTGTAGGCACCTGGCAGTGGAGGGTTAGTGTGCATCTCTGCTCTCATTTCAGCCATGAAGGTATCCAGCTGTTTACCTGTAGTGGCAGTAGTAACAGTAACAATCACACTACCACTCTGAACACGAGAACAACACACAGCGAGGAGTTAGAAAAAGTGGAAACTAAATAGCCTCAAGTAACCTAATTGATGTAGGTAGTGCCAGTTGTTGCTTGAAAAATCTCTTTTGTTTAAAAACATCTGAATAAAACCTACTCTTTACTATTTTAAAAAGTATCTAATAAATACAAAACAAAAACCTTATTATATTAATATGAGTAACCAACTTTTCAAAACTGCAAAATAAATCTTTGTCAAAGTTTTGATTATAAATATCTCCACTACAGTTAAAATCAGTGTGAATATTTAGCGCATAGGAGCATGCATCATGATCAAGTGAAAACTTGTCAATAAAGAAGACAAAGTTGGTTTGGTTCAATCACTCCATTTTTAGTGTCTTATCTTTGTTTTGGTTTAAGATTTGCATCCGTTAAAATAGCTCACATTGAAACATTCATTTAATAGACAAATAATCAAATTAAAGTTTGTTAGACCCAGTACAATATTAAACTAAGTTGCACAATCCCGTTTGTCTGATGTTTGTGATGGTGATGGGACAACTCCTAACTGATACAACTACCCCTAGCTACATGTACTCCAGCTGCTGACACAAACATGCACAGATGTCATCTAGAGAAGCCGCTACCACCAGAGTAACATGTGATCGGTAGAGGTGGAACGAGACTCGAGATTTCTCGAGTCTCGTATCGACTTGCCTTGTCTCGAAAGTCGTCTCGAGATGGCAATTAGTATTCGAGACTGAAAACAAATAGCAGCTAATAATTTTTATTTATAATAAATTAATAAATATAATACAACTAATTGCTAATCAACAATAAAATATATCAAATAGAAAATTATTATTCAAATTTTTAGTAATACTCCCTACATGTACATTCCCAGCACTGATTTCCTAGCAATTGCATTGCAGCTAACGCTGAGCTACTAGTCGATCACTCCTAGTCATACAGAATTACTAACGACTGTCAATCACCACTCCCACAATGCAATGTTATGTCCTTACCAAAAGTTGTCTACTCGTGAGATTATTTCATTAAAGGAAACATAACTCCATACTAATTTTTCAAATTGCATTTTATTATTTTAGTACCCATGTACAATGTACATGCAATGTACTGTACATGGAATACATGTGCAATATATTCCACAGCCTTCTGTTCACCTTTTATTGAAATGCATAATGATAAAATACAGAGTTTACAGAGTAGCAATTGAAACTATTGGAGTTCTAACATGCAGATATATAAAATTTGGCAAACTTCTTAGAAAAATTGCCTTGAATCCTAAAACCCAGTCTCGTCTCGTCTCGATTTTTTTAGAAGTAGTGTCTCGAATCTCGTCTCGAATCCAAAAATGCTGTCTCGTTCCACCTCTAGTGATCGGTAGTAGTTAGTGGAAGCATCAACTAATATAAACCAATCAGAGCGATGTACATATTGTATCATCTAACATTAGCCAATCGGAGCGATGTACATGTAACATATAATATGAGCCAATCAGACCACTGGACTCACCATTTTCTACTTTTTGAGCTGAGAATGTCAATTCTGTCTGGCTGACGTCAGTTACTACAATATGTTCCAATTTCCTATGTCTTTCTGTCTGTGTGTCATCTATTTCCTGTACAGCATCCTGAAAGATGTGAATGATGAATTATCATACACATTCCAAAAATTATAACAACTATTATACCATTCTACATTATTTAAGGTGTATAATATACAAGTAGGCCTAGGCCTATATGTATTTGTTACCTTGATCTCTTCAACGAAGGACTTCCACAAACCAAGTTTCGACTGTTTAGCCGCTGCCTCTGCAGTCTCGAGCTCCCGTTGGTAAGGGGAGCCTTCAGCTGTGTAGAATAGCTTAGCGTATCCATTCTCTACCAGAGAGACAGACATGTTCACTCCGTCTATAAACAGCCAGCCAATGAAGTTACCTGCCTTGTCCATAGTATCCACCTGTATAGTAATATACACATACACGTAGTAGAGTGACTACCGTCTAGGGTAGACGAATAGAAATAGACAACCGAACTACCTGTACATTGTATCACACCCTTTACACACAATTATGTGCCATGCTAGGAGCAAACTAGCTATGGACTATCTGGAGCGCGTTCAACTAATCACAGTGATTATGAAGAGTGGTAGCAGTAGTAATGGTGGTAGTGGTGGTAGTAGTAATGGTGGTAGTGGTGGTAGTAGTAGTAGTAATGGCAGTGGTGGTAGTGTTAGTAATAGTGGTAGTAGGATTTACCTTAATTTCCACCTCTCTCTGCATGCATATCTCTCTGGTGTGGGCAGTAGCGTCCTCCCCAAATGGTTCTGCAGGAAGCATAACACCACCGGGACCAGGGGCTGGTCTAGCACCTCTGGGACACTGGATACCATTGAGTAGGAGGGTGAGTAAGCATGTCTCCTTAGGTATGTATACCCTCACTCGGGATCCTGAGGCTACAAACTCTACCAGGGCCTCCACTCTGTTCTGTCTGGTGAGGAAGGGCAGGAACTGCTTAGCCTTGGCACTCTCCCCTGACGTCATATCCTGTATCCTGTGTATCGGAGCATCCTTATTACTGTGTAATCCCACCAGCTTCTTCTGAGCCCTCGCTTCGGCACTCAACAAGTCATCATAGCAGGATGACCTCTGGTCATCATCTTGTCTGTACCTGACCACTGTAGCCAGTCCTTTGCTGACCAGGGCTTCTGCTACATTACTGTCAATATATAAACATGTACATATACGTAGTTGTAGTGAACTCATTCCGGTAGCATAGAAGTATGATAACGAATGTACCTATTTACAGCATACATAGAGAGCACTTTCTGCTTATGTTGACTGTATAAAGGAGCACCTGTTACTAATGTTGACTGTATAAAGGAGCACCTGTTACTAATGTTGGCTGTATAAAGGAGCACTTATTACTAATGTTGACTGTATAAAGGAGCACCTGTTACTAATGTTGACTGTATAAAGGAGCACCTGTTACTAATGTTGACTGTATAAAGGAGCACCTGTTACTAATGTTGACTGTATAAAGGAGCACCTGTTACTAATGTTGAGTATATACATGTATATATATGTGTTGAATACCTGTTACTAATGTTGACTGTACAGCACACCTTCTCTGGGAAGTTGTTAGCTGGTGGCTGCACATAGTCCACCTTCACATTCACGCGTTTACCAATCAACTTCTTACGGAGGAATTCTCTTGCTTCAAACATGTACGGAACGTCATAGAGTGGCCGTGACCTGAGTAACACACATCAGAATTAAATACAACGTTGCACAATGTTGATAACTTTAGAATCAGTACAGCAGGATAAATCAATGAGGTCCACAGATTTCAAAAAGACGGAGCCCAATTCTATTTTCGAATTTTTGCCGATTCACCAAATCAAACGACTATACACGGAGATGTCAGAGACAAGTGTTCACATCGGCACCAGAGAGTTCCCAAGTGTGATTCCATCGGAGGTCAATAGATAGATGTTGCGAGTGTATGACTATTATATCAAATCAGACTTGACAAACCATGTTCGACTGCGCTGCAAAAACTAAACTTGTTCAGTAACTTTCAGCCATAGTGGTTAAGAATATTGCATGAAGCATTATTAACAAACAATGTTAACTTAGTTCAATGTACTGATAAGCATAGATTATGGAGCTGCAGATCCCTAGCTCATCTTTCATGGGAATGAAACTCCCTTAAAACTTGCGAACCAATACCATGTACTGGATTGGCTTTTAGATCAAAACACAACTAATGGCCGGCAGTATATCAGCGAGCATTATAACAAAGTATGACTCTAAGAGGAAGTATGAACACGTGCCCACCTCTCACGAATATTCTTCCTGGGATCTGCGGCTGTCTCACCATTGGCCTGCTGCTGGACAGGACGGGGCGGTCTGATGCTAGAAAGAAAGATCTTTCTGGTCTCTCCAGAAACCTTGACCACTAGTCCATCAGCACCGGTCACCTCTACTACCTACAATGTACAGTATAGTTATTAGTAGTGTCACACCTCTACTATATACAGTATAGTAACTAGTGGTGTTACACCTCTACTATATACAGTATAGTAACTAGTAGTGTTACAACCTCTACTATATACAGTATAGTAACTAGTAGTGTTACACCTCTACTATATACAGTATAGTAACTAGTAGTGTTACACCTCTACTATATACAGTATAGTAACTAGTAGTGTTACAACCTCTACTATATACAGTATAGTAACTAGTAGTGTTACAACCTTTACAACATACAGTATAGTAACTAGCAGTGTTACACCTCTACTATATACAGTATAGTAACTAGCAGTGTTACACCTCTACTATATACAGTATAGTAACTAGTAGTGTTACACCTCTACTATATACAGTATAGTAACTAGTAGTGTTACAACCTTTACAACATACAGTATAGTAACTAGTAGTGTTACACCTCTACTATATACAGTATAGTAACTAGTAGTGTTACACCTCTACTATATACAGTATAGTAACTAGTAGTGTTACACCTCTACTATATACAGTATAGTAACTAGTAGTGTTACAACCTTTACAACATACAGTATAGTAACTAGTAGTGTTACACCTCTACTATATACAGTATAGTAACTAGTAGTGTTACACCTCTACTATATACAGTATAGTAACTAGTAGTATTACACCTCTCCTATATACAGTATAGTAACTAGTAGTGTTACACCTCTACTATATACAGTATAGTAACTAGTAGTATTACACCTCTACTATATACAGTATAGTAACTAGTAGTGTTACACCTCTACTATATACAGTATAGTAACTAGTAGTATTACACCTCTCCTATATACAGTATAGTAACTAGTAGTGTTACACCTCTACTATATACAGTATAGTAACTAGTAGTGTTACACCTCTACTATATACAGTATAGTAACTAGTAGTGTTACAACCTTTACAACATACAGTATAGTAACTAGTAGTGTTACACCTCTACTATATACAGTATAGTAACTAGTAGTGTTACACCTCTACTATATACAGTATAGTAACTAGTAGTGTTACACCTCTACTATATACAGTATAGTAACTAGTAGTGTTACACCTCTCCTATATACAGTATAGTAACTAGTAGTGTTACACCTCTACTATATACAGTATAGTAACTAGTAGTGTTACACCTCTACTATATACAGTATAGTAACTAGTAGTGTTACACCTCTACTATATACAGTATAGTAACTAGTAGTGTTACACCTCTACTATATACAGTATAGTAACTAGTAGTGTTACACCTCTACTATATACAGTATAGTAACTAGTAGTATTACACCTCTACTATATACAGTATAGTAACTAGTAGTGTTACACCTCTACTATATACAGTATAGTAACTAGTAGTATTACACCTCTCCTATATACAGTATAGTAACTAGTAGTGTTACACCTCTACTATATACAGTATAGTAACTAGTAGTATTACACCTCTACTATATACAGTATAGTAACTAGTAGTGTTACACCTCTACTATACACAGTATAGTAACTAGTAGTGTTACACCTCTACTATATACAGTATAGTAACTAGTAGTGTTACACTTCTACTATATACAGTATAGTAACTAGTAGTGTTACACCTCTACTATATACAGTATAGTAACTAGTAGTGTTACACCTCTACTATACACAGTATAGTAACTAGTAGTGTTACACTTCTACTATATACAGTATAGTAACTAGTAGTATTACACCTCTACTATATACAGTATAGTAACTAGTAGTGTTACACCTCTACTATATACAGTATAGTAACTAGTAGTGTTACACTTCTACTATATACAGTATAGTAACTAGTAGTATTACACCTTTACTATATACAGTATAGTAACTAGTAGTATTACACCTCTACTATATACAGTATAGTAACTAGTAGTGTTACACCTCTACTATATACAGTATAGTAACTAGTAGTGTTACAACCTTTACAACATACAGTATAGTAACTAGTAGTGTTACACCTTTACAACATACAGTATAGTAACTAGTAGTGTTACACCTCTACTATATACAGTATAGTAACTAGTAGTGTTACACTTCTACTATATACAGTATAGTAACTAGTAGTATTACACCTTTACTATATACAGTATAGTAACTAGTAGTATTACACCTCTACTATATACAGTATAGTAACTAGTAGTGTTACACCTCTACTATATACAGTATAGTAACTAGTAGTGTTACAACCTTTACAACATACAGTATAGTAACTAGTAGTGTTACACCTTTACAACATACAGTATAGTAACTAGTAGTGTTACACCTCTACTATATACAGTATAGTAACTAGTAGTGTTACACCTCTACTATATACAGTATAGTAACTAGTAGTGTTACACCTCTACTATATACAGTATAGTAACTAGTAGTGTTACACCTCTACTATATACAGTATAGTAACTAGTAGTGTTACACCTTTACTATATACAGTATAGTAACTAGTAGTGTTACACCTCTACTATATACAGTATAGTAACTAGTAGTGTTACACCTCTACTATATACAGTATAGTAACTAGTAGTGTTACACCTCTACTATATACAGTATAGTAACTAGTAGTGTTACACCTCTACTATATACAGTATAGTAACTAGTAGTGTTACACCTCTACTATATACAGTATAGTAACTAGTAGTGTTACACCTCTACTATATACAGTATAGTAACTAGTAGTGTTACACCTCTACTATATACAGTATAGTAACTAGTAGTGTTACACCTCTACTATATACAGTATAGTAACTAGCAGGGTGCACTTCAATAGAAAAATTTAACTAAGCCTAAATTAATTCCCTCATAGTCATGGTACACAAAGAAAATAAATGGCTGTTTACAAACAAGCTGAACAGTTCATACTCAAGAGTGACAATTACCAAGCATAGACCTAGTGCGCTACCTTGCCAGTATATTCTTTCTCTTTGATGGAGCCCATAGATACTGCTGAGGCAGATGGAGTCCAATCTTTCCACAGTCTAAGTTTCTTCTCTTTGGCTAACTTCTCTGCTGCTCTGAGTTTTTCAACACCTTGTGATACGACTCCAATAGACCAGTCAACACATCTAGCAAATCCATCTTTGAGAAGCATCTCAGTGATGTTACCATTCTATAGTGTATAGTACAGTATTTAGTACAGTGATGTCTACACTTACCGAGTACTAAGAAAGTGGAAGGAAATATTGTTCATTCTGGCCCTAAAGCATCCCTCTCAAGTGGTTCCGATTAGACAAGGAGTTACGATACCTTGGCCGTAATGCACTATTCCTATTGGGATATCAGTGACACATTTTTACTGCAGCCCCAACTGAACCGTCACATATAACATATTGTCCAGACCACTACACTACTGTAACGGCTATCTACAACTTAGCCGAAGGATGACGGGAAAGTTAATACCACAAAGCCATGCGTAATCAGAGGGGCGTTTATTATAACTGAGTGAACCATATATTCTTCCACTATCCTTTCTATGTATAACATTGAAATATTCAAATTTTCTGGATGTATACCATTGGTGGCTAAACTTACTGGATGTATTACAGTCCCCAAGAGATTTGCATTTGACACTCCCTCCAGAATGATATCTACATCTCTTTGAAGTAACCTCGATTCCACAAAGTATTTTGCTTCAGCTGAGAATGGCTCCACTGTACCATCCATCTTTGCCATAGGTGCCTTGATACCGGATAGCATGAGGGTAACATACTGGAAGTCTGGGAGTAGGAATGCCCTTACTGTGCACCCGTCTCTCACATGCTCAATTACAGCTACAATAGCAGGAAACTCTTTAATCAAAAGTCAGACACACTATTGTGAATTTAGTAAAGGGGAAAGTTTAGTGCAGTGCAGCCGGCTGACCGCCACAATTCACCTCATTTTCCTTACTTATAGGGACTGCTAGAAGTCATCAGTCCCTATAGCCTTGCAAATACAGACGACGTCAAGCTATACCACAAGTGAGTAACTCATCATTCCACTGGATGTTATACTCAATGACATCACTAAAGTTCTACTTAGTGACCGCTACAGTATAGTACAGCACAACGTAGTGTATCCACCATCTACTCAAACTCACCTTTTACAGGTTTACCATGTTTAGAATCGACTAGTTTCCTTGGATCCTCCACAGCCCACTTGATATCACGGACATGCTGAGCTGCACTTTCTGAGCCCCATTTACCGAGTCCTGATGCCTTTGCATTGTCCTCCAGCTGTACTAGTCGTTGTTGTGACTCACTGACATTGTAAATAAAATAATATTGAACTAAATAAAAACAGCCAATGCTCTATGGGTTCATTTAGATGTGAGGTGTGGTACACCTACATAGCCTGTCATAATATATACTAATGGATGCATCTCATAGCTTACACTCTCTGCTGTCTGGTGAGCAAGTGCATGGTATTGATAAGTAGAACTGGTAGCATTGTTAGCTACAAAATACTCCTGTATGGTAGGATTAGACACCAACTTGCTGCATACATGTACATGTAATATATATATATACAACCAGCCAAACCATTATTAGAATAATATTACTACACTTACTAAAAAATATAGTGTACTATAAATAGGCTGTGCCCAAGAGTTCATTTATTTTACACAAAATAATGAGATATACAACACAGCATATAAAGGTAAACGTACATGAACAGCATCTAGACAGGGATACTTTGCAGTTAATAGTATACTATATAGTACCTACAGGAATACTGTACACTAATAAGTATACTACAATACATACAGGGATACTGTACAGTAATACAGGATGTCCGTAAAGTCCTGATACAACTTTAAAGTTATTACTAGGCCAGTTGTTGAGATATCTTAATCAGATTTGTTTTATTTTTATTAGTGTGTAATAAAGTTTTTTGAACTGATTATTACACTTTTATATGAGCACCATTAGTTGCACAGAGCACACGAAGGAGATATTCCATTTTTTGCCGTATTAGCTGTAGGATGCCCTAATCAATGGTGGTAATGGCATTAGAAATCCCTTTCTCAAGTCAGTCAGGTCATGAACCTTAGTTTTATAAATTATATCGTTCACATAACCCAACAGAAATAAGTCCAAGGGTGTGATACCCTCAGCTAGTCCATGGGGCACCACCACAATGTCAGTTTCTGGATGAAACATTTCCTAACTGATGAATCAAAAGAGATGGGCCAATTCCATGACCACCATTTTCTGTGGGGTTAGGTGAAAGATAACCCTTTATGAAACAAAGGTTCGTGAACTAACCGACTTGAAAAAAGATGTCCAATGCCATTACCACCATTGATTGGGATATCCTACAGCAACCACGGCAAAAAATGGAATATCGCCTTGATGTGCTTCTTGCAACTAATGGTGCTCATATAAAGGTGTATTAATCATGTGAAAAAAGCATTACAAATCACTGATAAAAATAAAACCAATTTGGTCAACATGTCTCGAGTTTTATCAGGACTTTACAGACAACCTGTAGTATCCTATACGAGGGTTGATCTAAAAGTTCCAGGACAGGACAGATAACTTTTCAAGCATTTGTGTTATCTTGCTAATAGTTTGCACATATTATGTTGCCATAGAAGTTTTGTGCTCAGTTTTGAAACCTAGTCCAAGATTTTGAACAAAATGTCAAGGTTAATCTGCAGGTAAAACACTCTTTCTCAGTCAGGAAAAATGGCAGATTTTACAGACAAGGAGTGCTATTATATTTAGTCTAAAGCATGGAATGAATGCTAGTAAAACCTGCCAAATGAGGCAACAGGCTTATGAAGAACAATGCTTAAACAGGGGAAGGTTTTTGAGAGTTTAGGAGATTCAAAGAAAAAGAGAATCAGTAGAATATGACAGTCGATGATGCCGTGGAAGACCAGTCTCAGCTAGGAATTATGACAAGGTAGATATAGTGAGAGACCCCTGATTGACCAACAGGGAACTGTCTGTGATGCTTAACATGGTTATGGAAATGTTCAAAGAATTTTGAATGATGACTTGGGTAGGAAGCGGTTCTGTGCAAAATTTGTTCCTCGCTTGCTATCGGATGAGCAAAATCAATGCCGGACTGCAGCAAGTTCCGAAATATTGGAAGCCATCAGTGAAGATGTACATTTTTTGGAAACAAGCACTTCGTGCTTGGTCTGCGACGCAAGCTTCACTGCAAAATTTGCTCGCTTTGCTCGGATCAAATGATGGCTTGTGTTCATGTACTGTGGTCATACATGTACATGACCTCTGGTGGCACAGGCATGTTACAATGATTCCATGAGGAGTTGTGCCCCCTTGCATTAAGAAGACAACTCCAAGTCAATAGCGCGAGTTCTAACACCAATGTGTGGGGTGGGGTGGGTCATGTACCCACCCGCCCTTGGTCAGGGTTGAGGGCCTAAGGCTACCGACCCGCCCCGGCAGCGATGCCTGGGGACCCGGTTCCAAGGTCCTACCACCACCCAGAACCGAGATTCTCGCCGACAGCATTATAACATATATTATGAATCATGGGTCCGGGAGGGTCTTCGCCGTCGGCATAGCCCGAGATCCAACACTTATTTGGCGTGTGGGGTGGGTTGTGTACCCACCCCACCTTTGGGTCGGGGCCGAGGTCCTAAGGCTAGTGACTCGCCCCGGCAGCGATGCAAGGGGACCCGGTCCCGAGGTCCTAGCACCACCCGGAGCCGAGATCCTGACCGGCAGCATTGCAACATATATGAGTTGTCCCGATTTTCGACCCCGAATCTGATTGGAGGACGGCAGACCGCGGACCGTTTCGTCTTTTTATATATGATGTCAATTACTGGTGATGAGTGTTGGATATACTTTTAGAGGCTTCAATAGCATCCGTTCAAAGCTTTAGACAAAATCTAATAGGAACCCTCAGCTCTGTAAAATCTGTCAATTTTTCCTGATTGAGGAAAAGTTTGTTCCTACAAATTTACCTTGACATTTTGCTCCAGTCGTGGGCTATGTACATGTACTAGAGAGCATTATCTAAGTATTTTAAAATTGCGCACACAATTCCTAGGGTCACCTTCAAGTACATGTATGTGCAAAAAATTAGCAAGATAACGCAGATGCTTGAAAAATTATCAAACCTGTTCTGGAACTTTTGGATTGCCCCTAGTATATAGTACATGTAGGCCTACAAACAGGGAAAATGTACAGTCATACAGAACAATACAAAACAATAACATCAACAGATGAACTGATTAACAGTAGAAAACTGCACAGAACATGACTATTAGTATAGACAAACAGATGGGAATTTGGTATGTACGCAACAAGTATGTAACATATTAACTACATAATCATATCCTTTCTACTTACTAACTTCCACTATCAGGGAAGAAACTGAAACACAACGATAGGGAATTCAACTCCCTCTCACATGTACCTAAGGTAGTGTGATACGCAATAGTACATAGTTATGTGTATCACTAAACACTGCCTAGACAAGCTACAAACTGACTGCATATCACTCCAACTATACATACACACGCACATGAACACTAGATAGTTCGTGTGTAATATAATACTCACTCAGTAGCCTTGATACCACCTCGTCTCACTTCCACCAGACCTTGGCTGATAAGACTTTCCGTGAGATTTTCTCCAGAGGTATCGCTACCCAGATGAATGCATCCATACTCTCTACCTGATGGTGCCTGAAGTAAACACGACAACATAATGTCGGGTTAATGCATATGCATCATATGACTGTCGATACTATGAGATACTCTATACTCTCAGTCATCCGCTAGATTGGTATCACTGAAATTTACAATTTGAAAATTGTAAGGTGTGAATCCCAGCAGGAGAGGACAGTTTGTAGATCTACTAGCGATCTGGGTAATTTCAGATGTGCATGTGCAATACAGGTACTGTAGCAACAGTTTACTATAATGTGGCTAGGTCTTGCTATACTGTATATTATGGAAGAGGATAAGATTGGAGTTGATAAGTATACCAAAGAGTGAGTAAGTAGCCTACTTACAGTGTATTCTACGGTGAAGACTATCTCTTTACCGATACATTTCTTCCTGAGGAATTCTCTGGCTTCCCATGCCCATGGCTGGAAAATAGCACAATAAATACAGTTTCATACAAACACATTTGTATTTCTCCAACCTACCTACTAGTTATTAATAGCGTGTTATGATAAAGACAAGTCCACATAGAGCCAAACAATGACCAATAAGCAGGAAAGAATATACTTCAGAAAACAATTGCATCAACAAGTCTAGTTGTGACTCCAAAGTACTTGAAACAAACGGCTTCTATAAAATTACAGTAACACCCATGACGAAAGAGACTTGGGCTAATACCTCGTCTTTGGTTTCCGGCATGTTAGCAGTGGCTCTTCTGGCCACCCTAGGAGCTGTGATGTTACTCAGACATAGCTGTTTCTCAGGGGGTGGACCACCTTTAGGTTGACCTCTAATAATGAGGGCATCACCAGAGAGCACCTGTTATCAAACAAAGCATGAATACTAGTAACAGTCATGAATAACAAGTAGCAAGTTATACTCCGTCATCACAATTTTCAGCGCATCTTTACAGAAAACTCGCTAGTTCTGTACAGGCATTGGTCAAATAAAGCTCTACTAACATCACCCATACTATACATTGTATTACATACGTGACTATTTATAAGCCGCCCCTTCTCAGAGACGTTATGTATATGTTTAACGCAACTAAGTGATTTTCACCTTGATAAATAACAGATAAGTAGGCCTATGTCGTTAGCTTACAGTTGTACCTGCCAAGTAGTTGACCACACCACACATGTGATACAATAAAACTTTGTACATTTTTACCAAAAAATTAGCTATTGCCACATTGGCTGGCTTATTGGCCTACCCATCACTAAACAGTTCTCTAATAGTCAGTATTCAATAACGATCTTACTAACGTCGTTGATAGTTTTAAACCAACATAGTTCCAGTAATCTAACTGTCATAGATGTATTAGAGCACGATGTCTTCACTATCAAAATTAGACAGGTTGGTTAGGTATTGAGATGATCAGTTTGCAATCCAGCTTTGAAATACCCACCTGTTTCAAACTTCTCATGGTATCCAATGAATTGTGAATAGTGCATTGTTTCAGTGCTAATGGCCATTGTGATAAGTAGGCACAATACTGGAATTGGGTTGCAAGTTCTAACACAAGTCTATCTCACGGAGTAGCCTCCCATATACAGCCATGACCAAAACGCTTAGCACTCCCCCCTCCCCCCATTGTTCCCCTAGCTATCAAATACAAATGGGATGTATTTTCAACAGACCTTGCACATTACCGAACTCACTTAAACCATACAAGTTACACATCATTGTAAAGCTGAAAACCGGCTCTTTCTAATTTCATCAATAGATTTTGCATTGAAGGCTTATTTTCTCTGTCCTAGGCTTGGAATACGGACCCAAAATTGAGAACCAAATTTTGTGTTCACTCGTCGCTTTCCGTCCCCACAAAGACCTATAATCACACCAAAAAATATAACTCGGCAAATAATTATTAAATTTAAATAATGCCCTCGACATAACTTCGCAATTGATGCAATCTTTTGCAGGATTTCAAAGGTTGTGAATGGTACAAATACTGTCTGTATTTTGGCTGTTTTTACGTGAATTTTTTTTTGGGGGGGGGGGGGTGCTCATTATGAGTTTGGCCAGATCAACTGATCAATGCAAGTAGTTGACACTGGGGATATCTATTTATAAACTAATAGGCCCTATACTATCATAGATTAGGCCTATATGATAGGCCCCCCAAATAGGCCCAATCTGGTGATATAGAGCCTAGGCATAGAAAATAAGTGGTCAGTGGCCGTTCATCTAGACACAACTGAGGAATGCTGTAGCCCGTAGAGCCTCAGGTTCAAACTCCAGCCAATAGTGATGAGCCATTTGATCTCCACAGGTGTGGAACATGTCGCCAGTGTTAACAAAAAGTATATAATATTCAACTTTAACTTATAGGCTACTTACTACTGGGGCCTATATTCAGTATTGACATTAGACTAATTGTGGGACGGCTTCTTTGTATTCACCCTATTCAGGGGCGGATCTGGCACAATTTGAAGGGTTCTGCCAACAGGCCGGGGGTCCAGGGGGCTGCCTAGGCCCCTGGCGGGGTCCGGGGCAGCGCCTCCGGCCACCGAAGCCATATGCTGAATTTTGCACTAAATTAAGCAAATTTATGCACACTTACACTTTGAATCAACATGTTCCTGTTACATAAATATTTACTGCCCTATGACGCAAATAAAATATTTTTATGTTAATAGTTATTCTAAATTATATTATCATTTTATAATTACATTGCATTATAGTAATCTATGACTGTGAATATGTATGCCAAGCTTGTATGGAGTGCAGTGCAACTCACTCCCCTTCCTGTACTAAAGCATAATAAACATGAACATGGGTTACATGACTTTATATTTAGTGCTTGATCAACAGAAATCTCAAAATACTGCATGCTTGATTTATTTGCCTCTTAGCTGACAAGAGTTGTCTTTCCATCTTCAATATACAGTGGAACTTGGATAACTCAGACTTCAACGGACCAGCAAAAATGGTCTGAGTAATGTGAAGTTTGAGTTATGTGATCATATATAATGACAATATAATTTCTGCTCAGCCACTTAGGAATACATGTATAGGCCTAATAAAAGGATGATAACTGATAAATAAAAGATGAAAGGATCATGTAGGCCTTACAGCACAGACACGAGAGTTGTGAATGTGGAATTATTTAGTAAACAATTCTGTAACAGTTTATTACTCCATTAGCTTTCACTGGAATAATTGACAATGTCTGCTTGCTTGTCCAAGTGTTTAGCATAATTAGCTAAGCTAGGCCATCATAGGTTTAAAAATAGCTATTGCAGTAGCCCAGAAACTATAGGACATAATAATTTTATGGGTGGCTGCTTTATAATCGAGTAGTTTATTACTATTCAGAACATGGCTTGCAAGAAATTGTTCGAGTTAGAGCACAAAGTCTGAGTTATCTAAAGCCAATTATCATTGCCCAGGCTGGGATCTTGTGGGGAGGCTGAGTTATCCAATTATCTGAGTTATGCGAGGCCGAGTTATCCGAGTTCCACTGTACATAAAGCAGTTTCCTTCTTGGCTACTTGCACGTGATTTGGTTTCCTAGCAACACTACATTGTCCTTGACATTTTCATTCTAGCCTAAATAGCTTCCTGTAGGAAGCTTGTGTCTTATATTATATTATTTATTACTGATCCACTAATGTGGCTAGTTTACTACTATAACTGTAGCGAATCAAGCTCACAGATTGGTAATAGTTTTCTTGTGTTGGAAGATGAACTTGAGTAAGCCGTAAATACTTTATTTCATAATCAATTTGCAGCTAATTTTAGGAGAAATAATCAATTTAATTTTTTTTATTGGAAATGAAGGGTCCCGCCATGGCAGGGAGGGCGGGACCCCCAAATCCGCCCCTGCCCTATTTATAGTAGGTTCATTTAATTTTATGCAATGGAAATTTTTAGGAGCTGCCTTAGAAGAGTTGGTCAGTTCAGAAACTGAACTCCAGATAGGGGCTACAGCGTTCTCAACACAACGCTTTGAGTTTTGGTTATTCTGAGTCCAGAGATTGAGAAAAGAATTAAAAATGACTGCGTAACACCGATTCAGCATTCAGTAATTGTGGCCTAATGCTAAACCAAATTCAAGTCGAAAAGCAACGTCGAAGTGATCAATGGTCGGTCCACCTGACTCAAACATCAAACAGAATCAGATGTCGAGTTCGATGTTCCGGCTAGCCAGCCCCACAAATCAACAACCATCTTTATAAAAATTACTTAGCAAGACCGATTAATAAACATACACAGCTGACTTACTTGTTTAACAACACCCCTTCGGAGTGTAGGAGCTTGTGCTGGTGCACTCATTTTACTGCGGTTTGTAGGCACGTTATGAATGAAAAATGTGCCAAAATGAAAGGAAGTTAGCTTGTTGGCGTACCACGTGACACTAGACACCGGATACAGTTGGCAACAATGTAAACACCGAGCATTCGCCAATCATCTAAGTGCATGGGTATTTATCGGTTCAGCCAATCAGGCAAGGCGTTCGCACAGAGAGAGAGGACAACTTTGTTGTTTCAATTTTAATCAATAAAAGCAATAATGCAAGGATGCTTCACATAACAGCCCAGTCAAAATAGGATGCTTTGAGAGCCTGCCATCCTATCCATACCTTCACCTTCCAGTTTTTTGATGATCTTCCTGTTGCCTCACTATCACACAGAGCGCACAAGGCCCAACTCCTATTCAGCAGCAAGTCCCAAATCAATGTACAGCATTGCACTGTGATGGTGCATATCCACAAGTATTGGAACAATGTCAAGCCAAAATATAAAAGAGCTAATATTGAAAAGGTGCTATATTTTGTATTATTTGGTTCTATAAAGAGAGACCAATAGACTGACAATTACATATTAAAAGCCAATAAAAGCCAATGGAAGTAACTGCAGTGATACCACAGGAGATGGTAAATCAGAAGTTACCAAATGGCTTCCATTAGGTATAGAACTCGGCTTTAGATTTAAACAAATAATGTGAAAAAGTCATTGTAACAGGCAGACAGCCAAGCAGAATTTAAACCAATATAGTAGATGGTACCACTTGGTAACGACTAACTGCTACTTATACAGATAAAACGAAGTATATGGCAACATCTACCACAATAGGAAAGCAACAAATTATTATTATTGGTTTCATTATGCATGGCCAGCTACAAAACTTGCTCTTTATTAAAATTAGAAACTATCCACTCTCATTATGATTGGATAGTGACTGGGAGAGGATAGCTAGTTTTAGAAATATAAACAATATTTAACATGCACTTGAGTGCCCATGTTACGTGACAAATAATTGGTCAAGTGCTCTACCAATATTCTACAGTATACTACTATTAACTACTCCCATCTTTTGGTGAGAGTAGGATACTGTTTACAGATCAATTATTAACAAGTATCAGCAGAAAATGTCTAAATAGCAAGTAATGGTTGTCAAAACTCAAGACAAATTGAAATATTGCTTCACCATGTTTTCTCATCTGACGAAATTGGTGTAGCATAATTATCTAGGTTATTACTGTACCAAACCATATGATCTACTTACATTTTGTAGTAAATGTAATTACTGGTGAAAGCCAAATGAAAGAATTGGACAGTCTATTGAATTCTTCGAAGATAGGATTTTATTGAATTAAATGCTATAACAAAATATAAGTATTGACATAATACAATAGAGCAGTGTATCAAAGTGAGCTCAGTTGAAGTTGCCTTTCTCTGTTATCATCAAGAGCAAGAGAGGGTAACTCAGAAATATAAGTAGCGTAGCCAGTAGCTGTATATTATTATAATATTATCATGATGGATTTTATGAGCAAATTGAAATAGTTTTATGCTAACTGTCATAATTCTAGTACACAAGTACCGAGGAAATTAATGGTATACTAACTAAATGGAACACAGGTGAAAATAATACATACATGTCATAGTGTAAATTGGTGGTGTATAGCCCTACATGCATACAGTGTGTATGTACAGTGTGCACATACTACACACATAGCACAGTGTATATACACCCAGTGTGCATACATGTAGTTACATATAACAGGTAGCATAATGGACTAGCCACAACTAATACCAAAGTAATAGTATGAATCTATCACAATAGAGTATTTGTATAGAATTTTGACAACCACACACACAGACACCTGTGCATACAACACCAATAACAATCAATCATTATAAAATATTTAAAAAAGCAGCAGCACCTGATGTGATATGCCAAACTATAGGAGGAATAGCTGTCCAGGTTTATCACCTGTGAAACCAGACAGCCTGTTGTAGACAACTCTGCCACCCACTATTGTCTTCTCAACCTCCCCATACAAATTCATGCCCATATATGGCGTTAGCTTGTTCTTATGGAATATCTTATCTTCGGTTACCTGTATAAATATCAAAATACCTCACTGCTACACTCTATACTATATATGACTAATCCACTATGAATTGGGGGGAGGGGGGGGGGGGGGGAAGCACAACGATATTAGCCACTAAGGTCAGTCAGTTATTCCACAGTAAACAAAGAATTGGCAGCATTTACATTACTTACAAAGTAAACCCCTGTACTAGAATCACAGGTCATACATTACAACATGTTATGTGTGGGATCAGCCATCTCAGAATAAAATACAGACATGGGCACTTGCAGACTTGTAATAGCATTGTGTGAAAGTTCTTCTTTCAGGTTCAATGAGAATTCTATTGGTTTGGTTTAATTATGTAATAAGTCTTGTTAAACATAGAAAAGCTGAAAGGCTTGTAGCTAATCATACCTACAATAAATAGGTGCAAATTTGAAATAGCCTATGCCTTGCCTTTCTTCACCACTACTGTATCTGACAGTACTAACCACTACCCATTGTTGCCACACTTGTATATTCTCCCCACTTCTGTATTTACTAATTGTATTTCATTCCAACCATTTCTTTTTGACAACAGATTGTTGTTGAAATACAAGTACAGGAAATACATGTAAATAAATAGAGAGCATCTACCACTACTCTTTTTCAAATATTCATATAATTTCAAATATTTTATGCACATTAAAAATTATCTTCTCTCGCTTGTTTGAATAAGCCATATTTTCAAAAATTACTAAACTGTTCAATTTAATACATGTATATTCCAGGCTTCAACAATATAATGTTGTACAAAGTTCCCATCAGAGATGTGTGCAAGTTTTATTTTGGAAACTCAAGTTTCCATAGCAAACTCTTAGTTGCGACTCTTCAAGTTACAATTCAATTCTTTCAGTGACAGATCAAAACTTTCAAGTTACGAGTTAAATATTTACATGTCCCCAGAAACTCAAGTTTTTGTCAAGTGATCCAAGTTAACTACAAGCAAGTTTCAATTCAATTCTTTTCTTGTTTAATTGAGTCTTTTTATAGAGTTATTGGGTTATTATTTAGCTGGTGGAACATTGTTAGAAAATGGTGTTAGAAATTTAAATTTCAAAGCAAAATGTCACAGTTCTAGTGTAAAATGTGTTATAATTGTGGTCGTGGTTGGTGGTTATAACTGTGGTTATTTCTACTCATTACAATTCACAACTGCCCAATGAAAACTATTGAATAATTTAACATAATGATGTGTGAGTTGAGAGTCTATGATCATAGCCATAATTGAATTACAATTTAAGTTACAAGTTTTTGATAACTGTACACTCAAGTCAAGTCTTTTTAATAAGCCATAAAATGTTGTTTGAATTAACTCAAGTGAGAGTCTTTAACTGAGTCTGGCATCTCTGGTTCCCATTGGTAGTCTCTTTGAAATTTCTCTGTACTTCAACTCTTCTCTGACTCTAGCATTTTGGCACTAACTGCTCGTCTCGTACTTTACTGTTTATAATTGATTTTTATTTACTCTTACTCTACTTTTGACTTGCTTCAATTGATGACTTTACTCTAAGTGACTTTTTATCAATTGGGAATGGATACTCTTACTTGAATTTTGTCTGCTTGGCACATGTCTGCTGAAATAGTGTAACCCAGTTCTACCGGGTCATGTGACCATTTAGGCTACAAGCCTGCAGACACAAAAGAAACAACTTAATATACATGTAGCACATATATTGTACGGGCGGCTACTGCATGCGCCAGTGCAGCAAGCGGCTGTGATTGTGAATATAGCTGGGGAGCTCAGTCTACTTACAGTGAACTGTCTCTCCGGGTTCCATATAACAAAGTCTCCCCTCAGTCTCGGTGTTGTGTTCCCAACCTTCATCTGCAGACCAGCGTGCTTGGCTGTGTTAGCAGCCATATAATCTGACAAATCTGATATTGAAAACCCACGATCTTTACAACTTGTCCAAAATAGTGACAGTCCTGTCAATAAAACACAGGAGCAATGGATAATATACTTGTACGTAGATATAACTCAGACAACAAGTACTGTCACGACCAATATTGGGCTGCATGTTGTGTTATAACAACACAGAATTGCGCTGAGAAATAACTTTTAAGTTCTGAGATTCTGCCACAGCGTTGATCAAACTCTCGCACAACCATTAGGAGTAAAACTATGGCTCAGCACTGGTGAAGAGATACTCAATGTTTGCCCAAAGTTCTTCACTAACCTGACCATCAGTCACTAACAACGCCCGCCTGCGGCTAACGCCCGCCTACGGCTCACACTCACTATCACCTTCCTACTAAAGGTTCAGCTCAACAAGAAGCCATGAACTTCAAGAGAACGACTCAGTTGTTTGTTGGCATGGCTCTAATAGGCGAGGGGTAGTACCAGTCAATAACATAAGCTGATTTCTAATTAATTAAATGCACATAATTGGAGTCGTCTTATCTAATATTAACCAAATAGGCCTACAACAGCGCTCCATGACGCCTGGAACTGAAAAGACCAAACTGTTGGTCTTTGCACGGCCGAAAAGAAGGTGCTCCGTTTTAGCGTAGAACGAGACTTCATCTACCAAAAATAAAAAAACGACAACTCGTGTAGCTGAGCCTTAACACTGACCTAACTGTAAACCAGCTATCCCTCCCCAAGCAGTCATAAAGTCTCCTGAATCTTTACACTTGAGTCCAGCTGTACATGGTGAGTGATCAGACACCACCATAGAGATGGTAGAATCCTTCACTGCAGCCCACAACTCTTCCTAATACACACATAGAGAGATACATAGATAGATACATATAAACCATGTAGTGTATTAATAGTACCTGTAATTGTAATTGAGGTCATTGTAGGAGCATTGAGAGTTAGATATACATTGTGAATGGAAACAAACAATGTTGACATTGTGGTCTGGTAACACAGCAATGTAACATCAGTCATTGACACTCATGGTGTATATGTATGTAGTGTATGCATATATACAGATGTACAACTCAAGTGAACAATACCTAATTCCAGATTATACATGAATTCACTGCACTGTTCAGTAAACTGGCAACATGTAACTTGAGAGCAGTGCATAGATATACACTGTAAAGTATGTGGTATACAACTGAGTGATAGACTTATAACGCAGTGGCATAGTATAGGTTGTTTACCTGATTACGCTTGCCTCTGATTGGAGGACAGCATTTATATTCAGTGCTCCCATTTGGCACATTCTCAGAGTTCAAGGTCAAATAATGGTGACAAGTTTCCACGGTTAGAGGGACACCATCCTTCTGAGCTTCACGTATAGCAGGTAAAGCTGATGCAGCTGACAGATGGACAATGTGTGACCTCACTCTAAGATACAACAGGTAAGACAACTCTAAGATATACATAGGTAAGACAACACTAAGATATACACAGGTAAGACAACTGTAAGATATACATAGGTAAGACAACTCTAAGATATACACAAGTAAGGCAACTCTAAGATATACACAGGTAAGACAACTCTAAGATATACATAGGTAAGACAACTGTAAGATATACACAGGTAAGACAACTGTAAGATATACATAGGTAAGACAACTCTAAGATATACACAAGTAAGACAACTCTAAGATATACACAGGTAAGACAACTCTAAGATATACATAGGTAAGACAACTCTAAGATACAACAGGTAAGACAACTCTAAGATATACACAGGTAAAAGATAGCGCGAAGATACAGATAAGATTACTCTACAACGGTCACTACTACAAAATAGCATCTACAGCTGCTAAGTGAATATATTTCTTATGTATGTTCACTTATTTATACTACACACTAACCTATTGTGGTGAAAGAGCATAGCCTGCCAGGGCATAGACTGTAATCTTGTGTATACATACATTGACATTGTTCTCATATTTACCCATTCATGCATTACCATTGCCTTACCTTGTACTCTTATTTATACATAACATACATACTTATTATACATAACATAACATGTACATGCATGGGAATTACTACTATATTATAATCAACTACTTTTGTATTATAGTGTGCTTCTATTATTGTTATTATTAACCAATCAGGCTGTCGCAATTATACATGGTCTTTACATTACTATGTAAGCAATTATCCTCTCTTGCTTGATTATCTATTATCTTTTTACTGTTGACTTTCTGGACCGATATCTTGAAACATGCCAATATGTATATACTATCCATTCCGAACTATTGTAAGCACTTTCTGTGCAAGGCCGACCCTTTTGGTGGCCGACATTGGGCGGAACCATCCATGTTGTTGCATCAGTTCCAGCCCGATATCTTATCGTACCTTTTTCCGGAAGTGTATTTAGTATATAAAACATTACAATATTACCCTTGTAGCTTCCAACTCACTTGTATTCCTTGCATAATCTGATGACCAGTTTGATAGCCTCAGTCTCCATCTTCTCAGGTCGGGACATCACAAATTTATCATAATCATCATTGGCCAGCTCTGAGGCTTCAGCAGCATCAGCTATGTTGTCTATTTCCACTTCAGCATGGAACTAATAGTAACAGTACAAGTGATATTAAACATGCAGATGCGACCAATCACTGTGGACTAGTCCAACCCATATGTAATAAGTATGTACAAGAGCACACAACTCAAGACAATGCTGAGTAATGCTCCAACTAAAGGTGCATTTACACTACACCAACTCCGCCACCAACTCCGACTCCCAACTATGTGTTTACACTATACCAACTAGTTGTTGACCATATAATTAATTAATTGCCAGTATCCACAGCAGCAAGCATGCTTGTACAAGCGTACATGTACTGGGGTTATAGTAAATAAGTGTAAACAACACAGCTAATCCTGCATTTGTAAAATGGCTGGTAGTTATAACCTTAGCTATTGGAAATTAAACTTCAAATTACAATTTTGTTTTGTAAGTATCACTTTGAATAGCTAGTGCTAGGGAAGGTTTTTCCCATAATAATAAAACTTGAGGTTTATCATCAATAATCCAGAGCCAATCCTAAATTTGCAAAACAGATGCTAGCTATAATCAAAATACTGATTTCTAATTGGTCAATACCCTCCGACTTGTCGGAGTAACCCAGCAGTGTTGAGTTGCTCAGACTCCGGAGACAATATGGATCTCCAACACTGACACTGACTTTTGTGTTTACACTACACCGACTTTGCCGGAGTTCGGCAGAAAAGACAGAGTTGGTGTAGTGTAAACGCAACTTTACAGATCAAAACAGGTGAGGTCATAGAAGGGTGAGGTAGTGGATGAGAATCTTACCAAGAATACAGAGTCTGTTCCCTGCAGCTGTGCATATGCCAGATGTAGGTCAGACTCTGTACAGTGAGGGAACTCATCTATCCCACTATGAATAAGGAAGCACTTGAACCCCCTCACACCCTCCACAATCATTGGTTTGATCTCAGCCTATAAAATACATGTATAATAAACATGTAGCATACTAAGTACATGGACATTGTGTACAGTGTATAGGTATGCGGAATCATTATATTATACATATAGGTAGGTATGTACATTGTATAATCTAAGTGGATAACTGAATGAGTGAGTGGGTGATTGAGGGAGCAACTTGTTGATTATAACAAGACTCTTGCTAATACCTAATTTGGCTGTAAGCCTAAAAGTAAACTTGCTTGGACCACGTAACAAAAGCAACAAAAATGAGCGGCATGGGTTGTCTGATTCCATTACTGTCCCCCTTCAGTATCAATAATGACTTGTCCGACAAGCATGACATGCACACACAGGCACCCTGTCACGCCAGTATTAGAAAATAAATGTTTGAATCTCTTTTCTGGTTCTATTGTGATTACTGACCACCTATACTCCACTAGAGCAATTACGTAGTAGAAATGTCAGCGGGTAGAATTTGATACATCAAGTACCAGAGCAAAATAACACCTTTGCTTCAACTACAATGTACCAGTATATGTATTTCATGTATATCAGAGTACAAGTATAGTAGTTGGAAATACTGCACGTACCGCCATATTTTGTTATAAATTTATAATATAAGTGCCATTTGATATTTTAAATTCACAAACAAGTCTTTACTTGGCATAGACAGCCTATATAGAGCAATAACAATCATTATTGGTATCAGTGAACAGATACTATCCTATTCAAATGATCAAGTCTGACATATATAAAAATATAAAATAGAGTGCTGCCGTGAAGAGCCACTGATGACACTAGTTTCCTTTAGAGCGTTCATCCTTTTAAACATACTCTCTCACACGATCTCTTGGTTCTAAAATATAAACATCACAGCATGTTACATTAATAATAAAACATAACAATTCTGAGAGACTTGAGCCTGAAGGAAATCCTTGATACACTGCATAGATTGTAAGGAAGAGGGTATATGCATGATGTAAACCTTTATTTACACTTTAGCTTCTAACCAGCTACAGAGAAGGTCGCTGACCACATTTGTATTATATAGTGGCACATGTTACTGAGTGATGGGGTAAAGAAGCTGGACGAACACCATCACTAACTAAAGTGTGTCTGATACATATACATGTAGTACATGTAGAGCAGGATAGCTGGTTGCTCTGCGGCTGCCAGCTGCGTCTATGGATCAAGAATAGTATACACGGTGTACACAATACACAGTTCACAACACACAGTATACGATACACAATACACAGCATACAACACACAATACACAGTATATGATACTCTTTGTTTACCATACCTAAATGTGGGTGTTCCTACTTCACATTTAGTCAGTTGAATGCATTCCCTATTACTGGGTTGGTAGGCATAGACCTTTCTAGCCAGAGAGCCAACACAACTACTTGGTTTAACCAAAGCCAAAGCTAGAGGTCCACATTTATTCTTTCCACTCCTTTTCTTATGGCAAACCTTTTTACAGGCCCTTTTGGTTCTAAAAATGACTGAATATGTTGAAAACTGAGCTAGGATAGCAGTTAATGTACTGTATTATACATTGTATGTCTACTGTGCTAGGCTATTAGGTCTGGTAAAACATGTGCAAAGCTCAATCATTGATGGGTCATTTTCAGGAGTGCAAGATTACACTCCTACTCTGTTGAAACACAAATTCCTTGCAGTAACAGAACATAAAACATGATCAGAACACATTTCACAGTGCATAATATATCATAAGATAACATTAAACATATGACATCAATCCTTTTTATGATTTATCGCAAGGCTACCAAGTATTGACAGCAGAAACAGTACAATTTTGTTATACCCTACAAATGTGTCTAATATATACATGTAAAGTGTACAATGTAGATGGACTCACTCAAAATTATTGCCATTGGAGCCACAACCACCATAAGTAAACGTTACACATTTCCCGTTCCTGTAGCCCCACTTTATGAATAGAGCCCTGCAATGCCCTGTCACCAGTGGCAGATTGCATACTTTCTGGGACTTTTTCTTCATTCCCAGAATAGCAGTAGAGACCACCAGAACCAAAAGTAAAGGCAGTAGTTGCTTCATGCTGGTTCCACACAGTGCTACAAGTCTTGTTGAAGTGCTTGGTTAACTAATAATGCTTATATACATGTATATTGTATGTATGTATGTATGCATGTATGTATGTATATATGGTATGTTCCTCATTAAGATTAGGATTACCTCAGCTAATCCATCTATTAATTTACCTACTAAAACCAAGTAAAACGTAATCCTGCATGTACAGCTATTTATCAGATGGCATGGAGATAATAGCGGGCCAGTAATAATAGTCCCTTATGCACTTGGTGATGATTCACAGACAATGACCTAATGATGTCAAAACATCAACTTATTTTGTAATTTTCGTTGCGTTGTTGTATATTCATGAATATTATTATTATGTGATGTCTAGCCCCACAACTTGGTACAAATACACTGTACCAGTGTACGTGCAATAAACCAGTAGGCCTATATATAATATTGCATAGCAAGTAAACACATTCCTAATAAGGTTCCCAATAAACTTGGAGAGAATAAGACATAAGACGAACAGGAAAGAACACATCTGCATTATACTAGATCAGGGGTTCCCAACCTTTTTTATCCAAAGTACCCCTTAGCAGTCATGTAGCAAACAACGTGCCCCTTTGGAGCAAATAACGTACCCTTTTGTAAAACTGTGTTTAATCAAGGTTATATTTGGTTTAATTCGATTAATATTACATGTATAGATTTCCAAAATGTATCACTTAGACAGGTAATACATGTAGATCACTGTCAAAAATGTAATAGGTTGATAACTTGTTTTGTACCCCCTAGATTTCCAAAATGTATCACTTAGACAGGGTAATACATGTAGATCACTGTCAAAAATGTAACACAAGACAAGTTGTCACTCAAATGAGGAAACAGATGAACCAACTAATCCACTGACAATATTTAATACATGAATATTAACACATGCAGTTCACACAATATTATATGCAATATAGACAGACATCATCTACAGAGAATGGACTACTGAAGATTCCAACATAGTCAAAAAGCCTCCATCCAATCATTTAACCAAATCTTTACTCCTCTTTAACACAAGCTTGTGTGCATCGCTTCCGGGTCCTACAACACCAATACAATATATAAAAACGTAAATGACTGGGTTAATAAATTGGAAAAGATATGTTAAAACAGAGGCTCTTAGGTTCATTCAAAGAAACAAAACATTCTACACTGTCACTGGGAATTATTATTTATGATTTCCAAACCTGAAACATTCCATAACTACATACACTTAATTTACCTGAATGTTGGTACACCCTTCGAACAACCCTTCAATCTCATGCATTTCTTTGTCTTTTCATTGTAAATGAAGATTTTTCCACGACCTTTCTTCATACAGGTATTGACCATCGCATCTGCTGCCTCGGAACTACCACACCGCCGATTCTCTTTTTCACATGTATTCTTACACGATTTCCTTGCCCTAAATAAGGAAAGCCTTCTGTTAGTGACACAAATACAACCAGGCTTGAGGAGAGTCAATGGTGCACATTCAAGTGATCTCCTTACATTGAAGGTTTTAACGATGATAACATTTGTCCTTTATTCCAGTTTAATTTTTTAGTTCGATTTTGAAATCCGTATGGAAATGGCAAGTTCCTTTAACAAAACTGGTTATTTTTTTTATAGTTAATGGATGATAAATACAATCAGAATTGAAAATTATTTTGGATTTTTTAGCTAATGTATGATGATAATTAATACCTAAGGCTTGTTCCAATGCCAGACCCACTAATAGCCTATCAACAGCGGCCCTACCTGTAAACCTATCCACACTCATGTTTTTCCTGTAAACAGAATTCGCACCCCTGGCCTTACATGTAAACAATAATATTCATACTAGAGGCTCTATATTTTCGAAAAATGCAATTTTTAACTGAAATTTATGATACAAAGCATCATCTATCAATTTACTATTATGCTATCTTTGAAATCTTACCAAAATTTATGACTGGCTACTTCACAGTTCATGAACTCCATGCATTTCTCTTCTCCAGGGTTGTAAGCGTATACTTTCTTAGTTCCTTTGCCTTTACAACCTCCAGCTGTTCTGTCATACAAGGCTAAAGGGCCGCATTTAACTTTACCAGCAATTGATTTGGAGGGACAAGCCTCTTGGCATTTCTTTTTGGAGCTACAAGCAATCACCTGTGTGGAGTTATCCATTCAAGGTATAATTTATGCTCATTCATCAATCTGTATTATACTGTTCATTAAATATAGAAAAAACTAATTTTACTAGTGTCTAGATGTTTTCAGTAGCCTTGGTGGATGCAACAGGGCATCTAATTGTGCTGTGACTTAACTCACTCCACTATATAACTGCTATGCTTACCGAAAATTGTTTTCATTACCCGAACAGCCTCCATAGGTAAAAGATTTGCATTGTCCATTTTCACTACCCCAACGTTTGAATGCTGCTCGGCATGGACCAGTTACAAGCTTAAGATTGCAGATATTATTGCCTTCATTTTCCCAGCCAGAAATATTTATCCAGCAGATTGTGAAGAATAAAATAGTGAAAGCTGCATTCATGTTGGCAACAATTATAATACCTCCCTGATGCACTCACTAACCACTAATAAAATATCGATGCTTTGTCCTACAATTATTTGTTTTTGTGCTTATTTATATCCTATAACCACTGTCTATTGTCAGTGTTATATCACCAACAAAGAACAGTAGCATGCTGCATAGCATAGTTCAACTGCATAGTCTTACATGTAAAAGCATACTGCACAGGTTTATAAGGAGCCATATTTCAGCAAATGCTTAGTACTACACTGTGTCTGGGTTAACCCACATCTACAGGACTAGAGTGTGTATCAATCTATAACTTAGACTCTCTTCTCCGTTTGGAATATTATATACTTATGTAATATGAGAGCACAATAAAATATACAATGTAGTTGCGGAAGAATTTATTACAACATGTAATGATAAATATATGCATTCAATGAGCTTTGGTTGAATCTCAAAAGGTATAGTTTTCATAGTAATGTACAGTACACATAAATATGGATCAGTTACAAGATAGAGAAGCTAGGATGCAATTCAGAGGGAGGTTCCACATGCAGGGTGGCTATTGCATAGTAGTGTTACAGTATTGTGTGGATCCAGCAGTTCCTTCAGTGACAGATCAATATGGACATTCAAGCAAGTTAGGCTCCTTTCATGCAAATTCTCTCACACTTTTTCAAGGACCTACACCAATAAAACAACACGGTATTGTGAACAGGAATAACTAACACTGTTATTAGCCTTCTAATGTTGGTAGCATTACTCATCTTCTCAATAGTGATTACAAAACAGATATTGACAAGAAGGCAATTCTAATATCGCAATAATTTAAATAGGCAATTTTCATGAAAAGAATTTCAAATATCATTTTATTAAAGGCACTAGCTTTTGCTTCCACAGCATATGTGATTATAACAAAACAAAAGTATTTGAGCTACCATGGGTAGGGCATGTAGCCAACCCTACATTTGCTGCAATGAACTGTATGCAAGATCAAAACAATCCAAACAAGCTCATTACCATATAAGGTTACCATATATACATTAGGTTAGCTCTAACCTGAATGAGTGTGAGACAACCGAGCACTTCTTCAGACCCACACACTTGTTCACAGACGGCTTAAAGAGGGAGTATTTCCAAAATTGACCAAAACCAATCAAAAGGCTGAATAGCTGGTTGAATAGTACTTGCTTAGAGCTATTCAAAATGGTCTGCCAGTACAACAGCAGATGATGTCATCTACCACAAATGGATCTCAAACAAAGGCAGTCTATGTCATCTGAGTAACCCAGTTAACCTTGTTATAAAGCACATGAAAAAGCTTTTATGCAATAACTTTCTATTAACCAAGAGTTTATAAATTCCTTCCACACTTTTGATAACATGATACTTGGCCACCTATATTCACTTGTCTTTACGATTTTAAACATCAAGAAAGTGCAATTAGCAAGAAAACTTCTCATTTATTTGAGGGTATACTACAATGATAAGACAACTTCTTCATATTTTCTAAAAACTCCCATGAGTGAATAGAGGTAGTGGGTGTCCTATTTTCCAGTATTTTTCCGAAATACACATAACCAGTTGTGGTAAAACAATATTAGCGCTGAAAGAGAAATAGAGAACTAAATTTAGCATAAATGGTTTCCAATTATATTTCTCTGCTCATGCAAGAAGGGACAACTCAGGAAGACTACCTAGTCTTTGGTGCTACTCCCACTTTAAAGGCATACACTCGCCTGCCTCCCCGACCTTGACATGCTTCAGCCCTGACCTTTGCTATGAATAATGGACCACATCTGTCAGGACATGCTTGTTCACATTCCCTCTTTGTGCTGGAATACAACAGATCAGAGCATTTAGTAGAGTATATTATACAAAAGTAGGGTAATCATGAATAGTAGAGTATAGTATAGTAAAGTGTAGTAGAGTAGAGTATGGTAAAGTGAATGAATTACAGTAGAGTATCATAGTGGAGTAGAATATAGTAGAATTACAACAGAGAAGAGCAGAGTAGAATATTAGTGGAACATAGTTGAATAGAGTAGCCTAGATTGTGGGGAGAGGTGAGCACAGTGAAATACATCTACATTGGAGGAGAAGGCTATACATATTCCTAGTAATAATTTGAATATACTTACGAGAAATTATTTCCATTAGATCCACAGCCACCGTATGTGAACGATACACACTTTCCGTTGTGACTTCCCCAGCGCGTTAGATTAGCTTCACAGTTACCCTGTACCAATGGACGGCTGCAGACCTTACGCCTCTTTGCATTCAACCCACCGGTAGTTATAAAGATGCATACTAGCAGCAGGATTATGGAGGTGGGTTTCATGATATGATCTGATAGTGTGACTGTGTAATGTACGGTATAGAAGGAGATACACTGTATAAATGTAATTATACACAAGTAGACATGCACAATGTGTACATACAAAGTAAGATCAATATCTGCCCAGTCAAGCATAATGCTTCTATTTATATTAATCTTGGAATTACCTCCCCTAGAATGCTTACTTATCACATGACCATTGGCATGGAACAGACTGACCACTATAACATGAAAACATTCACTACTTTTCCATGCTTCGTATTTTGCTTCGTATTTAGCTTCGTATTTAAAATACGAAGGATGGAATTGGCACAAAATACGTATTTCCTGACCTTCGTAGGAGCAAGCTCCTTCGACCGTGAGACTTCGTATTTCCGAAAATACGTAGGGATTTTTATTGCTTCGTAGGATGGAAGCGCCATCCTTCGAAGCTAATGTACAAGCACTAGTTAGTAGTACACTATCTGTGGCTGGCGCAATAGTGTTCACGCTTGAATAACTGCTTGTTGATAACTACATTATGGTTATGACGTCAGTTTGGCTGTGCGCTCCTTGTTGCGGTTGATTTCACATTAGACAACGCATAGCTATTTTTAACTCACGAGGTTATTGTACTATGATGTCATAGGTGGGAAAACTTAAATGCGTTTGCCACAAAACAGTTGAACAAAATACGAAGCATGGAATTGGACTGGAATGGAGCTTCGAAGGGTGAAACAACTCCCTTCGAAGGAAAATACGAAGCATGGAAAAGTAGTGATTTTGAGATGGAGTTCAACACTTTCCTAGTTTTTTGCCCAAATATTTATGTTTATGTACAACAGACAGGCTATATAACTTGACCACTATATTGCGTCCTTACTCCTATTGCTGTAACCAGTGTGTTTATTTATTATGGTGGATCAATTGTGCCCACCCAACTTCTGCTGCCATTGTTTATGATGAGAACCTGATCTAAGAATGCTGTTACCGTCATAACATTTCTCACAGTGTCAGCTCAAAACAAAAAACTGCCAGAATCATTGTCTCTTGACTAATAATTCTACCAGTATTTTCTGATTCTACATCCCCCACACATCTTATCCGATATTTATGGATTGACTTTGGGTTAGATCAGCAATGCAATTACACTCCAATACAGACCTCCCATTTAGTGATTCTGTGAAGTGGGGCCAATAACTCTGTGTTGATCGGTGTCATGCATATGCTTTGCTGACATGCTTTATTCATGTAGCGCATTCAACTGTTCCAATTCCACCAAGAACCAACCTGATAAAACATTTCACATGTAAGTTAGGCCCTACATGGTTGCATGTATATTATTCATTCCTATTATCTTGTGAATGTCAATAATATAGTTAGTGTGATCTGTGACACTCAATGCCAGTCCTACTGCAAGTGTGGCATATTAGGAAACATTTCACAGTGCTGTTCTGTAATACTACATACATGTAATACTGTTCTAGATTTCCTCTCAAAAACAGGGACCTGCTGCAGAAATGGTCTGTAGCAGTATGAAGAAAAAGATTCATACTAAAACATATTCAAGAATATACATGTACACTGATCATTTCATATCAATTGACTATACTTACTTTGATATGTACTGTATTACAAGTAGCGAAACTAATGTGCATGCTGATAGCGTATATTGTATGGTGTCTATAAATTTACCCCTGTATAAAGCTAATTCAGACTATCATATCAATAGTTCAAGTCATAATTTGCATAAATTCCTATAAGGTGAGGCTGTGTACAAATATTTGCACAATCATTTGTCCATCTACAGGTACACGCCTTATATGCAAATCTATGCATGCAATCTATGCATGTTATGTACCAGTCCTGTATTACACAATAATATTATGTTCTAGGATCTAGGCAGTCTACTTATTAGCAGCTATTCCTACGACTTTGGCTAATTGTGCAATAACACATTGTGCTAATATTCTCAGCTCAAGATCTTATCATAAAGGCAGAAGTTGGTTGGTTACTATTTTAGATTCATTATAATATATAAAAACACTTGTTATAGGAATGAAAATATGGTATATAAAGCACTAACGTAATTATGTTGTTATGACTGCTAGTAAGCACTCTAAGGGAAGTCATTCTATAATATTACTTGTCTGACAGTATTATTATACTGATACTAATCCACTACTTCCTTATTATTCCTGGTACAAGGAAACATAGTGCCACATAGTGCAGGCAGCTATGTGTTGGTATATAACTGTATGGTGTATCTGTGTTGGTATATAACTGTATGGTATATCTGTGTTGGTATATAACTGTATGGTGTATCTGTGTTGATATATAACTGTATGGTGTATCTGTGTTGGTATATAACTGTATGGTATATCTGTGTTGGTATATAACTGTATGGTGTATCTGTGTTGGTATATAACTGTATGGTGTATCTGTGTTGGTATATAACTGTATGGTGTATCTGTGTTGGTATATACATGTAACTGTATGGTGTATCTGTGTTGGTATATAACTGTATGGTGTATCTGTGTTGGTATATAACTGTATGGTATATCTGTGTTGGTATATAACTGTATGGTGTATCTGTGTTGGTATATAACTGTATGGTATATCTGTGTTGGTATATAACTGTATGGTATATCTGTGTTGGTATATAACTGTATGGTATACCTGTGTTGGTATATAACTGTATGGTGTATCTGTGTTGGTATATAACTGTATGGTGTATCTGTGTTGGTATATAACTGTATGGTATATCTGTGTTGGTATATAACTGTATGGTGTATCTGTGTTGGTATATAACTGTATGGTATATCTGTGTTGGTATATAACTGTATGGTATATCTGTGTTGGTATATAACTGTATGGTATATCTGTGTTGGTATATAACTGTATGGTATATCTGTGTTGGTATATAACTGTATGGTGTATCTGTGTTTGTATAGCCTACTGGCTATGATTGATTGCCCAACTGCCTGCACTAACTAGTAACTATTATTACATCTACTGGTAAGAGAGCTGAGATAATAGAAACAGATACCATGGAGTAATAACTCCAATCAACAAGAAGTTGTAGTACATACTGCAGGTAATTGGTGCTGGTAACCTAATGGTGACCAAAATGTATGCATGTTATAATAAAATTGGAGAGGAGTAAGGTGATGCAGTACCAATGTGAGAAGTTAATAGAGCTGTTATCATTACTTTGCTCTGCTAACCCCAAACCAGCATAGCAGTAATAATAAGACGTATCCAGCCTACATAATAGTAATACACCTCCACCTGAGCACACCAACCTGGTTTCCTGGCACTATCCCTCCCCAGAATGCAATGTTGACTAGACTGTGTTCCTGAGCATGAGGAATCTTAGTCTTGAGGGCGCTGACTGTAGTTGTCACAGGGCTACAGTTGCTATAAAATCAGTATATAGTCCAGAATATCACAACATATTTATATAGATGTATGTATGTATATTCTCATTGCACACTATCCTGGTGACCTTTTGTATTCACATGTACAAAGTATTCACAGTTGGCTTCCACTGCAGACATCAATGTACATGTACATTGACCTCTATTGTTACAAGACAAAGGTAAGTAGTGTTAGCCTACATTGTAGAATGACACTCCAATATTTGTGAGCAATAATCAACAGTTTGTTACTGTGAATGCTAAACTATGAATCACTACATCATACCAATATGTGAACAATCAGCCTGTGAATACAAAAGGTCGCTAGTATAATACATCCATTCAGAGCATACAGTCATGTAGACTGAACGCTAGGCGTAAACAAACTTTCTAAATGAAGAGTAAGGTTTAAGGCTGTACCATGCGCTTGGAAAACTTGAAGACAATAGGAGATTCAGCATAATGCATACATTCCATTACAGTCATTCTAACACATTGGTTAGTTGACTTGCATGGTGTGAGATGATTTGTCAAAACCTGAATCTATATAGGTTTCAGCAGGTAGCGTGTAGGTTGCAGCTACATGTAGATTGCAGACACATCAGTTGTAGTAGACATGCCCCCATTGTCTTATACTATGCAAATGTGGGCTAATCCTAGTAGAACTGATACATTCAGTAATCTTCTTCTCCGTGACTAATTTAGTACATGTAGTAAAGCAGTTGAAATGCTAAAATGCTAAAAGCTTTCAAGACAAATCTTGAAAAAATTTCAGTGATAGAAACCTGCAGTGGGCAATGTATAGTAATCAATAATCAAACAGAATTGTCCAAGATGGTTTATTCTTAGAGCAAATTTTCCCAATGACAAATATTAGCTCAGCTGTGAAATAATTTTTAGTTATTTATCAATGAGCTCACACAAAGTTTCACTTGTAAAAGAGTTGCGCAATGTTGTCCAAAGAGCATCGTATGGCTCTAGAACCGAGCACTTCCATATCAATGAAATATACCAGATTACTTACAGTGGCATATCCACAATAGTAGTTATCCCTCCTGCAGCTGCTGCTCTAGTAGCCGTCTCATATCCTTCCCACTCTGTCCTTCCAGGTTCATTTATATGCACGTGTGCATCAACAATACCAGGCATCACAACACTGTTTCCAGCATCAATCACCTCCTATAACAATACACCAGAGGAACGGCTGTTAATAGCATAACATGCACACTGTTGTACATGTAGGCCTATGTATAACATGACTAAACTATGTAAGTATAACATAACACTGCCGTATGTATAACAGTAAAGTACACTGTAGAGCATGCACACTGGTGAACGTATAGCATGCACATCATTGTACAATGTACATACATATGTATGTACATTGTACAATATGTACACTGATAGTATGAGTAACAGTGTAGGATATAAACATAGAGCTAATCTAAGAGCTCCACAAGTATAGACTACTTGTATTTTATGTATATACAGTACATAGCATGCTACCTTACTAAATGCATGTTCTATACCTTATATTATTTATACCATATAGTAGTGCTGGGCCACTTTCAACCACGGCTCTCTCCTCACCGGCACAGTTTGAATTTTATATTTTGAGATCTGAAAAACTGAATGATACCAAAACACCAACCAGCACTACAATAATAGTATGTATTGTAAGTAACACACCTCTTCTCCTGCTATATGCTGCAGCCTGGGATCATAACCTAAGTTAATGTTTAGGATAGTTCCATTGTCCGAGATGTGTATCTGGGCGGGCTGTAGCTCATTGTTGTACAACACTCTATGACCTTGTATGATCATGTTGTGACCTGTCTACAATCTACAGCAGGTACAACAAAGGATAAAACACACACAGACCTACATATACATATTATACACTGTATACAAGCAGAGAAATGTAATCCATAAATAAAATGTATTACAGGCAGTGCACACAGCCATGCACATATAGGCTGCATACTATAGGCCTAAAGTCATACTCTTGTTGTACAATCGTGTAATGGTAGTTCTACAGATTGTACAGTTTTCTAGTCAAGAGAATTTAGAGTTGTCTACCCATTGTAGTAATAAGAGAAGATCAGCAATCTTAATAATTGCTACAAGATGTGAGAATTTGTAGAGGGTTTGTTCCTTTGTTGCCTCAAAAAGTGAACTGGCCTAGACTGATGATTGGACAGGAAGCTACAAACACCACAGATTAGATTGAGCTTTGGCTGGTGTAGCAAGATCTATCATTTCAAGTGACTCCATATCTCTCATCAGCCTGATAACATTTACACTAATACATCCATGACACCAACTGACAGTTAGGCTGCGATAAGCACAGCAACTAATTACACACACATTTAGTAGTAAGTACAATTATAGTGATAACAGCTTCTGATAACAGCTTGTGATATCACTAGTAATACAGGCATACTTGTGATATCGCTAGTAATACAGACATACTTGTGACTAGTAAAAACAGACACATGACTGATGAGTAACCCCTTTCACTAGAGACTAGACTAATAAGGTTGGCACTACAGGATTATATAGCTCCACTTATATTATGTTGTTCTGTCAATAGAATACACATTGTACTTGAGGAGTAAGAGATGAATACACTTGAACATGTGAATTAGACTTACTATTGCTAATTCTTTTCCTTAACAACTAAAATCGACATGTAAACTCCTAGCTTCAAAGATTCTCAGTCACATCAATTGTCAGTTCACTGAGCTGGTTTAGAGATCATCATGCCAGTCTTTCGTGTTCTGTATGGTCAATGTCCAAACTCTACATTCTCAACTCTAGCCTGCATCTCTCTACTTTGATTCGTTTCCCCTTCCTCCAACTATCATATCTTCTATCTTCCATCTGGCACGTGTGGCCAAACCATTCAAGCCATTTCCTCACCACACTGTTAGTGTCTACATCTCCCAGCTGCCCGATTTCTTAGTCCAACATTATGCCCGCTTAGTTGAATTGCAAACTTGAGATTAGTGATGTCAGCTTTATCATAATACTTTCTCAGGGTTGTTCCAGAATGCAAATTAGAGCCCATCACATTTAACCTAATAACTGGCACTGTACCTTGTTATGCCCAGTAATGCTGTTCACTACTCTTTAGTATGTACTACACATTACGCAGGTCGTTAACCTAGTACTGATACCTACATGTAGTTAGTGCAAGACGCTTCCCTCTACTACACTTGCAGATGCCGGCCCCGGAGGCTACCCATGCATCAGTCAGAGCACTAGCAGGTGTGCACTAGCATTATTACCTAAGACCTAACTAGATAGTAGTCTGCCTGGTTTACATTGTATCCAAGCTGTTTCATACTTCTGGTGCATTAAAAAATAATGCAAAAACAGAAACATCCTATTGATAGCGAAACTATTATTTAATTATACCAAAAAAAATCAATGGCTAAGTTAAATAAAATTAAAGTTTTAAATTAAATACAAACTTAAATCGATGTTTAACTTTTACTTTCACTACTACACCTGTTGATGCTGGTCGTTGCTCTTCAGTAGCCGACTCACGAATACCATTAGTAGAGAGTCATACCTCCCCTGATACTGCAGTTTGCAACTAGTTTGCATACTATAGGAGAAACTTAAATCCTATCGACTGTCTACCTGGCTGGCATTGCACTCTGACCGATTGACTCCTCCGGTGTAGTTTTAATCTTACTGGAAGAGTTTGAACAGTTCCATGGGTACCTACTGACTGGCTTCATTGACAGACTGTGATATGATAATGTGGCCGCCCACCCTGCTGGTATCCAGCTTCTCTTTTTGAAACAGGGCAGAGGAGGGTCTTTAACGTGTGTGCTTGATGGAAACACTACATGGGACCTCCTGCATTAAGGTGAAAAGCTTGTTGAAATCTTTTTGCCAGAAATGACATAGCCGAGGTTTGAACTCACAACATCTCGATTGATGCACATGTACGTTACAAACTGCGTCACCCTGACACTTACACATTGTGATGGCCATGCCTGACTACCGAGCTCGACACAACAATATTTCAAAATTAGAAATCACAAGCCTATGCTTTCAACTATTGCTGTGTAAAGGGAATTCTGTTTCTGTTCAGATAGTTTGTAAATAAGCTGAAAACAATTTTGTTTAACGATGTTTAACTTGCAGGGATTTGCCACTATTGCTATAAATAGGCTAACTAGGCGATTATGAATGAGCTAACATAAAAACAAAAGTCCATCATCTGGCTTTCTTTATTATTCAAACTAAACATTGAAAGGCAGCAAACTGCACTGATAGACCGGTATAAAAGTACAACACATTGGTTGACTTTCTTAGCTAATTTGGATAGCAGTACTTGTAAGGCATTGTATTTGTTACATAATTTGCATAACCAGAATACAAGTATTTTCAGGTGCAAATTTCTGAGTTTGAGAGCGAACATTATTGTTGTGTCCTGTCACAGAAGTGACCCATGTAAGCCTATATCTCTAAGGATTAGGTGGAAACAGGCTAGCGAAATTCACATTGTTATTCGCCGCACAATGACGGTGGGGCAACAGGGTGTCAAAAATTGAACAACAAGGCCCTGTTCGCCCAAAAGCAAGCATGTTTAATGTTTTATGTTTCGCTCTCAATAACACTGGCTTCTGATTGGCCGGCAAAGTTTTACCGATTCTATCCCACACATTTGTCTGTAAACAAAACTTCCAAATTGAGTCGCTGTTACAATGTGAGGTGCATGTAGAAGAAATAAAAATAATAGGTTGCCTTAGCACACATGCTCAGACTAGAAATTGCGCTCATGGAAGAAACATTGCTAGTGTGTGTTTGTCAGTGGTACAAATGTCGTCACTTTGGCGAAACGTAGTAAAAACGGGGCGAAAATATCAACTAGTCTGGTGGAACCAGACTCGCAAATTATTTTATATGTCACTTACATGCCCTTCCCATTAGAACAGGGACTCAATTTGGAAGTTTTTTACAGATAAAAGTGCAGAATGAAGTCGATACAATTTTCCTGGTCAATCAGAAGTCAGCGTTATCGAGAGTGAAACATAAAATACTAAACATGCTTGTTATTAGGCGAACAGAGCATTTTCGTTCAATTTTGTGATGCCCTGCTGCACCATTGTCATTGGAAGCTGAATAAAGGCGCGGATTTCGCTAGTTTGTTTCCACCTTTAGACTCGTTATTCAGAGTGATTGACTCAGACTTCAGTGCATAGACACTATGTAATACCATATTAATTACTTACTGTGTGTAATTTTGTATATCTACCTGTTTCATTTACACAAGCTTTTTCTTCTGGAGCGTGGGTGATGGGTATAATCTAGTTGTACTAAAGATAATAACTCGGACCCACTATATTCAAACGCATAGTCACACTTGTTAGATTGTTATCGAATGTTCATTCATTCCTCAGGTCTAGCTAGTTACTGTGCCTTACAAGTGAACTAGCTGGGATGTCGTCCTTCGCTACGCTCGCTGATGCCGGAATCTGCTCCAGTCTTTAGTGGTAGTCGCCCATGTATCTGTCAAGTCAACAGTGAATTGACGGTTTCTCCCCAAGCACTATAGGCTGGTATTAATACTGTCTCCTATGCTACTTAAAGCCAAGAAAGAGTAGTCGCCTGGTTGACATTGCATCTGAGTTGGTACTTCTTTCTGGTTTGATGTTGAGTGACTATACTCTCGCCACCTAATCTAGCCAAGGACAACGTGAGCAACATAGTCATAGCAAGGGGTAAGAGGGGGAAGCTCGTCTTTAATAAATCTGTGTGCGATGTTTGCCTCGATTTCCGAATGTATTTAGTCGAGTCGGTGAATGTTCATTGTAGTGAGTGGAAAACTTCACCAATATATAATAACATTAGTTTGAATGCTATTACATGTAATGCTATTGAGGACAGTAGAGTTTGGAGCCAAAAGATTCATAGAATTAGTAGCAAATCACAATTTTAAGCCATGCTTGCTGTTACAAACTCATGTGAAGTAATCCAGGTTTTATAGCATTGCTTTTATTTACTAAGGGGTGCTATAGTAGGTCACGCACCAGCCTAGCATCCTTATTATTATATAATGCACCCCCCCCCCCCCCCCTGTTCAATCCAAAACAACTATGACCCGAGAAAGCTAGAAATTGTGATGGCTTATCCGATATCTTGTATCGGACAGCCAATTTACCAGTATAGATTCTATGCGACACCTTGCGTACACAGACCGCTGGTCAGTTGAAATATTTAACAGCTGGTTAAACATTAAAGTATATTCAATATACATGTATATTCATGTGGAGACCGCTAAACCTTATTGAATAGAAGGTATCACCTGATTTGCCTTGGGTAAGTTAGGCCAGTGCTATAATGGAAACCATTGGTAATTTCTAATGTACAGTTAAACCACTGCTGTCACACCATTCAACATTTAAAAAGAATGTTGTTCATCCTATTTCCGTAAGACTGATGCATTGTTTGTGTTTGTAAGCCTAGCTGCTGCCAAAAAAACCCAACTTTAACACTGGCTGTTCTCACCTTCAATCAGCTAATGCTGTAAATTTTGGAAGCACTCAGGCGTTAATAGCAAGCTGTGCAATATAGACAGCCATAGAGGTCTGCTATTCATTACATTGTTATTGCTGGCATCTGGCATCGGGTGAGTGAGATTGTGTTAACAAGCAATAAAATTATTAGGTGATTTGATGCTACCATTCACGTACTGAAACAATTTTCTAGTATAGACTAAGGCACAGGCATAGCCATAAGAACTTAAGAGGTATCAATGCTGACTGAAGGTCATAATAGCCAATATAAAAATGGGTTTCTCTTGGCTGACACCAGGTTTACAAAGACAAACAACACATCAATCTTACTGAAATAAGATGAACAATATTTTTCCAAATATTGAATGGTGTGACAGTAGCGGTCTAACAATGAATGTATTGGAAAGATTCCCAAATTTTACAGAGCATTGATAAGAAACAAAAAGGTTTGTGTGAATCTTGACACTGGTGTTTGATGGCAAGTTCTTCATACCATGGCTCCACTTGGGAGAAAGCACACCTGATGACATGAGCTACTTTCAACTGCACCATTGGCCATTGAAGGGTAATTGGGTGCCATTTTGAGTCAAAACTGCTTGAGGGAAACGTTGACAAATAATGTAGGCCTACATCTTTAGCCTGGAATCATTTGGTAACTCGAAAAGCTCATCTTGCAGGTGATCTTCAATCTTTTGTACTTTTGGTTTGGAATGGATTTCTCAACATGTTCAGGAATGTAGGTTTCAGGTTGGAGAAATATCACTCAATCTCTGCTTTCAGCGGCTTGAAGTGTGGGGTAATGTTCAGCTTCAGCTGTGCGCTTGATAAACTTGACCTTTACCATGTGAATTCACACAGCTATCAGGTTATCATTGGCCGACTGATTTGGAGACCTACATGGATGACAACACCTATTCTGCATTATTTATATTGTCATACCTGGTGGGGGTGGTGCCTCACCAAAAAAGGTTTACTGTGATTCCCCAGGGTAGGGGGTGCTGGACCCAGTTGAGAACCCCTGCACTGGAAGTTAGCTTGTTGTCACCAAAATTGGAGCTTCAGGGTAATTCATTTATTATGATTTAGTAAAGCTTCCCTTTTTATTATAGGCTACCAACTTCAGTAAGTTTAATTCTACAGGTGAATTTAGATTATGGTGGTTCTACCACAGTTGTCACTCTTTTAAAGTGTAGGCAAGTGTTCAAGTTTCTTTACTGAAGCCACGGCTTTATATCGTAATGACTTTAAATACGGAGATTTTTCAGGCAATTTTTACTGAACCAATTGAAAGCTTAGTAAAGTACGTTAATGTTGGATTTACATATTGATAAAACTATTTAGCTTGGTAACTCTGTGTCACAAGATAGTAGTACTTGTGAGAGTTCGGTGAAGTCACTGTAGTCAGAGATAATCAAGTGACACACAGCTTGGTCTATCTAGTGCAGAGAAGATGTAGTGTGTAGTGTAATATATCCTTGTTTATTGCTAGAAGTTAACTCCAAACTTATGGGCTCTCTCCCAGCCCCTGCTTATATAGTAAAGCTTAGAAGTTCTAGAACATTCCAGAGCCCACATGAATCATAATACCATATATGGTCAAAAGAGAATATTCTAGAACGGTATTGCACCACTATTACATAATAACATCATCCAATTAGATACTTGGTTATAAATAGACCGTACATGACTCATTACAATTTAGTCATGTCTTCCCAAGTACATGTGCACTAAAACACTACATAATAATATAATATATGTAAACAACATAGTACATGTACAACTGTGTATAAACTGCATACTAATGAAAAAGCAATACGCTGTAGCCTAATGTACATGTATATAGTTATAGTCAGTTCAGAAGATTGTGACACTCTGGGTGAATTATAATATTTTTGACAAGCTCTTATAATCTTCACTCAAAGCTAGCGAGTACCTCAGGCAAACATTGCATGCCATAAGTCCCATAACAATATATACACAGAAGCCTCCTCCCCTCCTCACTCCTTGGTCATAGCGAGTCGTGATAGTGTAGTCAGTGATAGTGATACATAAACTTACATGGAGTTCAGTGTCACGCTAGACCACCTAGGGAGTGGAAGGGGCGTGCCTCATATGGGACAGTGGGCAACATGAGTTGGGACAGTACTTCATTTATTAGTTCAGGATTTATTACAAGTTGTGCTGTACAGGTCAGTGCTACCTGCCATTTGGGGATTGCTTAAAGTATCATCAGGATTGTTCTATCTTTAAATCTCGAACGGTTCTCGGTAGAAAGCTGTTATGGTAGTGGGTTCTGATGGATATTGGTATGCCTCTGGTCCGGTTTCTCACCTGTATCTAACAGCTGTTGCAATGTTGCTGGACAAGTTCATCATATGAGGTACTCAGTGCTGTGTGCGAGTCTTCATGTGACAGGATGTTTATCAGCAGGTTCACCCTTTGGTTTTTACGCCTCTCTTGTAGTGGTAGAAGTCCAAACTTCTTGATAGTCAAGTCTAGAATATTTTTAACTTTAATTTTCTGGTTTTCAAGACAGAATTACTTCCATTTAGTATAATCGAACTTAGAAAAATCAATTTTTCTAGATTCGATTAGCCTACACCATACCTATACTCTTTGATTGCACTAAATGGAAGTAATTCTAACTTGAATCTGAAGTAGCCTTATAATTATAATATTATATACAATTTAAAGTGCGTGCATATACATGTAATATAAATATTACTCAATCTGCATACAGTGTACTGTTTCAGTGTTTAACACCTCATCAGTACAGCTCAGAGTTATGCCTGGGAGAACACCTTAGCAATACTATACTCATACTGTATATAAAACAGCAAAGCGTATTTAAAAGGTGAGGGAACGGAACCACTGAACCAAAGTTCTCAAGCTGCCAGAAACAGCAAGAATTACGTAATTATATTATAAAATAATATAAATCTTTTATTATAATAATAATTATATTATATTATTATAAAAATAAGGCTACTTCAGGTTCAGGTTAAAATGAAGCCTTTAGACCGCTCTGAAAAGCGGAAGGGGAGACCATCTTTTGTTACAAACGAACTCAAACAAAAATAAACAAAGTTAATACAAAATTAAATCCCTAAAGAGGTAATGTTTTAATATATTACAATGGCTAAATGAGTAAAAAACGATGAATAGGAGCTGCAACGTGAATGTGACTCCTGTTACAATTTATCCGATTTGAAAGTGAAACTACACCATGCCTTGAGGATTCTGGCCAATTGCCGTTCGATAACAAACAGGCCTAATCAAAAGTAGGTATATTCATGAAGTCACCCATTCATATTTACGAACAGTTCGGGGCACAAAATCCTATGTTTATTTTCGCTAAAATGGCCGCTCCCACAGGCTCCTCATGCATTATTCCTTCTCCTAATTTTAATGCTTCAATAAACAATTCAGCCATTAAACCGAATGTATGGGCGCAGGTTCTTTATGAACGCATGCCATTATATGCAGCAAACTCTAAAAAAAGACATAGGGACTCGCAGTTTGATCAATTCCAGCCTGGGTGTAGTGATGGAGAGTTTTCAAAGTTGAAGTATAGTTCAAATCCATTTGGAAGCAAAAGGCTGAAGTGTGAGGTGAGATTACTGTATGAATGAGCCTAAATAATAAGATAAAATAGTAGTGTAGAAATTTCATTTGAAGTTACACCCTCACTGGTGACAAAGGATTCTGATTCTATTATGATAACAGCCTAATATAATAGTTGTCACTATGACTATCAAATATTTATATTAATATTAGGCTATATATTCGGTAATGCACATTAATAACAGTGTGCTACACAGATCAAGTCAATACTACAACGTATTGCTGATTTGCTTTTACTCAGGAGTGATAATCCGTAAATCTCGGATTGTTCAAGGGAGGAAAATGATGCAGTAGGCACTATTTGTGACAGAAATTGGTGTTAGTTGTATGGGAGCGGCTTTTGACACTTTCTTCATAGCTAGAGGATAACATGTTGCTCAGTGGTTTTGTCTCCTACATTCAAGTTGTAAGCCTACTAATCCAGGAATACTTCTGGTTGCAGTGACGCTTTCGAGCCCTTTGACAACTGAACTGCTTTTGCTGAACACTTTCTATGTATTCAATGGTTTGCTTAGCCTACTTGTTGAGTCCTACACGCTGTGTGCACAGGCCTACTCCAGAATCTGTCTACATAGGCTAGTGTATAAGCCTATGTGCTAAGTAACCTTGGTTCTTCACCAAAACTGAGGCAGAGTTTGTCTTCTCTATGTTTTGTTAGTCGACAACTTATTTCAACACAAACAAGGATCTGAAGAGATCAAATTTTTTCATCACTGTACCTAATCCAGCAGGATGCAGCTGGCTAGACCCATCACCATAATTAGTCTTGAGTTTGATGGCTATGGTTAAATGAGTTAGTTCAACCAAGGAGGAAAAGGGTGTGGAGGAGGCTTGTCTTTCATAAGCAATTCTACCTGATCAGTCTACTGCTCATTTTCGGTGGCCCTCCTTGTAGCTTTGCCCTAGGTGTAGCTATGTATAAGTACTTCATAATCATAATGGGCTGTGGTTTGCATTAGTGTGGTTATCCCCCCTCATCATTAGAAGATGTTTGCTTCTCTCCTGAGTATCAAATTATGTGACCTTAGTTGTATAGGCCTACTTCGTCTTGGGGAGCAATGGGTGTTGGCAGCTTGTGAGGCTTTCATTATTCTGCAGGAAACTCTCTCAATTTCAACCAATATTTCAAGGTGCCACCACTGCCAGTCTGTCAAATACAAAGATTGTTATTGTTATTTGGTCACGAATGTTTAAACGGAAAATTCTAAATTCTTGACACTTTCCCACCAGCGACATGGGTAGGCCTAGAGCTACAAAACAGTGTTATTATTGCTAGGGCTAAATATCAACTATCAACATGCAAGAATGTGAAGATCAAGTGTGAATCAAAGGTCATTTTAGGTTAGGCCTCGATACAAGTAATAGTGTAGCAAAATGTGTACATTAATATTTGTTGATCTGCATATAGAAGAGAGACGCAGACAGCTATGATTTCTACTGTGACACATGTGATAGAGGTTTCAACACTAGTGGGCAGTATTCCCTTCACACTAGTGAGCATGAGATGTGTAGGGTAGATGGTTGCAATTATGTAGCTGCTCCAAAGCTCGTCAAGTTACACTATAATATGGTAAGTGTGTCACAGCATTGTACATGTACGTGTAGGCCTACTCTGGCCTATGCGGCTATAGCCTACTTATTATACACAGGGTCATATTTTCAGTAAGTTTGAATTCTGGCTTTTTAATTGTTAAATCATCATCTTTTACACTAAACTCAATGAATTGTTAGTCAGACCCGATCTACATGCTTGTTTCAAGGTTAAAGGTGGACTGTACTGAAAATTTCAGAATGTTTGTCGCCAAATTAACTATGTTAGTATTATTTGATACCTAAACAAGCATATCTAAACTGTTTTAGTAGTAGCTAATAGATGCTAAACTGCAAAAAAGTAACCCCAAAATTTCTAAAATAACCATAGTGATGTCAGCATTAGGAGTTATCTCCACCTAGTTATATGTCAGTTCTCAAAACTTTTTCTTTGATTACCTCAACTCTGACACACTATATAGAAGCAATATTGAGTTCTCACAACTGTTTTATAAGAAATACAGTGTTCCTTCAATAAAACAGATGCTAGCAATTATAGTACTACGTTCTACATGTTCAACACACCAGTCTAATAAGTAGGCATGTTATTCATGAGATAAACAAGTAGCCTATTGACCAATCAAATTGCAAACTCAAAAGTCATTTGATAATTTTTTGCAACAATTTGTACTTTTTATTGTCTAGGAATATTAACTAGCATTTGTTCTACATACCCATTTTTTCGTTTTGTGATATTCCAAGTACAACAAGGATAAAATCTCAATTAAAATTTTCTGTTTATAATAACACAATGCCTGGTCTGGCATTCACTCCCTGCAATGATGTATTTCACTAGTTTTAGCAGAGCTGGGTACCATGATGACATCATAGAGCCCAGCTGGTATTGTGCTAACTGGTTCAGCTGCTACTAGGCTTTCTAATGGTGCATTCAGTTTATAACCTCAAAATTTCAGTACAGTCCACCTTTAATATGCTAATCATTATTACAGCAACATCTAACTGGATTGGCCAATAAGATTAAGGAATCATCTGAAGATATAGAGAAATGGATAGCAGAAAGAAGAAGGTAAGGTATACTGTGTACTGGTAGGCCTATAGTATATGTAGTCCATGGTGTCTGTCTATCACGCCCATGCTATAACTAGACCTAATACTAACTACTGTACATGTACATGTAGTTAGCTACGAGCATAGTTACAGTATAGTCTATGCAGTATGTTATCCCGACTTGTATTTCTGTAGAAACTTTCCCACGGCAGCCAACATTGCAAGGAAGGAGGAAGAGAGAAGAGAGAAACTGGAAAGAGGTGAAGTACTTGAAACACGACAGTTTGGGTATGTACCAAGTTGACATTTACATTGGCTACGTGTACGTGAGTTACTTGTACGTTGACTACTTATATGTTTAGGGTTACATAGTACTAGCCTAGTATTATGTAATACGTGACCATTTTTGACTAAACTACTATTAAACTGATGAGCCCTTTATGGACTAAGTGTATAACTTGAGTCCTGTGTACTGATGTCAGTGGCCAGATAGGGTCTGCAACACATGTCCTACAGACACGTAGCCTACGTACACGTGTCTGTAGGACAAGTGTTGCAGATCCTATCTGGCCACTGACATCAGTACACAGGACTCAAGTTATACACTTAGTCCATAAAGGGCTCATCAGTTTAATAGTAGTTTGGTCAAAAATGGTCATGTATTACATAATACTAGGCTAGTACTATGTAACCCTAAACATATACAATAGTCAGGGTGCTGCCCGTTTCCCTGTTAGACGACGTATATTGTTGTTGTTAGCTGTCCTTCTTTGAACCATCATTCTTCATCTGTTTACTGTGTATACTCTATGTAAAAGCTCATCCTTCGCCCTGCATTAGAATCAAATGTTATAATTTTATTGTAGTAAAATGGGGAGAGGTAGAGGTAGGGGCCGAGGTAGAGGTAGAGGTGGTAGTTGCTGGAACACCAGACATCAAAACACAACAACACAGGTAAACCAGTCAGTGAATTCATCAGTCATTCAGTGGTACCAACAACCTCCAAGTCACCAAGTTCTGAGTTTTCTTAGCTACTCCTTGGAGTAAACTATACTGATAATTATGTGGTTGATGGTTCGCATGACTGTACATATACACTAATTCCAATCTAACTATAACTGGTAGCATTCAGTTATCATTGATTCAGATAGCCATTTGCGAGGCTGACTGTGTACTTTCATTTACCATTTACCCGGGTCTCAGACATGTTTGTTAGCAATTACCTCAATTATTCTGTAGTACATTGTATGTTGTAGCACAGTGTTGCATGTTCCAGTACATTATTGTGTGTTGTAGTACATTATTGTGTGTTGTAGTTCACTACTACAAGCACCCCAGCCGATCTCAAGGAGGACCCTCTCTCTAGACTAGCTCAAGGTATCCAGGTTAATAAATCTCTAGTCTTCGTAGTTATCTATGTACTTGCACTACTCCAACTCAAACACCTACTTCATATGTCATCTGACTCTGATTCTGTGTTTACACTACACCAACAACAGCTTAGTTGTAGACTATGCAATCTGCTGGAGTAATTAGCGTTCTCAATAGCAATAAAAGCATAACTTAGTCTACCTTTGAAACTCGTTTGGCTGGCTTCGAAGGTTACAATCGGTTTTGGCCATTGAACTTCAATTTGTTCGGTTCTTAGGTATATCGGTTGGAACCAAGAGGCAATCCTAGATTTGTTGGACAGATTGATGCAGCACTAATTTTGGACACTGCTTTATTGCCCTGTTTCTGTCTCGACAATAGACATTTCCAATTACAATTTTGTGTTTGCGCTACACCAACTTATGCGATGGAGTTGAAATAGTATCAAGGTACCTTTAGTGCATGTGACCAAGTGCTCAATGTACTAACACTCCTACAGTATGTACACTGTGTGGTGTTAGTACATATGCACTTAATTTACATGATTGTACATATACATGTACATGTATGTAGTTGATGGATATGTCTAGTAACTATGCTATTGTATTACACTGAGCAGGTGCAGGGAGTCCAAAGGGTGGAGTGGATGTTACATCAACTATATCAGGGTCACAGTATCAGTATAACATGAGCCATGGAGTTGATCATAACTCTAGTAACACACACACCACTAGCAATAGCATAGACACTAGTCACACGCAAGCTACTACTACTGCTGGACACACACAATCGACTACTGCAAGTGTAACTGGTTTTGTTGGCACTAGTGGTGCACTGAGCTCTCTCATGTCCACTTATGCTGATGTTAGCAGTAGTGAAGAAGAAGGGGAGATCAAGGAACCTCCCACTATCAACACGTCAGCTGCTGGAACGGGTATAGCCGGTAGGTGTCTGTCTGTCTGTCTCTCAAAACAGTCTGTATAGGTGTGTAGGCTTCTACATACATTGTATACTACGCACACTGTATACTATGTACACTGTATACTATGTACACTGTATACACTGTACACTGTATACACTGTATACTGTGTGCACTGTATACTGCGTACACTGTATACTACGTACACTGTATACTGTGTGCACTGTATACTGTGTGCACTGTATACTGCGTACACTGTATACTACGTACACTGTATACTATGTACACTGTATACTACTTACACAGTATATATATATAACCACACTGTATACTATGTACACTGTATACTACGTACACTGTATACTACATACACTGTATACTATGTACACTGTATACTACATACACTGTATACTACATACACTGTATACTGTGTGCACTGTATATTACGCACGCTGTACACTATGTACACGCATTGTACAGTCATATTTTAACATGTGTGTGTAGCCTATTGATTATATAACTGTAGCGGAAGGTGATAAAGTGGAGGGACAGACAGACACAGCTATAGCTTCAGTGCAAAGTAGTAGGGCAGAGAACGATCACCCACACCCACAGGGTCCACACTCCCAGGGTCCACATCTACTCAGTAGAAAGCTCACCCATGATACAAACAGAAACAATAGGAACAGGAAGAGGGGAGGTCGAAGGGGTAAGAGTACTATTGGTCAACAGAGGGAGCAGCAGCGACGTACATTCACTAGTTGTCGGTCATCTCTCCTGGAGAAGGTATGTAACCATTTATATACATTGGAATCCACAACATCACTTTGTTTAGTATTCACTCTATCACCCAGAAGGAGATGTACAGGTGTACTGCAATGTATAGTGTATACATGTACATGTACTGTATATACACCCTTACATGTTATTATGTTTGCTATACACATGTATTCACTGTCTAGTCCATAATTGGTTCTGCTCTGTTTTCCCAGATTCTGGCCCCAGAGATACGGCATGAGAGGAACGTGCTGCTACAGTGTGTACGCTATGTTGTTCAACAAGACTTCCTTGGTGTTGGTGCTAGCAGAGAGACTGGGGGCAGTCAGTCTCAAATATACGATGATGATCATGATGACATGTGGTAGTAATAGCAGCAGCTACTCACAAGTTTCTGTCTAATAGTTTATATTAGTTCTAATTTTACACGATGTGATAGTTTTGCCATCATAAACTAGTTGTGGCCTGCTGTTATATTTTTCTGTAAAATATAGATGGGTATTTTAATTAAATTGAGAAACTGCTGTCTGAAGTATTGTTGTTGGCTATAAAATTTCTAGAAAAGCCTCCCTGGGACCAGCAAACTAAAATCTGCTTTACACCCTCTCAATAGCTTTATGGGTGGGATAAGAGGGCCCTCATCAGTAATGGCTATTACCCCCACCCAGTCAATGTAAGATAGTTGATTGTGAAGTTATCTTCCTCTCCCTCTAGTATATACACCGTAGGTATGAAGTGAATAAAGGGCAACTTATAATAATCTAATTGATTTGTTAGTATAATGCAACACTTTGATAATAAATAATAATGATATAATCACTGATTCATGGAGCCCAGATAGTTAGAAGGCTAGTGATCTGAAAGCGAAGTTGTCCTCTCTCGATTCAAATTCGAGAGAAGACAACTTCATACCAATAATCCTGTGTTGTGGAATAATTACTTTGTATTTCCAATTCTCATGATGCCTTGTTGGTCTGTCAGCTTGGTGAACTTAAACATGAAATTTGAAACAGTTTGGATGTGAATTCTCTCCATCCCCTCACATGATGGTGTTGGGCAGGACTTGGCATCAATCAGAACCAATGAGTGGCATGACTCTGACCATAGGCCTTGGAAAGCCACAATTTAAACTTGTCAGGTATTTTTCATAATAAAGACAATTTTATATATTTCTCAATTATTAAACTAAGATTCCCTGAAGAAGCAGTAACATACATCATGTCCATTGTCATAAACAAATTTTATTATATTATTCTAGTTTAAACAAAAATACAATGCTGAGAAAATATTGTACACCTGGACCAAACCGTGTTATCTGATATGAATGGAGTGTCACACATACATACATGTACATGGGAAAAAAAGAATAGAGAAATATTTCTACACTGCCTAGTATTCAGTAAAATGCTACACACACAACCAAGTCGCATGTAGCAGGCATAATAGGTCTGTATGTAGCCTCAGTTCTCGCCGGTTAAAGGGTTGTTAACAGACCTCAGAACACAGTCAATAACCTTGTAAATGTCCCCTCCATTATCATATAGTGTGAAGTCTTTGTTAGAAATATACATTAGATTTAAAATTTCAGTAAGTTGTTTACTGCTATGCAATGGCTGCTTGATTCATCCACCCAAGCCCATTCTTTATCCTGTTTCCTCCTACATGTACTTGCAACATTATTGCAAGACAAAGATCCGCTGCCACGTATGATTTACTGTTACAACAGCTATCAAGTGAATCATTTTTCTTATTTTTCATTTATATGAGGTATTTTACCATTAGGCATTTTGAGTTTAGAAGCCTAGCCGTAATAATGTAGGCTTTAGAACATCCTATATACACATATTATAATTTCTATTATACAAGTTACAGCAAGTATACTCTAATACTAGCACTCTCCTGGATGGTGTTATCAAGGTATTTATTTAGCTCCATATTATTAAATATTATTGGAAATAATGTTTTGTGTGCTTAATTTCTTGCAGTTTCATTTATAACTAGCATGTATATTTTACTTCTAACATTTCTTAACCAACTATACATACTCTATATTAGCTACATAACTATGCTTAAATGTTATTCCTCATTATTTTAGTTTCACGGTGCTAAGGTGCTAAGGCTATTATTATACAGAAATAAAAACGTAACGCTAAACAAACAGCATCAGTGAATTCAAAGCTCAACCAGGGGGGCTGCTACAGTGAAACTTGTGACATTTACTCGCCGCAAGGGAAACTCAAAACAATCCTTCGTAGTAAGTGAAACCTGTACATGTACATTATCTACCTGTACGTATGAAACTCGGATATCTACAAGTAACTAAAACAAGTTCCAAACACACTACATCAAATACCCTGATGTCAAGCTTCCCAATCAACAAAGAACTACCTTAACAAACTAAATTCCCCAAGCGAATCTGCTAACGTGCCAGCATACAAGAACTCCCTCAACTATACGTCGACAGGAAGTAAGTGTCAACAGAGCCAAGAGCCGGAGTCGGAGCCGCAGTAAAGTCTGTATTGAGCCAGGACCGGAGCCAGAGCCAGAGCGACAAATCTTCAGGACAGATAAGTTGTGTGGTTGAACTCTTAGTAACTGCATGTCTATGATCACAAAACCTATAAACTAACTTCTTGATCACTAACTTTCAGCTGCTTGTTAGTGAAGCATAGTAGAGCTACTTTCTCTTTTTATATAGAGCAGTAATATTCTGTTTCTACTGAACAGTAAAGAGGTATAATTTTGGTTATAACAATTCTATTAGGAATTTTGCTACATAGCCCCTATTTTTGCATAGTGCATGTACAAGTTTGTATATTTTCTATCATTGGTTGTGACAGTAAAATCATACAGTGGCAACAGTGAATCTATGTCCCATTGAGCAGTAATTAATCATTTAATTAATCATCGACAGCTATTTATCAAAGCTGACCTTCGACCTTTGTTTGAGTAGATCAAACCACTGGTGCGTTGGCACTACCTCCTAGTTGTCTGTAAACAACCCAAGTTATTGGTGTGTGACCTATTGCCCAAGCAAGCCAGTATAGCAGTAAACACTTCTCTACTACAACAATAGTGTTGACATAGCAAAATAATTTCCTGCTGTATAACCAAGGGCAGAGATTTCACAATACCACTCCTATACTGTGTAACATATTTCAATTAAGAGTTGTATACCCTTTGTAAAAAGACTGTTTTAACCACTACACAGCAATGGTAGAGTCTGTGCATAGTGAAACAGCGCATAGTGAAACAGCGCATAGTGAAACAGCGCATAGTGAAACAGCGCATAGTGGAACAGCGCGTGATGGAACAGCGCGTGATGGAACAGCGCGTGATGGAACAGCGCGTAGTGAAACAGCAGAGCAGAGCACGATAGATTTGGCGGCCAGTAAACCAGTCTATACTACGACACAGCATACCGAACCACATACTAGATCTTCTCTCAGAATTCAAAATCTACCCATATTATCTGATTTGCAACAAGCGATAGAAGCCTTAAGCGTAATACATGCTTCCTTCCTCGAGGAATTAAGCGATAGAGATGTGCAACTGCATTATGAGCGCCTTGCTAGTATGGATAATGAGTTAAGTGTTGGTTTATTAACCCATGTTATACAGTTATATGAAAAGTTCAAAACTGCAAATGGCGACTTGGAAGTTAGTCCAACTTTGCGCAAAGAGGTAGACAGAGTTTCTGCAGATAATCGGGAATTAAGCGAAAATGTTTCTGATAGAATGGGTGACCTTAGCGCTAAGCCCAAGCATCATTCTAACGATGGCCCTAGTATTGAGATACCGAGTCAACACCCAGATAAAGCGGCAGAGAAACCTGGTTGTGCCAGCGCTCGCAGTCAACGTAGCGTTCGCAGTCAACGTTCTAATCACAGCTCAAATCATAAATCATTATCCTCCCGTAACTCGAGCAACCACAGCCAATCATTGAGAAGGCTGCGAGCAGAAGCCGAAGCTGCAGCTGCCAACAAACAAGCAATACTAGAGGCAGAGATAGCATCTGCACAACTAGAAGAAGAGAGTCTTAAACTTCAGTCTCAAGTTCAGAAAAACAAAAGCCTGATGACCCAGGCTAAACTCCAAGCTGAGCTACGAGCTGAAGTGCAGAAGCAAAAGATCTTTGCTGAAGCAATAGCAGAGGAGGAGGAACTGCGTGGTGATGCTGTATCACTCATGCGGCCTCCTTCAGTACGAAATTCGGGTATTAGACAGTCATCATACTCTCACCATTCTGAACATTTAGGGCTGCCAACCACACCTATGCGTCGACCGCCGGTAGAAATACACAGGAACCCGATACTGGATCAGTCACCGACTTCCATTGTAAGCACCCACCCTGATTTTGCCAAGCATCTGGCTGAAGCCATTAATACGGTGCGGCAGAGGCCCGGAGAGCCACCAGTATTTTATGGTGACCCACTCAAATATGCTGATTGGAAGACTACCTTTGAAGAGGCCTTTGACATGAGTCAATGCACCCCAGGGCAGAAGTGGCTTAAGCTTCAACAATATGTTGGGGGTAAGGCAATGGATGCTATCAATGGTTATTGTCGGGTAAAGACTGCAGACGCTTACCGAGATGCATGGAGGAAACTAGACAAAAGATATGGTAAGCCTGAGGTTATAACAGAAGCCTTTGAGAAGAAGTTGGAAGACTGGCCAAAGATTAAGTCAAATGACGGAGAGCAACTAGAAAGGTTTGTTGATTTTCTCGAGTCTTGTGCAGCATATGACTCTGGTGACCTTAGCCTTGACTCTAAGGCCGCCAACAAGAACCTCATTCTTAAGCTGCCATATGCTATAGCACTGAAGTGGTCTTCAAAGGCCACAAAACTAGAGAAGAAACATGGGAAGTTTCCCCCTCTCAGGGACTTCATTGAATTTCTAACGGATGAATCTGACACAATGAACAATTCTTTGACACAAACTTTGCACAATATGAGTCTAAGTGAAAAACCTAATAAGCAGATGAAGTCAGATAATTTTAAAAAGCCAGAAAGGAAAGCACATGTCAGAAATGCAGAATCAAAACCCAGTGTATGCCTCAAATGTAACATGTCTAATCACAGAACATCCAACTGCAATGATCTAGCTAAGTTGAGTCATGAGAAACAGGTTGAGTTCATGAAAAACAATTCGTTGTGCTTTTCTTGCCTGAAACCAAACCATATGTCAAAAGATTGCAAAAACCCTGCCAAGTGCCGTAAAAACAATTGCAGCCAAAATCACCCAACTGTGTCACATGACTTTGTAATGTCTAGGCGCAAGGAACATGCTGAAAGTCAAAATGATAAGCAGCAAAATGGAAAGCCTTCCAATTACAATGAAACCAACAAGTCTTCTAAAACAAAACCAACTGATCAGAATGCAGCACCAAATGCAGGCGAAAAAAGTGCTGGAAGCAAACCAACAACACCACAACTAGTTCAAGTCGCTAATACAAACAATGCAGATACATGTAGGAGTTCACAGATCATGTCATGGACCGTACCAGTTTTTGTATCTTCCAAATCTGATCCAAATAATGAAGTACTTGTTTATGCACTAATAGATTCTGGAGCTGACAATAGTTTCATCACAAATAGCACACTAGCAAAACTTAACACAAGTGATGTCAAAAACTCTGATTTGAACATGAGCACACTGAGCAATGTTGATGGTGATACAGTGAGCAGGGCTGAGGTCTTCGGACTACGAGTACGTGGATACAACCACCACAAGTACCTAAACTTACCAAATGTGTATGCACAAACAAAAATCCCCCTCAACCGGGACCACATCCCGACACCAGATTCTGTACGAAAGTGGCCTCACTTACGTCACCTTTCCAACAAGCTCATGCCACTACGAGAGGACATAGATGTAGGTCTTCTTATAGGTGGCAACCTGACACAAGCATATATTCCAAGAGACTATATTGTCGGCAGTGATGATGAACCCTTTGCCAAATTGACAGACTTAGGTTGGGCTCTAATGGGTGATTCAACACCTCCACAGATAGCTACAAACCAAATAAGAGTAACTGCTAACATACTGCAGACTCCTACAGTTGACAGATCAAAAATTGACTTCCTTGTAAAACCTGACACACATAATGAACAAGTAGCACAGCTGATCAGCATTCTTAGCTCTGACTTCAAAGCGTCCAACAGTGACGAAACAAACACTCTTTCTATAGACGATGTCGAATTTTTGAAATTAATGAAAGAACAAATCTATAAGGATGAAGATGGCTACATGACAATGCCACTGCCCTTTAAACATAAACCTCAAGCTAATAACTCGAAGCAAATTGCAGCTCGGCGCTTTAAGCTACTCCAAAAGAAGCTCACTGACTCCGCCTTTTCGGACCACTACCGCCAATTTATGAATGAGATAATAGCACAGGGTGATGCTGAATTAGTACCAAAGGATGAGCAGGACAATCCAAAATCTTGGTACATACCTCACTTTGGTGTGTACCACCCAAAGAAACCGAACAAAATTCGGGTAGTATTTGATGGTGCTGCCAAGGTGGGAGGTATGTGCCTGAACGACTACCTTCTTCAAGGGCCAGACCAACTCAACAGCCTAGTTGGGATCCTGATGCGATTCCGAAAGGAGCAGATAGGAGTGACCTGTGACATTGCCAGAATGTTCCATCAATTCCGTGTCATTCCAGAGCACAGAGACTTTCTCAGGTTTCTCTGGTTTAATGACCAAGACGAAATTGTTAGTTACCGCATGAAGGTGCATATCTTTGGCGCCACTTCATCTCCTGCATGTACGACCTTTGGCCTTCGCACTCTGTGTGAGACAAGTAACAACAGTAACTCATCATCTAAAGCATTCATCAGAGATAATTTCTATGTTGATGACGGACTAATAAGCTTTCCCAATGCTGACGCCGCAAAAACACTGATCAGTGACGCTATTTCAATTTGCAGGGAAGGAAACCTCCGTCTACATAAGTTTGCCTCCAATTCACCTGAATTTCTCCAATTCTTGCCAGAATCAGAAAGGAACATCCAAGATATCCAGTCTCTATCACCAGATGATGTTTCTCAGCCAATGGAACGCACACTAGGACTTCTCTGGTCACTAAAATCGGATAGCTTCCAGTTTAGCTTTACTCCAAAGGAGAGCCCTCACACCCGGCGGGGCATTCTTTCTACCATTGCCTCAATTTATGACCCACTTGGATTCCTATCTCCATTCATTTTGCAGGGAAAGAATATTTTGCAGGACATGTGCCGGGTTGCAACATCTTGGGACGATCCTCTTACTGGAGAGCTGCTGTCACGGTGGGAGAGCTGGGAATCATCGCTACCTGACCTCATCAATATAAACATCTCACGTTGCTACAAACCACCTAGATTTGGCGCCATCACCAGAGCCGAACTACACCACTTCTCAGATGCCAGCACCTCTGGCTACGGAGGAGTTAGTTACCTGAGACTCGTCAACGCTGAAGACAAAGTTCACTGCTCATTGTTAATGAGTAAAGCCAGGGTGGCCCCGCTCAAGGCAATTACCATTCCACGTCTCGAACTGCAAGCAGCCGTTGTGTCATCTAAGCTGTCCAGCCTTATCAGAGCTGAAATTGGAGTGAAAGTAACAGAAACATTTTGGACAGATTCTCAAGTAGTTCTTGGATACTTGAAAAACAAAACAAAGAAATTCCATGTCTATGTCACAAATAGGATACAGCAAGTAAGGGACAACTGCGACCCTGAAAACTGGTTCTATATCCCAACATCTGTCAATCCCGCTGATCACGCCTCTAGAGGCATGACGATAAACCAGTTAATCAACTCGAATTGGTTCACAGGGCCAGATTTTCTTTTGTGTGAGCCAATTATGATGCCAGAGCAACCGACACCACAGGTAAGAGTCGATGACCTGGAAGTCAAAGCTCTATCAGCAACAAGCCAAAAACCGCCATTCAGCCTAAGCCAGCGCTTAGAACGCTTTTCCAGCTGGAAAAATGCATTGAAAGCGATTGGTGCCCTTGTCAATAAACTTCATGCACTCAAAAATAAACAATCCAGTCCAACCGCCAAACAAGACTTGATAGTGAGCCTAATAATCAAATCTATCCAAGAAGAAAACTTTCCAGAGTTAAAGACTCTTTCAAATGGTAACCAACTAACTAAAGGCAGCTCAATATATAATCTGGATCCCTTCATAGATGACAGTGGCCTTATGAGGGTAGGTGGAAGGTTGGGTGAGAGCTCTCTCACATATGCAGAGAGACATCCTATCATACTACCACGTAACAGCCACACCACGGTGCTCCTAACACGTCACTACCATGAAGCTGCTGCCCATCAAGGTCGAACAACAACATTAGCAAAGATACGTAGCGCAGGCTACTGGATTGTAAATGGTCAATCTGCAATCTCATCTCTGATCCACAAATGTGTGACATGCAGAAAAATCAGAGCTAGCCCAAGTATCCCACAAATGTCGCAGCTACCTGATTCACGCACCACCCCTAGCCCTCCATTTACGTGTGTGGGACTCGATTGCTTTGGCCCTTTTGTAGTTAAAGAAAGGAGATCTGAGATTAAGAGATATGGCCTTATAGTGACCTGCTTAGCCAGCCGCGCAGTTCATATAGAGGTTCTTGATGACATGAGTACAACCTCATTCATCAATGGCTTCAGGAATGTGGTCTCTATCAGAGGTCCAATAGCAGAGGTTAGATGTGATCAAGGCACCAACTTTGTTGGAGCTATCTCTGAACTGTCAAGGAAGGGGGAACTCGAATTTAAACTGAATCCTCCCAATGCCAGTCATATGGGAGGTGTGTGGGAGCGAATGATCAGAATTGCTAGAAACGTGCTAATGGGGATTGCGAAATCGCATCCTGGAAGGTTGGACACAAGTGGGCTTCGGACCCTATTCTACGAGGTCATGTCAATTATCAACTCAAGGCCTCTATCAGCAGTCAGCGAAGAGCAAGTTCCCTTAACTCCAAACATGTTGCTGACCATGAAGTCCGATGTGGTCTTACCACCACCACACACCTTTGAAGAAGCTGATGTATACTCTCGGAAGCGCTGGAGAGCGGTGCAGCACTTAGCCAACGTGTTCTGGAAACGCTGGAAAACTGAGTATCTAGCTAATTTGCAATCGCGACAAAAATGGATAAAAGATTTACCCGACATCAAACAAGGGGCAATAGTGCTCATTCAGGAGACTAATGTACCGCGGCAAAACTGGAAAATGGCGAAAGTTGCTAAATGTATAAAATCAGCCGATAATCGCATCCGCTCAGTCAAACTATTGCTGGGTAATACAAAACAGCCTAGAAATTCTGAAAATTATCTTACTCGACCAGTTTCAAAACTTGTTATACTGATTGACAATGTCGACAAAGTCGATTGCTAGAAAATGAATAGTGTTGTAAACCTTGTTAGATTTGTGAAATTTTAGGTGGGAGTGTGAAGTCTTTGTTAGAAATATACATTAGATTTAAAATTTCAGTAAGTTGTTTACTGCTATGCAATGGCTGCTTGATTCATCCACCCAAGCCCATTCTTTATCCTGTTTCCTCCTACATGTACTTGCAACATTATTGCAAGACAAAGATCCGCTGCCACGTATGATTTACTGTTACAACAGCTATCAAGTGAATCATTTTTCTTATTTTTCATTTATATGAGGTATTTTACCATTAGGCATTTTGAGTTTAGAAGCCTAGCCGTAATAATGTAGGCTTTAGAACATCCTATATACACATATTATAATTTCTATTATACAAGTTACAGCAAGTATACTCTAATACTAGCACTCTCCTGGATGGTGTTATCAAGGTATTTATTTAGCTCCATATTATTAAATATTATTGGAAATAATGTTTTGTGTGCTTAATTTCTTGCAGTTTCATTTATAACTAGCATGTATATTTTACTTCTAACATTTCTTAACCAACTATACATACTCTATATTAGCTACATAACTATGCTTAAATGTTATTCCTCATTATTTTAGTTTCACGGTGCTAAGGTGCTAAGGCTATTATTATACAGAAATAAAAACGTAACGCTAAACAAACAGCATCAGTGAATTCAAAGCTCAACCAGGGGGGCTGCTACATATAGCATGGTAGACATCCATCCACCTGAAGCAGTCAAACAGTAGACATTAACTTTACATAGATGGCTTGTGGAAACATAAATAGAATATTGTAATGGTACAGGACATTTGTATACGACTCCAGCTACCGGACAAAGCCTTACAGAACCCTAAGTGCCTAGTAGTTGTCACAGCGCTACTCAGCTGACACTCAAACTCTCATAAATAGCTGCTCGTATACCCACATTCAATTGTATTGCATGTCAAACCATTTAATTACTGTTTATATACGTGTATCCATGTGTTTATACCCATTACATACTGATGTGCATTCATGTATGATTATTACTAAGTCTTTTAATGTCTTTTATACCCATGTACAGAGGCCCGACCTCTCAGAATCCACTGATATTCATTTTATACATGAATTGGACCATTATAAGCAACTTTTGTAGAACCCGACCTATTTTGGGTCGGGCTTCCGGCGGCCATGTTGTTGCGCAACTTCCGGACGACCTTACGTCGTCTTTTCCCGACACTACGTCGGGCGGAAGTCCTTATACTATATAAAGGGCATTGTTTCACTGTTCATTGTCTCAGTCTTCACTTGGCTTTCAATAAAGACACATCTATACTTGATACAGAGACTTTCACTTCCTTTTGTCAGGTCATTCGCTTAGCGAACCGTCTACTAGGTCAGATCACTCTCTTTCAACGTATAGTCTGAAGGTCAGACTTGGGACCAGATGGGTCGTCTCTAGTAGTTATTGGGCTACTGAGACCGCTCGATCTTTCATGTAATGCGAAGTCCTAGCACCACTCATAGGCATTTCAATTCTGGGTCGGTAGTCGTCCAAGGACGACCGCACCAAATCACAGAAACCATTACAATATTTCAGAGTATGTGCAACTCATCTACTAAACCTCAGACAAGCACCTCAAGTCAAGTAACAGCTATAATTCTAATTGCAGACCAAACTACTACAGTCATGTACATGGTAAGAATGACATTTGTACAGTAAACATACCACCATCATGGAAACCCATGTCTCTCATCTGCTCAATAGCCTTAGTCACCTTCACTTCAAGCTCAGATCGCGGGGTGGTAGGTGGGAGATTCCCAGTAGAGTTCGGTTCTGGCGGGGTGATCACAGTTTCAGACGAGATGCTGAGACTTGGGACGAGTTGTAGAGCTTGGACAGCGTCAGGTAAATACTCGTAAGAACCAGAGAAAGATGTGGTAGGTGACAAATGTGCACTGGATAGACACTACAAGTTACAGCAGGTGGTTGAAATGAGAGACAGCTTATATGATGGACAAAGCTATTATACATTGATTATAATGTAACAATAGTCTTTTTAATCAGTCTCAAAGTATTGGTTGTCACCTGTATACAGATTGTGTGTGTAATCCAATGTCAGCATGTAAAAACTGGAAAATTTAGTCCTTGAACACAAAGGGCTAATTAGTTACATAATAAACGAAAACCTGCTGTATACCCTGCTCTACTAAACATGCAACTTGATATTAGAAAACTACTATAATAGAGATCTACTAGGAAACTAAACTCACACTAGAGTCTATCTTTATCCAGCTAGCATCATCCAGCTCTATTTCCTCCTCTGCTACACTTCTTAGCTCATTATTCTCTCTTGCAGTTCCCTCACTTCCACGTGATTGGTCAAGCTGTCCAGGCTTGTCCGTTAATAGACTGTTCTCTCCAGCATAACAATGAAATAGCTTGGTTTCACCAGTAATAGCCTCCGATTGGTGAGCACCATATTTATTGGTCTCTGATTGGTCCCTTCCACCTGTAATAGACTGTAATTGGTCAACTTCATCTTTACTAGCCTCTGATTGGTCCCTTCCACTTGCACTAGCATTTGATTGATCTGCATCCAACAGGTTAGTGAAGGCGACTAGCGGGGGTTGACCTCCAGGAAAAATGTGCCCAGCACTAGTACAGTCTTCTCTGACAACACCAGCAGGTGCCTGATCTTCTCTGACAATGCCAGCAGGTGTCTGATCTTCCCTAATATGTCTAGCAGGTGTCTGATCTTCTTTGATATTTTCAACTGGTGTCTGATCTTCTCTGATATGTCTAGCAGGTGTCTGATCTTCCTTGACAACAACAGCAAGTGTCTGATCTTCGCTAACATCTTCAGCACTTGTTTGATCCCCTCTGATATCTCCAGCAGTTCCCTGGTGAGGTCTCCCACTAATATTGACTTCTGATCGGTCAGCACTGGTTATAAAAGCACTTGCTGTGTGACAATATTCTGCAAGTCTGCATCTGTCTTCCCGGGAGGAATTTATGGCACCAAACAATGAGTTATCTACAATCCTCAATAAAATGAGATGATAGGTATCTACAGGTATGAGGTAGTGTTTGTTAGCAGCTATAAATTAGCAATTTGGCATCGAAAGGAATAAGCAACTATAAAATTAAATTTTGCAACATCAAAAAGAATCATAAGATATCATCACATTACATTGTTCATGAACACATCCACTCTATTTGCAAATGGTGTACATAGCAGGTCAACCAAGTCCAAAAAGTCACTTATTAATCTGGCATGATTCTGTGCCTATATATCGAGACCACCAAATCTTTCCTCCTCCGCCAATATGCAAGGTGTCACGAACTATGACAGTGAGCGCTCCAACATACTCTGTTCAGGTGTACGACCAGGTCCCTGCTGTGGAAGACTATGAACTCCCTCTGGTACACCACTACGAACGCTCTCTGGTACACGGCTGCAAAGTCTCTCTCCTCCATAACTGGAAACTCTTTCTGGTTTTTGACAAGTGCTTAGAGCAGTTGGTCCTCTACACCTGGTTCTTGCTACTGAAATGAGACAGGATACCAACAATAGCAATCAAAGCCATACACTATTCACTACTCAACAGACCACTGTGGACACACTCTATTCACTACTCAACAGTTCACTGTGGACACACTCTATTCACTACTCAACAGTTCACTGTGGACACACTCTATTCACTACTCAACAGTTCACTGTGGACACACTCTATTCACTACTCAACAGTTCACTGTGGACACACTCTATTCACTACTCAACAGTTCACTGCGGCCACTTAGATTTGAGCTAGCTTCTCATGCTTGGTACTATAAAACCGTACTAATCCATAGCTCATCAGGTGTTCACATGTGAAACTAGCAGATGGTGTCATAGTTCTAAGCATGACCAATAATAATCAGAAGGAATACTAGTACTCTTTCAGTTGTAGGTACCAGTATCACCGTGATAGAGCAGAGTGATGTACGAGACAAACTACATGTATATGCCTACAGACAAATCAAATATCTTAGCTAGCAAATGCCTACTTCCTCCTCCAAAATAACGCTCTCGCTGTCTTGTCATGAAATTTCCCCATAATTCTTTAAATGTGGGCACATTCGCCATCCCCGACCGCCACCAACCAGACCTTGCCTTACGCTTTCCTTGGTCTGATCCACCAGCAGCAGGTGTAGCCAATCTCAGCATATAGTGGTGATCATGCATACCTGCAGAAATCATTGTAGTACAGTATATGATAGTATACTAACCACACTGTGGTAGTACAGTATATGATAGTATACTAACCACACTTTGGCAGTATATGATAGTATACTAACCACACTTTGGCAGTATATGGCAGTATACTAACCACACTTTGATAGTATATGGCAGTGCACTAACCACACTGTGGTAGTAGAGTATTGGGTTGTACACTATGATAGTGCAGTAACCACACTTTGGCGTTATATGATAGTGCACTAACCACACTGTGGTAGTACAGTATATGATAGTGCACTAACCACACTTTGGCATTATATGATACTAACCGCACGGTGGTTGTATTTTGAAACTAAACCTACATACCTGTATCACAGCACTGGTTACAGAGATCGTAGTCAGAGCAGACGAGACACTTGAATCTAAGGCCAGTCACTAATTGGCCACACCCGTCACACAGAACACCTGGATGTTTGACATTCCTGGTGGTTGCCTTCTCTAAATAATAGAGTCGCCATAAAATTGTATCTGCATATGCCGTTAGTATGCAGTACCAGTGGACACTAGTAGTGTGTTCTATAACAGCATTATTATAAATTGGTTGAATTGAAGGTAGTACTGTATGACATTAGAACGGCTAAGTCACAGCAACCAATGGGAACCACTCTCTCTTCTTAGCCACTTACTCTGGGGTTCTAGACGTTGGGCGGAGCCTGAGTACTCAGATCTAATGTAGAGTTTCATGAGGCTGGTAGGTCTTCTGTAGAATATAGCATAGCTGAGTTCCTCATCAGAATCTATGGCTATGAGATCATTCTCTTCATCTACAACCAGTAACAGTTGTTATTAGTATAATCATAAATTATACCCCTCTTTACAATGCCTCTTACATAACACATGACAGATCACAATAAAATTATGATGTGTTAAAGCATTAAGGAAACTACTTCACATTCACAATTTAGAGGTATTGAGCTTCAATTTGAGCTATTGGTTGTCTTTGTGGGCCTAGTATATTCAGAGATATAGCCTCCAGAAATCTACCCTGTAGAAAAATGCTCATAAAAGCTTAGCTAGATGAGAAACCATTGTGGTGCCTCTAACTGCAAGGGTTTTTTGGAGATAGCACAGCTTTACAACTCATATTTCTTTAACCCCTGGGTCTAGGAAGTCAAACAAATACTCAAATATTCAAATACCTGTAGATTTTGAATGCCAACATGAAAAACGTGATTTCCTTAATGCTTTAAGGGTATCTATGCAAGGTAAACAAGTAGGTCTAACATAGCTTTTACACATTAACACCAGGCGATGGGCGATAATTGGCCTGGCTAGGAGATTTATCCCACAACTAAATCTCCTAGTGTAAACTCAAAACCGCCAGGATTAATCTTCTGAAGTTTTGTGGTCAAGATACAAAGTATATATAAATTTTCAGCTACAAATTGCCTGAATGGATCCCTGATCCATTCTGATTCCATTCAAGCGATTTATAGCCAGAATAAATATGCATGTAGCTATCTGGAGCTTTGGTACCTTGACCACAAAATTGCAGAGATTAATCTTGTGCTTTGATTGGATGATTTTTGTTGAATAGATAAATAACCAGGATAAATCATAAACAGGATAACTCTCCATAAGCTGTTTATATTTGAACAAAGACTCTCTGAGCTTGAGCTCTGTGTGGATCAACACAATCATTGGAATTCTATTGTTAGAGCTAGCTTGCAGTGTAAACAATCCAACCTTTCCAGTAGATGTGGAAGTTCCTAAGAGTTAGAGTTGGGTACATATTAGCCAATTTGGATCGGAGACCAACATAGTCAGTAGATTGAGTCATGTCCAATCCAAGCCTTCTAATCTCTGGATGGCCAGGCAATTGCTCCAGGTATAGCTTGAAGTTAGAACTGCTTCCTTCCATTGCTCTCTACAAGTTAGTAATAGAGACTAGGACTTACAAGTTAACACTGTAAACGTATGGGAAGATTATGATGTAGTAAAATCAGCAGAACCGTCCCTGTCTGCCAATCTTCTCCCGTTTTCAGTCTGGTGTCTCTCAGATATAAAGTGTGGGGCATTTACCTGAAGGTGTAGGAGTTAGGTGCAGAAGTGGAGAAATTTGCACCTAGCAGACAGTTCTAAGCCGGACCGTTAGAAACAGTGTGGATTACATTTAAAAAAACACAACTCACAGATAATTAATTTTAATTAATTAATTAAATAAAAAAAATATTAAAAATAAAAATTAGTTAAAATCTGGTGGTTGGGGTTTGGCGTTTCGAACTGTCCACTTTCGAAACATGATGTTTCGAACTGTCTTTTTCGAACAGTGGCACATTCGGGAACTACTACTACTACATCTACTATTTACCCAGGTTCATACAAATAGGACAGCTATCCAGGTCTGACTGCCCTCTCTTAAAAACAATCTCCTTACCAACTATACTATCACACAAGTACCTACTATACTATCACACAAGTACCTACTACACTCTCACACAAGTACCTACTATCCTCTCACACAAGTACCTAATATACTCCCACACAAGTACCTACTATTAATACTATCACACAAGTACCTACTATCTACTCTCACACAACTTCGATTCTTCCAATTTGTTAAATTATTGAATTGTAGCAAATTGTTATTCTTATGAGACATTACACAAGATTTTGACATTATATGCAAAAATACAAAGGGCAATTTTGTTGTAGAAATGCAAACTGAAAGCAAAATGACTTAATCTATTCTAATCAGTTTTTCTTACATTCTAGTAAATCTCAATTTATTCTTAATCTTGAAAAAAATAACTAAACCAATCATTAATTAATTTTAGTTTACAATAAAACAATTTTAATCAACCTTAATCTTTGAAATCAGTTAAATGTACACCTCTGCTGCAAGTACCATGGTGAGATGACATTATGTTATCAAGAATCCACTGAATTAAATAAGACACTAAGCATTGGAGTGTTAACACAGGGTGCCCTCTAATGCTTCCATTGACTAGGTTTCCATGGTTCGAACTCGGTGCTATTTAGTCCCAGCTCTAGCCATGAAATGACTCAGCTCGCACTCATTTAGCGAGGTCAGTCAGTGCATACTCTCAGTACACAGCCAGGCTCTAGCCGAGCTATTAATAGTTCATGAGATGGCTTAGTGCACACTACTAACCACAGCTATCATAATATCCTAAGATACAGACTGTCTCAGATCATTGGCACATGCATGCAGAATATAGAAACACAGATTATTGGCATAGCCTAGGTATATGCATACTATGTACACTAATAGAATGTAGAATGTCATAGCTAGTGTACCAAGTGTTAAATCCACCACACTGCTTTCACTCAAATTGAGAACGCTTGCAAGAATACAAAGCCTACTCTTACAATTAACCTGCTACACCTTCGAAGTCGCTAATTGCACTAGGCCTACTAGCAGATACTTGCTCACCTTTCACTGCCATGTCCTGATCGGGTGGCGGGTTTTTGCCGAACTCCCAGTTCCACCAAACTATTCCATCGTACTCGGTCGCTCGCATCACTTTTGTCAAGATCAAGCCAGCAGAGGTCGGCATTGATTGTGTCACTCCACCTCTGTTTAGGCCGTCCACGCCCTCTGCTACCCTTAACCTTCATCTCGTACACTCTTCTGATGTCTTCATTTCTCTCACGGCGGCAAACATGACCAAACCACTCCAGCCTTCTCTTCCTCATTACATCTCGGATTGGCATGATTTTTGCTTCAGCTGCGATATCCTCGTTTATGCGGTGTTCCTCTAGGCTAATGCCCATGCAGTATCGCAACATACGCATCTCACACCAGCCAACCTTGTCAGTGAGTGTTCTTGTTACGGGCCAGGTCTCATTCCCATAGGTAAGGGCTGGTCGTATAGCAGTCTTATAGATGAGGATCTTCAGGTGTGCTGGCATTTTTCTGTCACAGAGTACTTCACTTAGCTCCCGCCACTTATTCCATGCCTTGGAAATACGCAGCTCCACCTCCTTACGGCACCCTCCTTCCTGGTGGACAGTGGTGCCCAGGTATTTAAACTGCGTACATCTAGGTAGGGTCTCCATCTCTTCCGAGTTATACTTCCTCATCAGTATGTTGCCAACTTCTCCTACTGGTGGTAGATACTCTGTCTTTGATCTGCTCAGCTTCAGTCCAACACTCTCCATCTTCTGTCTCCACACTTCCAGCCTCTTTTCCAGATGTTCACGACTGCTGTCACAGAGTACCAAGTCATCAGCAAATAACATTGCCCAGGGCGTGTCCTCGCCAATGTCCTCAGTAATCACATCCATAATAATGATGAAGAGTAGTAGGCTCAAGGCAGATCCCTGATGTAAACCAACTTTGATTTCTATGTCCTCTGTACTCCCAGAGTTTGTCCGGACTTGGGTCGAGCAGTTCTTGTACACATCCTGAATGGTCTTAATGTCTCCTTCAGGCACACCTCTCCTCCTGAGACAGCGCCAAATCAGATTCCTCGGGATGGTGTCATAGGCTTTTTCAAGGTCTACAAACACCATGTGCAGGTCCCTATTAAACTCTCTGAATTTCCCTTGTAGTATTCGTAGACAAAACATCGGCTCAGTGGTGGACCTCCCTTTCTGAAACCCATATTGATTCTGCTTGATGTTGACTATCACCTTAAGTCTTGCTTCTATCACTCGTTCTACTAGCAGGTACTGCACTCATAATTTTGCAGGGTAGTTCCCAGGGGAGTACCCTTTAAAATGTATGTTATGTGACTAAGTCTCATTACTTAATTTACAGGCGTCGTACACTGTCAGCCTGAGCCACCAAAATTTAGAAGCCTTGAATTTTGTTGACAAAAATTATAAAATAGGAGTATTGAGTAACTATTACCACAACCAAAGGGCTGAAGAGTATCGGATGGCACAGTTAACATATTGATAATATAATGCAGTTTATGATTTGGTTTGGACTGCCTAATATTGAATATAAAGTAAAGTTTATAATAAATAATAATTATTGATGTAATAAACGAAACAAAAATTTAAACTAATATAATAATAATAATATAAAATAATAGATGACCATGAAATATTGCAATAGACGTTGCCCGTTGTGTGCTGCTAGCAGGGCAGGGAAGCACAACTCTATTACCTTCGGCTTCTCTTAAACGCTTGCAGATCTAACTTAGACTCAATCAGATGTACTGAAGCGAAGATAACCAATTAACTACATACATGGCAACACACAAAGGAATGACAATAAAACAACTAACTCCCATATTTAGTTGATGTTCTTTATCACTACTGCTCTGCATACCTGACAACTCTCCCGGTCTCACCTGGACCCTTCCCGGTTTGAGATTTTAGTCAATAATAACATTTTTATTTGCTATTTTGGTGACTATTATGGACATATAAGCTGACTACCAAGTTAGCAGCTCATATATTTAAAGGTGGACTGTACTGAAATTTTGAGGTTATAAACTGAATGCACCATTAGAAAGCCTAGTAGCAGCTGAACCAGTTAGCACAATACCAGCTGGGCTCTATGATGTCATCATGGTACCCAGCTCTGCTGAAACCAGTGAAATACATCATTGCAGGGAGTGAATGCCAGACCAGGCATTGTGTTATTATAAACAGAAAATTTTCATTGAGATTTTATCCTTGTTGCACTAGGCATATCACAAAACGAAAAAATGGGTATGTAGAACAAATGCTAGTTAATATTCCTAGACAATAAAAAGTACAATTTGTTGCAAAAAATTATCAAATGACTTTTGAGTTTGCAATTTGATTGGTCAATAGGCTACTTGTTTATCTCATGGATAACATGCCTACTTAGTAGACTGGTGTGTTGAACAGGTAGAACGTAGTACTAATAATTGCTAGCATCTGTTTTATTGAAAGAACACTGTATTTCTTATAAAACAGTTGTGAGAACGCAATATTGCTTCTATATAGTGTGTCAGAGTTGAGATAATCAAAGAAGAAATTTTGAGAATTGACATAAAACTAGGTGAAGATAACTCTTAATGCTGACATCACTATGGTTATTTTAGAAATTTTGGGGTTACTTTTTTGCAGTTTAGCATCTATTAGCTACTACTAAAACAGTTTAGATATGTTTGTATAGGCATCAAGTAATACTAACATAGTTAATTTGGTGACAAACATTCTGAAATTTTCAGTACAGTCCACCTTTAATGTTAGTATGACATAATTTGCTTTGGAGCTATTTTGTTTACTAATGCTATGCCAGCTTAATCTCTTTATATTAACTATACAAATGAACAACTTTTGTATTTGTTTTGCAATGGATAGTAAATGGATAGAAGATAGTATCTCATGGTCATACACGGTATTAGATAGCAATTAATGTTCCTTCATGGTCTTTAATAAACCACCTCAAAGCACAACAGTAGCCAGATTGGTTAGAAATAGTAAGGAAATGTAATGTAACTAAACAGCCTCTAAACTAATTGCAACAACTTAAATTATTATTATTTTATCTTATATTATCTTCACACTTATATGAGACATCATGGTTGCCTTAGTCTGAGACCTAGCCTGTCTTCCGTAGTTTTGTGCGGGCAAACAATTCTGTGTACTAGTATTTGTAGCAACCTAGTACATGTACTTGAAGCAAAACATTTTTCACCAGGTTAGTTTGTAGCTACATGTAACTGAGAACTGTGCCCACAGCAGACAGCCCATAAAGTGTAGTGCTCGTTGTTAAAAAAAATTTAGGCATTTTAGCTGTCAAAGAGTCGATGAGGGTGGTCTCATGCGTGTAAAAATCTCCCTCTTTAATGTCAGCCCAACTTGTCATGTAGACCTATGCTGCTCTGTATTTAGAATAAGAACATGGATAGCAATAAATAGTAGCCAATAAATGCAATGTTACAAACACAGATAGTAAAGTAATAGCAAGTGAATAGAACTAATATAAAAATAATAATATAAATTAAATATACCAGCTGTCACCACCCAGTGACCAAACCAGAGGACATAGGTTTGCCAGCAAACTGTCCCCCTTGGCTCTTTACAACTGCTTATGGTTATCCACAGCAGTGTGTGGATGAGAGCTGGTAGCTATTTATTTGGAAGCCTTGCCTTATTAATATAGCTTCCTCTGGTATTACACAGAAAGCTATTTGACTGTACAATATAACCTTGTAATACCAGGAAGCATGCAGCTGGAATCGTTAAAGCATGTTTCCACTACAATATTTGTGTCTTTTTCTGTAATTACAGCATAGACCACTTCCTATTGAACTCGATCGAAAATTTCTTAACAGATCGTATGCAGAGAGTGGTACTACTACTAGGCCATGCCTCAGACTCGTTGCCAGTCACCTCCGGTGTCCCACAGGGATCGGTTCTGGGACCGATTCTATTTCTGATCTTCATAAACGATCTGCCTGACTGCCTTGACTGCTCATGTGCTCTGTTTGCAGATGACACTTGTTTACCAGAAAACATGCACAGTTGATGACTGTTAGAGTTTTCAGAAGAACCTAGATTCACTTAGCACCTGGTCAGAAAAATGGGGCATGTCCTTTAACATATTTAAAAGCAAGATCATAAGCTTTAACTCTACTGGGAGGACACCAGAGTACAAACTGAATGGATCAGTCCTGGATCATGTTGATTCCACTAAATACCTGGGTGTGATACTGCAATCAGACTGCAGGTTTGACAACCACATTGCAAAGAAGGTGCTAGATGCTAGGAGACAACTGGGTATGATAAAGCCTGCACTATACTGGGCCCCTGAACGCGCAAGACCCATTGCCTATAAAGCCCTGTGTTTACCTCACCTGGAGTACGCTAGTGCTGCAAGCAAGAAAGATATAACTTACCTTGAGGAGATACAGGTCGCAGCTGTACGGTTTATTTGTAACATCAAAGGTCGAGGAGATGTTGAGGCAGCCATGATCAAGCTTGAGCTGCAACCGCGAAGCCAGAGGAGAAAGAATCGCAGAGTAGCACTTCTACTGCGGATTCTGGAGAAGGAAGAGCAACACCTTGCTCTCAGCGTGGCATATGATGATCTACTGGCCAGCCAACAGTGAAAACGGTACAGACCCGCTCCTAGTCCTTGGGGCTCCCCCCGTCGGTAGGGGCAAACATAGAGTTATCTCCCCTAGAGCAGGAACTCCGATAAATTTTGTGATGCCACTTTTCATCCCTAGCGGCCATGATGTGTTGGGGTAGTTACCGTTTGTTTACATTAGTTACCTATGCGCTGCTATGATTAGTTAGTCATTTAGTTAGTAGTCAAAATTTGTTCTTTGCTACCAATAATCTGAAATTTTCTGTTGCACACATATTTTCCAATTATTTCAGACCAACATAATTATTGTATTTATTATATTTTGTAACTCTGATAGTAACTGCATGGTAATTGCAAATATTGTATATTAGTATACAAGTACATCACAAAATTATTGTTACACAGCTCCTAGTTCTAGTTATTTTGGCTTTCAGTAGGCAAGAATACTTTACTTTTACCTCAAATTACAATACAGCTAAAGCTACTGTAGTTGTTAATTGTCCTAAGTCCTATGGTTTACCCTGGTATCACATGATTGATAGAGTATAAGTATTAATAGGTGTATTTCTATATGTAGAACAGATTTGCAGAAGTTGCATATTACAAATAAAAACATTTATGTAGACAAACAAAACCAATTCATAACATGGAGTATAAATGCCAATATTTTGACCAAATCTATTTTAAATATTTACTGAATAAAAATAGCATAAGAACTCTTATTCAATATTCAGAAGTCACTCCTTGCCATTCTTAGGAATAAGGTCAGCCAGCTCTTCAAAATTCACAGCATCAGCACAGATCAATATTCTGTCTAGTAGACCTATATTAGGAAATTGATACCGGATAAATAAATGCTTCACGCTTACCACAGATAAATAGTTTACAGACATATAAGAGGTATTAGATCCAAATAATAAAGCAGTAATGGAACATGTTCAATGCCTACTGTCCTACCATAATAGTACAGCTATTAGTAGCTACATGATTCTTGCCAAATTGGTATCACATTATATCAGAGTAAAATAAAGTACGATTTCGATAAGACATATATGTTGTTATAGTTGATCACTCTGGATGTTACCTATGAATTAAATTCATAACAGCTCTATAATGGACGACAGAAATCTACCAAGTACCTTCTCACACATATATATAAAACAACAAGCCTTAATTAAATCAAGCATCTCATTTTAACCGTGAAACCCATTTCTAATTGGGAAGCAGTTGTTACAGTTTGTGTGCACGAGTCCCAGGAAAAGAGTTCATAATCATAACCTACTTGATGGGTATGATGGATGGGCACCACACATAGAGTTGTGGCGATGTGCATCGTGGTATCCAGATTTCACTTTAATCTCCAACCTATTATAAATAACAAATCAATGCTACAACTCAACCTGCACCTATTCTATTGTAGGTAGAAAGGCTAGGAAAGTTTTGGTTAAACAAACTGTTACCAAGAAATTAAATAAATGACGTAGGCCTATAAACCTGCATAAGACTAGTCAACGTTCTACATTATAATGTTTAATGACTAATTAACAGCCCTAAGAAATTTAGATTTTTCCTGCCATATCATCTTTCCTTTCAGTTATAGTTTAGCTTGAAACCATTCTAAGATTATGCTAAGCTGGTGTAGATCTTTGATTATAATGTATTTAGGCTACTAACTGTGCTAGGCAATTAGATACTACAAAGCCTCGGAATCAAACTCTGGACAGGAATGGACAAAGGAAAGTTCACATCTGTGAAACAAAGTCATTGATAGTTTATAGATTTCTTAAATAAATTTCCTAGCAATATAAAGTTAGCCTATACTAACATTCAAAGTAATGATGATAGGCCTATAACACAATTACAATAATTATAATCATAATAGGTCTATTATATTTATAGCCTATTATAATTATTATTACAAAAAAATTAATTTACAATCACAAATATTAATATTATAAAATAATTATATAAATGTAATCAATTCAATGATAAACATGTTCATGTTGATAGATAGTCTATGGAAATCACCTGAATTAATAAAATAATAGTTAGTTTAGTAGAAGTAGGTATAGTGTAGTCACTGATCTAATGAGTGAGTGGTTTTGATCTGTGACTGTTGTAATAAATTGCTAGTGAGTCGCGATCACAACTTCACCTGATAGTATTACTATATTTACAACGTAGTAGTAGCCTATTACCATTACTATAATTAATAACTATAGGTACAGCAATGACAGTGAGCAAAGTTAATTTAACTCAGCCTCAATCAATCAATAACAGTACCGAGAGATTCCACTATTACTGGATAAATGAATGTGCTTATTAATTTTAAACAATTATACTTGCTATAACTTCTGGGCTAATTAAAATGATTATATTATTTAATTTTATTATTGAGTAAATTTTTAATTTTACAACAATAATTCTACAATAAAATTAAACAACAATTGAATTTATTTCACTGTCTTTCCAGTTCCAACTCACAACAACCGTACTGTATTCCTACTAACCACACTGTTAGTCCAAAGAAACCCAAAGTACACTCTTGCAATCACACCAATGTTAACTATATGAGATTGTCAGATTGTATAATTATTGTTCCAGGAATGCCACTAGTACAACTAGCTAGCTCCACGCTCATTTTTTGAAATGAACAGAGAATTGTTCGCGTGCTATCGAAAGTCCTTTATGGGTAGATAATTCTGTACAACAAGCCTATCATGTTAGCGATTAGAGATTTTAATACCCAATAATATGCGGTTTTATTTTGGCTGACCAATCAACGCATTTACAGACTTTCTACCGATATACGCTGCCGTGCTAGTCGGTTACTAGTATTATTTGGTCGAGTAAACATCCATTCTTATTTTTCTTTAAAGTCCTATTTTACAAAGGGATTTTTAAAATCACTGCTATTGTGAAAAAGCAGAGTTATTATTAAACAGTTTAAATATAAATTCAAAACATTTTACACAAATAGTATCTGTAAATAGCAGCGTTGAAAAATTTTAAGCTTTATATATAATTGTAATGGTAACTAATGTAAACAAACGGACGAAATCCCCATCGCATCATGGCCGCCCGTGGGGAAAACTGGCATCAAGTGGCCAATCGGCGTTTAATAGCGGACAATTTTTTAAGTTCCTGCTCTATGGGGTGTTACCTCTATGGGGGCAAACAGTAACCGGAATCTGAATAGTTTCTTACCAAGGACTATATGAGATATGAGGATTGGAACCAACCCAAGAGTTCTAACTGGGCGGCCTACAACCGCAACCTACACAGTCAGGCTAGATAGTCCTGTTCAGTCCATGCTGACAAACACATACCCTAATAATATTGTAATGGTCATGTATAACTCTGATCTAGCCTCCCGACTACATGACACTAATTATAAATATTTACCTTGCATTACACTTGCTTGTATTAATTGTGTATGTAGTAGATTGTCACTTATATACCTATAATGTGCATTACTGAGCAATTATGTCCTTTTTATACCCATGTAAAGAGGCCCGACCTCTCAGAATTGTCTGATATTGATTTTGCGCATGATCTAGATGGCTTTAAGCATCTCTTGTTAAACCCGACCTATTTTGGTTTGGCCATTGGGCTTTCAGCCGCCATATTGTTGCGCAATTTCCGGACCACACTACGTCGTATTTTTACGCCACTACGTCAGCCTTTTTACCGAAACTTCCTCCGGAAGTTCTTATACTATATAAAGCACATTGTTTTTGTTTGTTGTCTCAGTTCATGCTTGGATCTCAATAAAGACACATCTATACTTATATACAGAGACTCTCACTTTGTAGATAGGCCGTTCCAGTTGCCAAGGTCTTCGACCTTGCCTCCCGAACCACCATCTAGGTCGGATCACTCTCTTTCTCAGTATAGTAAAGAAGCATCGACTCGGGACCATATACATGTAGGTCGCCTTAAGTAGTTATTTGACTACTAGTACCTGTTGATCTTTCATGTAATGAGAAGGCCTAGCACCACTCATAGGCTCTTCATTTTGGACAAAAGAGTCGTCATCCCTTCCACCGACCCTCTAGGGTGGTCCAGTGTGATGATAACTTCGACAGGTAATTCGACAGACATGTAACTGTTAGAGAATTAAATATCATTTTCGACGTTGATTAGACTACTACCACGCAAAGAAGCTATATTATAATGATTATAATTCCCAGGCATAGATTATTTATGTTGATTGTATGCTGGTTGCATAAGTATTATAGTAAACACTGCTTTATTCATGTTATTTACAGTACTTAATTTTTGCTTGTAGATGCTATCATATGCTTAGAGTGGACCGTTACTAAATCATCGACATTCTCTGAACTTTATGAATGCAAACACATAACAAAAACATGGTGCCCTGAGTGAGAAATTGAAGAAACCAAGGTGTTTGCTACATGACTGTGAATAAATTAACATTTGGTAATAGACAGTCACACATCAATATTGAATATAAAACAAAATACACCTAAATCAACGCACAACAACAAAGCACAAGATGAGTATCAGTATTGACTTCTTGGCGCCTAAGCCCATTCAAGATGGTTCCGATTTGTCCAACCAGTGGACAAGATTCAAAGAAGAATTTGACTTGTTCCTCACAGCAGCTGAGAAAGCATATTCAGATGATAAAATTAAAGTAGCCATTATGTTGAGGTGTATAGGCCCAAGAGGGAATGACGTATTTAAAACGTTCACATTCGCCAATGGTAGATCCAAGGATAAATATACTGATGTTGTGGAAAAGTTTGATGCATCTTGCAAGCGTGGTACCAATAAGGTAGTCAAAAGACATCAACTCCTGTCAACCAAACAAAATACAATGGGCATTGATGAATATGTTACCTATCTTCACAAGATTGCTCGTGAGTGTCAGTTGGACACCATGTATGATGATTTTATGCTTCAAGCCTTACTTCTTGGCATAAATGATGACCAACTAAGAAGGAAACTATTCGATGATGCTAGTGGAGATAATGGCTTGGGGTTGGAGGAAGCTATCAAGAAATGTCATATTGCAGAAAGTTCGAAGAGTGACATGGTTGCAATCCAATCTGAAGAATCTGTATAGTTTGTCAGCTCTGAGAAAAAGTCAAGCAGACCAACCAGAGAAGAAGAAAATTCAGCAAGGTCCACTCGGGCAGGGAAACCCTCAAAAGGAAGTTGCGGCAACTGTGGACAATCTCACTCTCCCAGTAAGTGCCCAGCATACGGTCAACAGTGTCATAACTGCAAGAAGTACAACCACTGGAAAACCCAGTGTCGCTCAAAGAAACAAGTGAATGTGGTAGAAGACAGTGATGGCTCAGAGGACTCCTTGTTGTGCATACAGGTGGTTAGGAAAAATAAGAAATTAATGACAACTATAAGAGCCAGTATAAATGATAGTCACAAACAGACACAGTTCCAGATAGACACAGGAGCTTCCTGTAATATTCTCAATCATAAAGATTATGTCGACCTTGGGGAAACTAACTCTTGACAACAACCAGTCAAAGCTCAAGCAGTTTGATGGTTCCATAACCCGAGCTTTCGGAGGATGTGAACTGGAGGTAGCTGGAAAGTAACTATGCTTCCTGGTACACAAGACTCGCAACTACAGCCTTTTATCTGGTGATGCCTCTCTTCAACTTAGTTTGATTACCATTAAAGAAGAGTGGGTCAACTTAGTAAGCAATGCCGACCTGGATGACATTCTTGGAAGCTACCCTGAAGTTTTTGACGGTATTGGATGCCTACCTGGCGAGTATCACATTGAAATAGATAGTGGTGCTGTACCAAGACAAAGTCATAACAGGAAAACACCACTCTCAATGGTGAAAGATCTTAAAGAAAAGTCATACACCAAGAAAGGCATTTTGAGTCCAGTAGATTATCCAACCGAATGGATAAACAACCATGTGGCTGTGCGAAAACCAAATGGGACACTGAGAGTCTGTTTGGACCCAACTAATCTGAACAAAGTGATTCAAGGAAATCAATTCTCAATGCCTACCCTAGATGATGGGCTTGGTGAACTAGATGGTACCAAAGTATTCTCCTTGTGTGATGCAAAAGACGGCTTTCTGCAGATAAAGCTCAGTGAGAAATCCAGTGATCTAACTACATTCTGGACCCCGTTCGGCAAATACAAGTGGCTGAGAATGCCATTTGGCTTATCATCAAGTCCTGAAGAGTTTCAGAGAAGACTCTCAGATGCCCTCAGTAGTCTGGAAGGAGTAACCGTCGTAGCAGATGACATTCTCATCTATGGGAAAGGGACCAGCAACGCAGAGGCAGTACAAGACCACAACCAAAATCTGGAGAAATTGTTAACTAGAGCCCGTCGAGTTAACCTCAAGCTGAACAAAGAAAAGTGCAAGTTTATGCTAGAAGAGCTACCATATATTGGTCACCTAATAACTAAAGATGGAGTCAAACCGGATCCTGGTAAAATTCAGGCTATAACCGAGATGAAACCCCCTGTCAACAGTGAAGGAATACAGAGGTTTCTCGGTCATGTCAACTATCTAGCCAAGTTCATTCCTAATTGTTCTGCTGAATGTGAACCGCTAAGGAGGTTACTTGGTGTCAGCATTGATGACTTTGTTTAGGGCCAAGACCAGAAGAGAGCTTTTTGGCGAAATTAAGACTCATCACCAAAACTTCTTCACTCAAATACTTCAATGTCAACAAGCCAGTGGTTGTGCAGACGGACGTAAGTACAGAAGAGCTTAGAGCTGTACTCTCGCAAGGAGGACAGCCTGTCAGCTATGGCTCTCGAAGTTTGACAGACAGCGAGAAAAACTATGCGCCTATTGAACTAGAGCTTCTGGAAGTAGTCTATGGAATGCAGAAGTACGACCAGTATGTTTTTGGGAATCCAGATGTAACTGTACACACTGATCACCGCTCATTGGAGCCGATATTCCAGAAACCACTAAACAAAGCTTCTAAGCACATGCAGTCAATGCTATTGGCTCTACAAAGATACCCAATGAAGGTGTACTACAAATAACCTGGCTCAGAGCAAGTTACAGCAGACAGGCTATCTAGAGCTCCCATTAGTGACCCTCAGACTGGTGCATCGCCAGAACAGATCTTCACAGTAAATCAATTGAGGTCTTTTATGTTGGACCTGAGCACAGCTAGTCTTGAGCAAGACCTCCCAGTGTCAGATGCTACATATCAATTTATTCAACAGCATACCAGTGAGGATCCGGTGATGCTGCAGTCTCTGATAACCTCAGTGTAGTGAAACTATAACAGATGTTCTTTGACGCAATGCGCCTGGCCATCTGGCTGAGTGCAGTTGTACCGTTGCGCTCTTTGACCTTTGGCTTTGCGCCGGGCGCGGCGCGATGTGTGGGCAGATTCGTCTGCTGCACAGTTTGTGTTTGACTCTTGGCGTAGACAGTTGAGTTTATTTTTGTATCTTGATCTAGTAAAACATGTATTTAAAGATTGAAAGGAAGCTAATAGGTAAGAAGCTAAAGGGAAGCTAATATTATTTGATTATAGTAATACTTCTTTTGCTAAAACGTACATGCTGTTTTATTGTTGTTCCCTTTTTGTTTCCAGTCTTGACGGTGTCATTTTGCAAATAAGAATAATAAAACTTAGTAAAATAAAGATATCAGTGAAGATTCACGCTAAACCAGAGAATACACAGTTTTACTATACTCAGGATGGCCTCAAAAGTTGGGTCAACTTCCAGAGGATGTCAAGCCATACTATTCATACAAAGATGAGCTGGCAGTACTAGATGGCATCATTTATAAAGGTTCTAGACTGGTTGTACCCATAGCCGCCAGAGCAGAGATACTCAACAAACTACACACCAGCCATCAAAGAACAGCTGCCACTATAAGAAGAGCTCGCAGTGCTGTTTTCTGGCCTCAAATGGCTTAAGGTATCCGAATGAAAACGAACAAGTGTGTGACATGCGCACTGGATGCACCTTTACAGCAGCACGAGTCCTTACAAAATCATGACATACCTGATTCACCTTGGAGTAAAGTAGGGATGGATATACTAACCTACAAGCATAAGGATTATCTGATTCTGGTGGACTATTACTCCAACTTCTTTGAGTGTGAAACTCTCTCTCTGATATACAGTCAAGAGCAGTGATTAAGGCTTGCAAAAAGACATTTGCAAGGTACGGAATCCCTCACCAACTTCAGTCTGATAATGGACCACAGTTTACCTCAGCTGAGTTTGCCAGGTTTAGCACTGAGTGGGGTTTTCAGCATACAACCTCATCTCCTGGACATCAACAGTCCAATGGCAAGGCAGAGGCAGCCGTTAAAATCGTCAAGAGGCTGATGAAAAGGGCAGAGGATCCTTATTTAGCGCTGTTAGAATATCGAAATACCCCTACTGCAGAGATGGGCTCATCACTAGCTCAAAGGCTGTTTGGCCATTCCACAAAATCTATTCTTCCCACAGGTAATCTACCAAAGAATGATGTTCTCCTACAGAAAGCTAACAAAAGGATGATGTCACAGAAATGCTACAATCGATCCGCTAAAGACTTATCACAGTTGGCTATTGGCTCACCAGTGCTTCTGAGAGACTTTGTATCACAGAAGAATAAATGGCAGCAGGGACGAGTCGTTGAACAGCTATCTGACCGATCATACCTTGTGTCCAACAACAATACAGACATGGCAGTTCGGCGAAACAGAGCAGATCTGCGTCCAATGAGTGAAGCATAATCTGATCAACCACCTAGTACAGTTGAGACACCGACAGACACCAATGACTCTATACTCAGCCACTCTGTTCAGGATGAACGAGAAAAATCGGATGTTGCAGCTGCCGTTTCCCCAGCGAACCGTGTAAATCCTGAGCCAGCTCCATTTAGATGGCAACGTTCGAGACAGACGAAAACTCCAGCTAAGTATGAACCATATGAACTGTACTGAGCAACAGTGCCCAACCTTACCCAGAAGGCATCGAACAATAGGCTAAAGAGACTTACACAACCTCTGGGACTACATATAATCAGCAATTTATATATCTATATGCGAAAAGGTAAAGATGACTAACAGACAGGCTTGCCAAGTTCCACTTCACTTAGTCTTATACAGGGCTGTAACAACCAGGGGGGCAAGGTGGGCATTTGCCACCCCAGAAATCTGTCCAAAAACAAATATTTGTTGGTATCAATTCTCAAAATTGAACTTTGTACACATTGATCACAAATTTATGGCCATCATCATAGTCTGAAAGACAGTATAAGCGGCCTGTCATCCTGCCTATTTGACTTTAATTGAGAGAGAACATTTCAAGCTATTTTTAGTATCGATCTGGGCAGCCCGATACTACGCCCTGGGATATTTGCCCCCTCAGCCAAAACTAGTTGTTACAGCCCTGGTCTTATATAATTAATAATAATAATAATATTATTTTGTTTATGAATAGTTAGAGTATAGATAGTCATAGTCATTAGGCAGTGATAGTGATAGTGACTATCATAGTCAGGGAGATTCAGCATACTCTACTCTACTGAGCATTTGTGTGGGGCACAAAATTTTCAGTTAAAAATCAAGGTCCAGGGACTCCCTGAAACTCCCTGAGGGAGTAGTTTCCTGCGGAGTCCCTGATGACTAAAGCTACTGAGCGGACTATGGCGAAAAATCAAATAGCTGTCAAAAATATCCTTTGTCAAATGTTGTAGTCCTGGATCATCAAAGTTCCTCCAATAATATATAGACTTTGATATTATACTTATTAGGAACTCGTCCATATGAAAACGAAGAGTAATGTTATTATCACGTGAGTCGCGCGGGTCGTCACTACTCCAGGCACTTTTATTCTATGATGATTAATACCATAGAGTTATCTCCTCTATGTTCTCTACTGTCTTCTGCGCGCCAACTTCGCAATTAGTTTATGCACGAGAGTTAAAAGTGACCTGCTTTTATTATCGCAGCCATGTTGCTTCCTCTTATGAGCGGCACACTAAATGCTTTTAGTCGTATAAATTCCCATTATTTATTTTGTAAGGCAATGAAATCCTGATTTTCTAAGCAGTAGGAATTGTCACCAGACCTGAACTATTTTAATAATCGTACGAACAAACCATGCTCCAATACAGATGATTTCGCTTACAAACAAACATCGTTCTAACAACTTCACTTGTAAAAAATTAAAATCAACTTCAGAAATTGAAATTCATTATTCATCTCATGAAGTTGAAATTTAAAAAAATTTAATTAATTTATTTTTAAATTAAAAGTGAATAATTATGCACTTTTAATTTAAACCTAATAATCGTTATTATGTTTACATTAATAATTAATATTATTTTTATTCAAAAAAAAATTGAAATGAAATGAAAGTATTAGTATATGGGTCTGTCCATAAATGAATGAAATTTGTGGTAAATTTTCAAAATTAGATTTTCACATATTTTCTTCCAAAATCTGTTAGAGAACATTTGAAATTGTATAGTTTCACAATTTGAATTTGTCAACACATACCACATTGCATTGATGGGGAAAATTACTGTCAGATGAACAAAAATGTCGACGACATTTCGAGCTCAAAATGTGAGCAAGTTTGAAACGCTCATAGAATCACAAAGAGCTGTTTGAACAACCACAATTTATGTTAGCTGGTTCCTTGTTGTGCATATTTCCTATGACAACCATTAAAAGTTATGAAAATAGTACAGTTTTTTCTAATGCACGTCTTTATTTGAAGGCTTACCCCTTGTTGCAACGGTGACGGAAAACATGAAAAAGTTGACCTGGCACTCTTGCTAATTAATTTAAAGAAATTATTTTTAAGATTCTAAATTAATTTTGTGATATTGACAAGACTACTATTCTGATTTTTTGCTATTCTATATCTTTTGCCCAATTTTGCGTCACCGTTGCAAAGCCCTTAAAGTCCTAAGTAAGCAGCCTCTATGTGACTGTATTACAGTCCAAATATGAGTATGTTGCTTGATAGATGGGTAGGCCTAAAGATGAAAGAGAATGTAAAACAATGTAATGTAACTGAGTAAAGCTTCCTTTGTTGACCATGCCCATCTAACAGACACGGATTCCTAAAATCAAACTTCTCATTCTATTACACAACATTGTCTCCTAGTGTGAAGTGACTAGACAGAAGATCCAGTTAAATACTTAGTGTGTGACTGAGTAGCTATGTCCTCTTTGCCATTCTAAAATTGTTGGGTCGGTATGTTTCCTGTATCAATATGAATAAGACTACTTCTGCTGAACGTATGCGTAAATATCGTGAAAAGCTAAAAGCGGATCCAGATAACTATGCTGAATCCATCGAAATTTAAGGTGTGCAGTCTGAAAATTGCATCTGCTCACTCATCTCAAGAGGATTTGCTCTATGGAATACCAATAAGTCAAAATTAATTTTTTTATCAGTCGGGTGAGCCAAACCAAGGAACGCCAATTACATTCATTCAAAGTAGACAGTGCTGGTGCTGAAGGTTTACACTGAAATTGTGATCAAATTAATTGCATTGACCCAGATAGTTTAAAAATTGTCTTGAATGTCAAAGAAGGTGATTTTACAAGAATATAACAGTGTTAAATTATGTAGGACTTGTCAACTCTGTCGATGCATACGAAGCCTGATTGTCATTTGCAAGGTGCGTCAGGTCTGCTATTGATGTTTGTCATCAATACTCAAAACATTGCTCAAGTATTTGGTAAATGTAGGCCTACATGTACAACTAGTAACACAAATAATGTCATTTGCTTTCCTAGAAAGCCCAGTGTCAATTAATGTTTACAGCGTTGCAACGGTGACAATAAATTGTTGCAATGGTGACACTGATTGAAGCTTCTCAACTCAAACCATAATAATATGTTGCATAGATTTTTTGCTCCTAGTGTAGCTGCACATGTTCTCAACATTTTATCTAAGCAAGAAAAGTGAGATAGAACACCATATCAGCTAGAGATTAATAACGGTAGAAAATTGTAACACATTGCCGCCTTTCAGTATTCGAGATTTCACAATTGTTGTATATTGAGACAACTCTACTATATTTGGGTATATCACACCATTACACTAAATAAGCGTCATATTTGGTGGATGTGAAACCATAAAAACGTGATTTATTTTCCTAAAAAGCTCAATTTGGTTCTTATTTAGAAGCGTTGCAACGGTGACAATGAATTGTTGCAACGGTGACACCGATTGAAGCTCGTCGGATCAAGCCACATTGAGATATTGCTTAGGTTTTTGGTTTCTAGTGTAGCTGTGTATGTTCTCAACATCATATCTAAGCAAGAAAAGTGAGAAACAGCACAAATCACAGAGTTTTCAATAACGGCAAAACATGTTTCAGAATTCTGTTTCTCTGACGTTTTAACGGTGACACACATTTTAGGACAGCGTCTGCAAACCGGTTATCCCACGTAAACATTTAACATATCATTTTGTAGAGAATTTTAAGCTCTATCAGCCTGTTCTGTTCAATAAGTTTGGACAATGTTAAATAAGTGGCTATATTCAGACATGTTCTCAAAATGTTGCAACGGTGATTATGGACAGACCCATATGTAATTTACCTGTCTTTTGAATACTTTTCAAGTCATCGTAGCCTACACTCTGGAATATTAAATGTATAAAGGAGTCTCTCATTTAGTTAACAGTATGCGATTCTATTTGGCTACAGGGGGTTACAGCAATCTGCTGGTTGTTGGTAGTGTGGCAGCCCACCTTTACAGGATGTTGAACTACCAACTTTCGTTTACAGCTTTACGCCGTGTTCTGTTTGCTAGTCTCAGTCTGTGTTTTCTCTGGTGTCTCTGATAGTTTTTAGTAAGAAACTACTATTATATACTTGTGAGGCTGCGTAAACAGATGTCAGCTCACCACGGGCAGCGGATCTAGTAGTCATTGTCATGTTTTGGCGGTCTTTGGAGATTTCATCATAGGCCATTACAGGTGTTGAGTTCCGCTCTTCTTTCTGTAACATCTTCATCAGCAAGGCTCTTCTGTGATCTCTGCTTGGGTGGTTGGAGACCAAATTTGGAACATGCCCAGTACCACTTTCCCGTCCTCTCAGCCTACCAATGAACCTGACCGCACTGTGCTGTATCATTTCAAGAGAGTCAATATCCTTTGTTAGCATTGGGTCCCACACAGTGTCAGCATATTCCAATATCAGGCGACACAAGCTATTATAGGATGTGCTTGATTGCTCCCAGTCTTCTTGAGGCTTTTTCTTCAGAGCCATATGTTGGTCAAATTTTAGATTGGACTGCATTATGACTCCCAGATATGGTGTAGTGTAAACCCAATCCATCTTAGTATCTCCGAGCTTGTATATCGGCTTGTTTACCTGATCCCCAAAAGCTATGACTTAACATTTCTTATCATTGAATGGCATTTTCCATTTGACAGACCATTTGTGCATAGCATTGGTGTTGTTCTGGAACCGAGCAGCATCAGCTTCTGTGGCAACAGGCTGATATAACAGTGTTTCATCAGCATAAAGGCTTACATTGCAGTTTAATTCTAATGGGATATCGTTGATATAGATTAGGAAGAATGTTGGGCCATGAACCGAGTCCTGGGGTTGCCGCTAGCTCGGAAGAAGACTGTCTCTCAATTACGACTTGCTGCTTCCTGTCTGTTAAAAACTCTTGAATCCAGTTTATTAGCCGTGGGTGCATGTTGGGTATTAGTTTCAGTTTATGCATCAATTGAGCATGTGGAACCTTGTCAAAGGCTTTTTTAAATCAAGCACCACAGCATGTGTTGTGTTCATCGCCTCCGCAGTCTTGGCCAACTCATGATATGTGGCGCAGAGTTGCGTTTCACAGGACATACCTCTTCTGAATCCATGCTGTCTGTTGTGAAGAACGTCATTTAGCTTTTGGTTCATATAATGAAGTATTATGTGCTCCATCATTTTACATGGGATACTGGTTAGTGATATGGGGCGGTAGTTGTTTGCCTCCTCTTTATTGCCACCTTTGTGCACTGGAGTGGCATACGCGAGCTTCCACTGTGTGGGCAGCTCCCCGTTTCAATGTTATTATTATTGTAATAATAATTGTTATCATTATTGTAATAATAATAACTAATTAAATAAAATAATAAAATCAACCTAGCTGAACACTGTGACCGTCTATTAACTATATTTATTATAATTAATAGGCTATTGCACAATTACAATAAATCAAGTTTTAAGTTACATAACGTAGACATAGATGTAGATATATAATGATTATACATAGCTTTATTTTCATTTTGATTATAATAATCAAAATGCAGCCATGCTTTTTATCATTGTCTTGTGAAAGCCTATGGTCAAGTATAGGCCTATTGCATGGTCAACAACTAGTTGAAGTCTAAACACCCAAGTTCGAGTTGGTGTAGTGTAAACGCACCTTTAGGTCTCTTGTACCTCAAGTAAAAAAACATTTTTTGAGCGTTTGACTAGCACCATATAGTAATATTGAGTTTGGTTCCACTCTTTGTGCAGCTGTGATTATCATAACATTTTGACTTCTGCCATTCACAGCTCTTCGCAGGCTGCGTCTACGTTCTCGTGTTTGGATTCATCTGAGAGTATTCTTACCACTGAAGACAATCTGTGATATTTTTTGCGGTCTTTCAGAAACTTTAGTTGACTATGAACTTTGGTCACACCATGTCTCTCTTTGACATTCTCAAATCTGAATGCTTGGTGTTGTACAAGTTCAATAGTGTGAGAAGCTTGGGGAAGGGCCCCCGGGTGTATCACTATACTTGGGCATCAGTTGGCTGAGAATGGTATAAGCAGTACTTGGCCTTTTGATGTTTCTCGGATCTGGTTTGACTGCATCAGTATACCAAAGTATTTGGCCTCATCGATGCATATTAGTTAGCTACCACCAAGGGTGTAAGTTGGAGTGGGGAACGATACTCGATTGAGCACAACGGGCTCACATTTGTGTGTTGAGTGGCACTTTCCTTTTTGTAGACCAGTCAGGTGCGTAATTAAGTTTGGAGACTACTCATCACCACTGTATTAGGTAGCCTATTACTAGAGACTTGGAAGCTGTGTCCTCCCACGCTGTACTATGGTATCAACTAGGAGTGATGCTGCGTTAAGCAACTACCTGTTATTGATTAAGTTCAAAAGTTTCTTATGGGCAGTTCCTAAATATTCATCAATGGGAAGATGTTGGGATTGTTTTCTGTAACATCAAAATTGCTTCTGTGATCCGTGCCGGGGCTCATCATTTTTCGGGTTTCAGTTTGCGGCGTTCCTGAATGCCGTAAAATAGCCTTACTTACCAATACTAACTTGGAAATGTGCTGACACTCCCTATCGTTTTTTATCAAAATTTGAGCTTTAGTCTGCATCAGTGTCTGCGTAGACGTCAGTATTAGCAGCTGGTCTAACTTAGCACGGATCTGATTATTATTCTAGGTAGACGCTGAAAGTACATGACTGCAAGTATGAATTCTACAAATGGAACATATGGTGGTGGTTCAGAACAGTATAGTCAGGACCAGACTGATGATGCTACTTCAGAGGTCTTCTACCAACTTATACAGGCTAGCATACCAGAAGTATGTGTCGATCTATAAATCCATTCTAGCTGTCTAGACCAATTTTATATACATTGCACATGGGTGTTTAATCTACCCATTCTTTGACACTGCTATACTGTTTCCATTATTCCTAAATGTATGGAGACATCTAGATTGATTTGCTTGATATTAGTTCTATCACTCAATGTATATGCCTATATCCATGTCTGCATAGTGTATATTCTCATAGAACGGTAGCAAAATACCCTGCTACCATGTATTGGTAATAACATTACATTGGTGTATGGTAGGATGTAGCTAGCCAGGTGAATGACCTAGTTTGCAATGGCATCCTCGCTCCTACAGACATTACAGAGAGAGTACAGGCAGAGTTGGTGAATCTTCCAGTCGACCTTATGACTGTTATCACTAATGAGGTATTTTATGCTCCAGTTATAGCCTACTTTGTGTAATTCAGTATGCTACCCTAAAAGCAGAATTATTTTGCGTAAGAAAGTTTCGCGGGCCAGCTAGTGTTGAAGCAGTTTGCGATGAAAATTATTCACGTGTATTGCCTGTTGTGAAATTTCCGATTTTTCTGTTAACTTATATATAAAAATATTTTGTGCTGAGCTAGTATGTAGCTACAAAATTTGTTAAATGCTATCAGTATTTTATCTAGTAAAATATGTGCTACTTATTTTTGATATTGCCTTTAAATTTTATCTGTTGAAAAAACCAATTTATTGAGTTTAAATATTTATTAATACAACAAATTCTTACTTTTTAAGCGGTCAAGGGGGATAACTTCTATTCTACTACTTCTCAATAAAACAAGAGACTTTATTATGTGGAGTCAAAGTTGTCTTTTCTTCTATACAAATAATTTTGAAAGTGATTCTAATTGTGATTGTTAACAAATATGTAGTTTTCTCCCCTTAATATTTAAGTAAATCTCTTTTCTGCAATTCTTGCTGTGATGAGTAAAAATAATACAATATTATAATCTTTATTTGATTTTAACTTAGCTATACAAATTCTCCAGTTTTACATGAAAACCTTTGTTGATTATGTAAACCAAAATCTTATTCACCTTTCTTCTTCAAGAAAAATTTCTTTATGTTATAGTTAGTTAGCAAGTGATATTTTTGGCGAGTTTGCCACACGCGAAATTCGCGAAAGTTAAAACTCGCGAACTGTCCCTGGTTTTAGGGTATCCACTCTGTGTAATGCAGTATACTATTGTATTATAACATAACCACTCTATGCAATACAGTATACTATTATATGACATGCCCTTTCTACGCTACACTAAGTTCTACACACTGTACGTAGTATGTATGCTACAGCTCTCCACCTCTGACGTATCCAACCTCAAGAATAAAGCAGCTTACCTCACTGGACTGATAAAAACTCAGAAGAAGAAAGTGCCAGGTCTGGCTAACCTCAACTCATCCAGCTCTGACATGCCAGCAGTTGACACATCTGTAGAAATTGGTCAGCTGCCCGTTACATACGGTAAACACTACAAGCATACAGGACTCGGTCCCAATGTTAATGAGGAAGCAGTCAAGGTGAGTAAACTAGCCGCCTACACTGTGTAATCTTGCCTTGTCATACTCTGTACGCATGCCATCTAGTGGTGGAATCATGTTGCTCTGCTGTTATAGAGACTGCTAGCTAGAACTGGCTATCCTATGGATCTATCCCCTGGTCAGAGACACTATGGACCTCCTCCCAACTGGAACCAAGAAAAACCTGGTAAAGGATGTGAGGTAAGTACTCATATACAGTATACAGTGTTACTACAGTACCTACCACCTATCCCTACTCATATACAGTATACAGTGTTACTACAGTACCTACCACCTATCACTACTCATATACAGTATACAGTGTTACTACAGTACCTACCACCTACCACTACTCATATACAGTATACAGTGTTACTACAGTACCTACCACCTATCACTACTCATATACAGTATACAGTGTTACTACAGTACCTACCACCTATCCCTACTCATATACAGTATACAGTGTTACTACAGTACCTACCACCTATCTCTACTCATATACAGTATACAGTGTTACTACAGTACCTACCACCTACCACTACTCATATACAGTATACAGTGTTACTACAGTACCTACCACCTACCACTACTCATATACAGTATACAGTGTTACTACAGTACCTACCACCTATCACTACTCATATACAGTATACAGTGTTACTACAGTACCTACCACCTATCCCTACTCATATACAGTATACAGTGTTACTACAGTACCTACCACCTATCTCTACTCATATACAGTATACAGTGTTACTACAGTACCTACCACCTACCACTACTCATATACAGTATACAGTGTTACTACAGTACCTACCACCTATCTCTACTCATATACAGTATACAGTGTTACTACAGTACCTACCACCTATCACTACTCATATACAGTATACAGTGTTACTACAGTACCTACCACCTATCCCTACTCATATACAGTATACAGTGTTACTACAGTACCTACCACCTATCCCTACTCATATACAGTATACAGTGTTACTACAGTACCTATCACCACGTAATGTATTGTTCCTATGGTGTAGTCAAATGTATGCTACAGGTCTTCATAGGGGGTCTGTTGAGAGAGACATTTGAAGACACACTGGTACCTATGTTAGAGAATTGTGGTACAATATATGAGCTCAGAATAATGACTAACCCCACTGATGGAGTCAACAAGGGCTTCGCTTTCTGTATATTCAGTAGTAAGGAGGAGGCAAAAACCTGCGTCTCCAGGGTACGTATGTACTCAAATACATATGCATTATTATACTCTATACACTTACTAACTCTTATACAGGGTACATAATATGTACTGAAATACATATTCACAACTATACTGTATACACTGACTGATCTAATGTAGGAGTGCTAGCTCCCTCTCTTACATGTACATGTAGACTAGAGCATCATACATTTGCTACAGTCACTGCTTGTTCTTGTCTCAATATACCGTATGTTTCTCCTGGTATATTTACTAGTGTTATATCAGCATCGCTACCATTTGTTGTAGTTAAATGGGAAGTCCATGGGAAGAAGTCGTGTCCTCAAGGTCAACGTACATGACCCCAATACCAGACTGTTTGTTGGTGGAGTGGACAAATCCAAAACACGAGACCAGATAATGCTCGCTATCGGTAGCATTACAGGTAAGTTGGTGACCAATGCTTACACGCTGCTCGTATTTGCATTGCATGTCTAGTGAACTAACTATAACTATTATACAGCCCAGTGGTGCTGGGCTCATAACGCATCCTGTAAACATATACATCTTAAGGGTATAATACAGTCATGTGTTATAGAGGGACTGGTTGATGTAATACTAAAAGGGGACACTGAGCACCCACAGAACAAACACAGGGGGTTTGTCTTCCTCGACTACGACCAGCATAAGCAAGCCTCTTCTGCCATCAAGAAGCTGATGCTACCCCAGACCTTTGTATTCGGGAAGAACCTGTTTGCTGATTGGGCAGAGCCTATGGCTGAGGTGTCCGATGAAATCATGGCCACAGTAAGTGTTATTAGTTTGTGCTGTATATACCCTATATACGCACCTACTGCTATATTGTATACACGCCTACTACTACATGTATTTACTGTACTGTATACATATATATACAGTGCCACTATACTCTATACATGTACATGTGCTGCTGTCCAATTGTATCTATGTGTGCTATCTCGCAGGTAAAGGTGTTGTATGTAAAAGGACTGACTATGAGGGTGAATGAGGAAGTGCTAAAGGACAGGTTCTCCCCTTATGGTGCTATAGACAGTGTGAAGAAACTGAAGGACTACGCATTTGTACATTTCCAACACAGAGAAGATGCCCTCCAGGTGAGTCAGTTTATGTACATGTACTCACCTACCTTACTAATACTCTACTCACCTACCTTACTAGTACTCTACTCACCTACCTTACTAATACTCTACTCACCTACCCTACTAGTACTCTACTCACCTACCCTACTAGTACTCTACTCACCTACCTTACTAGTACTCTACTCACCTACCCTACTAGTACTCTACTCACCTACCTTACTAGTACTCTACTCACCTACCTTACTAGTACTCTACTCACCTACCTTACTAGTACTCTACTCACCTACCTTACTAGTACTCTACTCACCTACCTTACTAATACTCTACTCGCCTACCTTACTAATACTCTACTCGCCTACCTAACTAGTACTCTACTCACCTACCTTACTAGTACTCTACTCACCCAATTTTCTAATGGCCTTAGTGTCTGATCTTCCCTTCCACTATCTATGGCTGTACTACATGTAGGTATTCCATTGGAAGTATAACTACATGTAGGTATTCCATTGGAAGTATAACTACATGTAGGTATTCCATTGGAAGTATAACTAGCTTTGAGTCAATACTAGTGTATATACATTGTACATTGCTTTAGGATAACAGAATTGTGGTAGTGCTTACCAGTGAGGTTTCAGCCTTTCTCTGAGGTCGGCGTCTCTTATGAGGCTCCCTGTAAAAGCTGCGAGTTATCATTGAAACGGACTAATGTTTTTCAAGCGGTTATTAGTCACAAATTGACAGGTCGACAGGCTGTCACAAAATGAGCGGAAGCTTTTTTCGCTCATTTTGTGACATTTGTTGACATTCACTCAAGATCAATGTTGTCAAATATTCCACACTTGAGAAAACCGGCTTCTGATTGGTCAGCATATCGTTTATCAATTCCATTTTGCATTTTTGTCTCAAATAAATTTCCAAACTAAGTTATGGCGTAGTAACAGCAAGCGGATGTGTGTATTGAATTATACCTATACAATAACTTTTTTGCATTATCAAATACTCAGACTACTAGATACCGAATTCGTGAAGGAGATATTGCTAGTGGGTAAAACGTCACGCTGGCAACGCTTTGTACCAGCACAGTCTGTTTTCACCATAATGTTTACAAGCGTGTCTAGTACGAAAATTTAAAAAGCTGGGCAAGTCTTGGGAAAGGGCAACTTTTTATTATAGTCGAGTCACTTGTTGGTGACATGGTTTGTAAACCCCTGTCGCACCATCTCATAATGCCCGGTTAGCTGGCTACAATGTTGTGGAGAATGTGTTGGGAGTTAACAAATTCTCATGTGCCAGGAGTTGTGTTGTCATCTTTTATCAATAGGACTAAGTTCTAGTTTAGTTACCATTATATTACAATGTGTCCTGTGTGCCTCCATCTAGGCTATGAATGACCTGAATGGTATGAGAGTTGAAGATGCTACAATTGAAGTGACTTTGGCTAAACCTGGAAACAAGAAGAAAGATGCTCCTGGGTATGTGTACAGTATGTATACAGTGTGTGTACAGTATATATACAGTGTGTATACAGTATATATACAGTGTGTATGCAGTATATATACAGTGTGTATACAGTATGTATACAGTGTGTGTACAGTGTATATACATTACAGTGTATATTACATGTACAGTGTGTACAGTACAATGTATATACATGCAGGTGGTGGGTACAGTATATACAGTGTGTATGTGTATACTACCTACTCTACTGTATAGTACGAGTACATACACGTACACTAAATACTGTTATCTGTGCAGGTAATACATGCTACTCTCAATGTTCTATCTGCAGGTCAGCTGGGCCAATGAGGGGAGGTCACGGAGGGTCCGGCATGAGAGGTGGACATCCCCCTCCTCTGATGGGCCGTACTGGTGGTGGTCCTCCCAGAGGGGGTTTCGGCGCCCCGAGAGGAGGATTTGGTGGCACCAGAGGTGGAAGGGGAGGTAGAGGCGGTGGTTCTGGTGGTGGATATGCAGGTGATGGTTATGGTGGAGGTAGAGACGGTGGTTACAGAGGAGGAGGTAGAGGTGGTCTCCTGAGTAGAGGAGTCCTGAGTAGAGGAGCCCCAAGTCGTGGTGCTGGTGGTAGAGGGGCACCTGGTAGGGGTGGAGCTATGAGTAGAGGGGGTCCTAGGGGTACCAGCAGAGGAGTGAGAGGTGGGGGCAGACCCACACCAGGTGCGTACACTGGACCTGTCTATAACATCAGCCTAACTCATTGCAGCTATGCAATGTGTGTTATATACATGTATCATATATGTACGGTTTGTTGTATTATGTAGTGTACATACAGGTGGTGGGTACAGTATGTCATGTAGTTTACAGTGTTATATGATATACATACAGGTGGTGGGTACAGAGCCGGTAGTGAGAGTTTATATGACGATTACTACTCTTCAGATGGGTGAGTTATTTACATACACTACTAGTTTGTTAGTCTATCTTACAGTTATACTTGTACCATAACACCACATATCCACTGCGTAGCGACCGCATTGACTGCATAACACTGTAATATGATTGGTTACAGAGGGTATGGAGATGCATATGAATCCGCTAGCGCATATAGACCGGCTCTATCAGCGGTGAGTCAAGTTTATTGTATAAATACACTAGGAGGCTTTGTTAGCCTATCATGTGTTTACATTGAGTCATGGGTAAACTGACCACTGTTAGGTTAGGCATATGTGTAATCCCTTGAAGGTCATTTCTTTTGGGAACTATATACGCATTTAGACCGTAGCTCTGGTGTGGTAAATATTCTAAATTGTTTGACTGCCCTGGCAAGCTGGAGTCATCTGATTACTGCAGATAAGGTTAAACCTTAATATGTACTCGCACTAAAAGGTGACAATGCGCTTACAGGTAACACGAGCTGGTAGAGGTGGAGGCAGGGGTGGCGCCCCTCCCAGGGGTATAGGCTACGCTGGACAAAGAGACCCCGCAGGTTTAGATGATGATCCCAGGGGTGGCTACAGAGGTGCAGCTGCCTCCATGCCACCAGCCAGAGCACCAATGAAGCGTGCGGCTCCACCTAGTCTCATGGCCTCTGCATATAGTGGTTATGACGCATATGAAGCTCCTCCGAAGAGGCCTAGAGAGACTGCGGTGGCATCAGCATATGACTCCTGGGGTGCCATTCCTATAGCACAGCAACCACTCAGCTCTCGCCAAGCTTATGGTGTTGGTGAACCGTCAGTAGACCCATGGTATACAGATAGCTATTAAACCACTTTACTTCCATTTCACCTCATGCTCTCTTCCCCTCCATCTCCCCATCTCCTTCCTTACCTTAATTGATCATTCACTCTCTCATCTCTCTCACACCTTCTATCCAAAGATACTTACTTGGTATTCATATACCACATGTTTTTGTATGAAAACACTAAATCAAGAGACTTCTAACTCTAACACTAGTCGGGGAAGCAGTGTGTAAATATTATCCTTGCTCTACCCTCGGCAGCCACCATTACAGCGATGGCCTTGACTCCTTTTCTTCAGCTGACCAAAATTAATTTGCATTTTAGTGTACATATAGTGCGTATTGCTGGTTACCACCGCCCACCACTGCATTATAAAACCCATATTGCTGCTCATAGTGGAAAACACATAACAGTTGTAACCCAGTACTCTCGAAGCAATTACGAAATTTTGTGAACTTTTATTATTTTATTCAATTTCTTTGGTTGTAAATGTTGATTTAAACTATTTTGCATTAAATAATTTGTCATCTGTCCATGAGACAAGGTGAATCCTTTTATTCCACCCTAGAATCTGGGTTCTCTGCTTTATACAAACAATAAAGTTAATCTTGTACAGAATTTTGTACATAAGCTTCACCTGAGTGAGTTTATAATGTGGTGCATAGCTCCTCTCATTATTTGTATATAATGGAGATGTTAAACTGAAGCCTGTCCCCTAATGTACATTTATATGATAGAAAAACTACTTCTGTACAGTAACAATATTATATGCTGTTCTTGAATTATGTCAATATAAACTTCAAGAGAAAACAATTGTACAAAAAATATGCAGCAGCTCTATTCGTTATTGATTGAAACTGGCTGCTGCCTATGCAGTACATTTTACTGTCTTAAGTGACTTGCACACGTGACAGGCAAAAAGTTTCTGGATTGGTTCCTTTTATTCCATTTATTGTAATGCCACAATTTTTCCAAATTGTTCCTGTAACCAAATAAAGATCCCTAAACTATATTCTGAAGGAAAACTTACTGTTATGTTGTTCCTGTCAGGCATGAAAGGAATACAGTGTTCCAAAATTCTCTAGGCTGGATACATGATCTTCTATTTTTGGCTGATTGTTTTCTGTACATTTTTAAACGATTCACTCTTAGTTTTGCTGCTTGATTCTGTAGGTTACTAGTCTAGTAAATTCCACTGTTTTAACTTGAGACAAAATGCTTATAAATTTTGTTACAAAACCCGGGAAATTTAGCTAGCCCCTTGTGCTTATATACGAGACTAACACAATGCAGGTTGATGGATGAACTTCAGTCAAATCGAAATATTTTGCTATACCACTATTACTATAAAAGATATGAATGTTTGGTCAGGAAATTCTGCTTTGCTACTTTTATGAGTAGGGTAGTTTTGAAACACCAGGACTTCGTTATTGGAATTGGCTTGAATGTTTTATTATAGAGGTATCCTCATCTACATGTAGGATAGCATTACTGTTAAACAAATGGCAGACAAAATTTACTATTACTTTTTATGCAATGGTATTGTATTGCAAGATAAAATTAGAAGTTTTCAAGCTGATATGTTAGTGGAGGAGATGCCTGGCCAAGAGCTCCATGAAACTGATCTATCTGCACTTTTAGCTTCCTTAAAAATAGGAGGCAACAAGCCCTCTATTTCTCTCAAAATATGGTTTATGAACCCAATTTCAGGTAAAATTACTTTCATATATTACTCTTGGTTAGATTTATATGGTGCTGTCAACCCAACAGTTCAGCTCTTGCAATTATCAGAAACTTTAGTTATGCTTGTACAGTGTTTTTACAAACAATTTACTGCTAGAATATGCATGGTGGTAGCTTCTGTTTGATATGTTACGTATTCTAAAACTCAGTTCATATACTGTTGGCAGGCCTGGGTTGGAAGTTGAAAAAGTACTTTACTTATTGTCCATTGTTATAGTACAGTTGGGTGCACCTTGCTTACACTTATTACCTTGATTCTACTTCATCTTTATGTTGCAGGAATGTGGAAAATCTGCATCTACCACTGTCCAGCTGTGGCTGATATGTAAACCACCACTGGCTGGGCCTGTAACTGGTTCTACATATTGAGGGTAAGTTTAAACATGAACTATTAGTTCTTGTAGTAGCACCAGTAGCAGTGGCAGCGCTAGTGGTAATAGCAGTTTTAATAGTAGTCCACGTAGTAGTACTAGTATCAGTGCTAGTTGTGGTGCTAGTATCAGTGCTAGTAGTAGTGCTAGTATCAGTGTTAGTAATAGTGCTAGTATCAGTGCTAGTAGTAGTGCTAGTATCAGTGCTAGTTGTGGGTGGTGCTAGAGTTCAGCTATTAACTGTTGGTGATTTGTCTAGCTAATTCTGTGGACAGACTAGGGCAGACAGTGATTGTAGTATTTATCATGTTGAACTTGTGACCCCATGGATATGACATGTACCTGCCACATGGTAGAGTGAGCTCACTGTTATTCACTAAGGTATCAGGGAGATTGGATAACCTGTTCAATGATATGCAGGAATAGAGGGGGACAACTGCTCTTGGATGTAATGTATGTTATTGGTGAACTGTTGCAGTTGTGAATAATCACCAGATGGCACTGCGTACTTACACTTAGCTCCTACTACTCTGGTAGTGGTAGTATCAAATTGATGGAAGGAGAGAGATCATAAAGGAGGACAGCTCTACATGAGAGTACTAATGTTAATAGCTCATGGTATTTATGCTGTATTAATCTGGTTCATTGGTCCTGTGTTGCCTTTTCTTCTGTACCAAAGTGTTACAGACCTTGCACTAGCTCATCAGATAGGTGATTTTAAAGTTGGACTGTACTGAAAATTCCAGAATTCTCTCACCAAACCAACTATGCTAGTGTTACTTGATACATGTACGAACATCTAAATTACTTTGTATTTTAACTGATGCTAAACTGCATAAAAGTAGACCTAAGATAGCTGGAAGAATAAGTGCATTTCTGCCAGTTATGTTGTTCTCAGTCCCCATTTTCAGCTTTCACAAACTAACACTCAGTTAGATTTAATATTTCTATACTAACCCTAAGTTAATCTCTGAAGCTGTCTTCGTAATGCAAACTGGGAAAATTATAATATACTTCTATGTTTGCCAGAATTTGCTTATAGAATGAATAATACAGCACTTCCTATTGGATTATTTATGAATAATACAGTACTTCCCATTGGTTTATTTATGAATAATACAGTACTTCCCATTGGTTTATTTATGAATAATACAGCACTTCCCATTGGTTTATTTATGCTAGATCTATTGAGTGGGAACACCTTCCTCCAGGTACCCTGTAATAGTAGCACAGGCTGCCTGTTAAGTGGACACCATGATAATATCATGCAGGCTACCGAGATGTCGGCAGCCTGCATGTAAGACCTGCTTAGTGGGAACCCACTGCTACTAGGTTTTCTAATGATGTATCCAGTTATCCATTTGGTTGTATACTTGCTGTTTTTCCTTTCCAGGTGATCTCAGTGATTGGGCCACATGTACTATGGGAGAGGCTAGGTATTCGCACATAGTATAATATGGCAGAAATGAGTGGACAAAGTTTTGTACACAAAGAAGATGGGCGTGAAGATTAGTTGGATATGTACTGACTGTGTGCATGTGTACTAGTAGTACTACTAGCCATGCAGTGGCTGATTTGTAGTCCACCACTGGCTGTACTAATAGTATTACTAGCACGTCTAGTAGTAAACTACTATCTGTATATAATTATACTACTAGTACTACTAGCCATACTAGTAGTATAATTATATACCCTAGTTTCTCTGTTCTATAGTTTACTGGCCTCATGGTTTAGTCAATCACAGTTGAGTTATGCTTACGTTCCAGATGTAGGGTGTGATGCCTAAATTCTCTCTGTTGTGGATGCACAGGAGAGAACAGTGAACAGTGGCATACTTGGAGCTGGGTTTTGTATTTGAGTAGGCCTACACTGTGAAACTGGTCTCCTATATAATAGCTGTAGTATATTATGTAGCATCTTGCTCTTTGTAGGCTGTGTCATGTGAAATCCACGGTAGAACTGAAAGACTATGATGATTATGATAGTCACATTCTTGTAATAATGGCACTCAGTAGGGCAGACAATCTTATACATTGTATTTGGCACAGATACATGTATGAAGCTATACCTACTTCAATAGGCCTCCCATGGGCACCATAAGTGGTCACAGCTCTTGGATAGTCATATATACCATTGATATTATGTTTATATGGATTCATGTTCACTGTAAAGATATCAGGCACTTGTGCAGAAAACTGGGTGAAGAATATTAGGCCCCTATTAGGAAACAATTATCTATTTGTAACTATGTATTATAATAATAATATGATATTCTACATGTGCTGTACATTGTATTGTTATTCTCTGTGCTGCTCTACATGTATTATATTATCATTATCTATGTATTATAATATTTTCCGTTTGGTATTCTCTAGTTTAGCATTTTACCCAATAAAAATTGTTATTAATACTAACTTATTGTTACTTGTGCTACTTGGCATATACAATGTAGATGGTCACTGGAGCCCATCCAGTTGTTTGAGTAGTTGGGCTTGGTATGTAAATCCCCATCAGCAATATTAGTACATGTACATGAGTAACTAGCCTGTATATACATGTAGAATAAGAGAACAACACTTATCTTTCTCCAATAGTTCACATTGGATGGTTTTCACCAGTCACTTTCCAAGATGTACGCTTGTAACATTGTAGCATAATATCTAGTTTTTGTTTGGTCGTAGTATTCCACTGTTGGGGCAGTTATTACCATTATGAGAATAGTGATATTTCTTATTAATGCCAGACATTTATGACATACTTGTACATATATCAGCACTAAGTTTTTCCAGAGGGAATGGGCAAAATATCAGTTGCCTTACATGATACCCACTACCACCACTACTGATTATAATTAAAAGTTGTCCACTCCTTATTGGGAGAAGACAACTAATCATAAGATGTCCATCTTGTTTACTTGCTGGGGTAAATGAGTATAGTTTTTTGCATATGAATTATGAACTAATGCAGTATCTTGACTTATGTACACCCATGTGTGCTACATGTATATCATTGTACATGTGTATATGCACAAACACCATGTGCATTAAAACATGCACACCTTGTTGCTCTAGTTGCTGTTGGATATTAATAATGGACCTCCTTCCATGGCGGATGCACCCATGCACACTACTTCTTGCCCACAGAATGCTCAATAGTTATAGTATAGAAAGTGTACAGACATGTACTGCTGTAGGTGCTCTTTCCAGTTGAACTACCAAGTAATTCAATTTAATTCTAAGGTTTTAGCAAAAAAATATCAAGTTTCATTTCAAAAGATTAAGGTAAATGTAATATGACCACTGGAGCATATTCATATTTAAGTTATATTATTTGTTTTATAGCAATCTTCAGCTGTGAGCTACAATAACTCAGTTACATGTATTATATATATAGCCCTGTGGCCAACTGCAACATGGCTAAATGCTAACTGTGCCTTCTATATTGCCACCTTATACAACTGACCAACAGGTCCGACGGGCTCCTGTCATGTATCGTACTGTGCGTGCATAGAATCGACCACTGCCGCTTGGTCCGAGGCTGCCTAAGCTACCTTTGACTACTCTCATTTCTCCGGGCACTCACTTCCACAAAGAACTGGGCTGGGTCACTCTTAGGCAGTCCTAATAATTTCTATCAAGAATGCAAAGCATACACATAGTGTTTTCACTCGTTGCTAATATACAGCGTGAGACAACTCCGGGTTGCGTAATTTTGCGCGTCAAATCACGTGTCACAACCACTTTAATTATTATTAAACTCCAAACACCAACCAACTCCAACAGAAAAATGCCTCACCTTTCATGTAAAATTGGCCATCGCTCTACAACTACAACTATCATGTCATATTAATAATTTTAGTTCTACAAAGCCTCAAACCCGATGCACCATTGGGAGAGACAACTAGGACATAATAAAATGCACCGTAGGTTCCAAAAGGAAAAGGTCGGAGCCGGACAGAAAATACAAAAAATGCAGTAGTTGGTTAATGTTATGTTTCTACAAGTTACACACTTATACTAAATCTTTGGTCCAGGGCCTTTGAATAGGAAAGCATGTTTATATTATGCTAGTATTATTTACAACGTACACAGAGCAAGTTCTGCTACAAAGACCTTAGGACCTTTACCGATGAAGTTGGTGATTGTTAGAAGACATCTTCATTGTTATTGCTTACACGTATAATATAGCTACATGTATAAGACCAAACTGTAGTTCTTCAAACATGGCATATAAAGGCTTATTAGCATCATGCATCCATAATCAGTGTTACAATTTTTTGACTTTGAGCTGAGAAAATGATCGGTGTGCATTGCTGCGTAATGCAAATATAATGTTATTGTATTATGCTATTTTATAGTGTGAATTGCATTCATTTTATATATAAAATCGGGCTGTAAAGAATCCAGTTATTAATAGAAAATGCTAAATATAGCAGTAAATATCAGTCCAAGCAATGGTTTAGTGTTACTAGAGGCACTATCAGTGGTTGTTGAACCAGTGGTGGTTGAACCATTGGTGGTTGAACCAGTGGTGGTCGAGGTCTGGGTTCTCGGTAGGCAGTTCTGATTGGATAATAAATCTGATGTGTGTTGTAGATTCCCATCACTTTCATGACAGGTTGTTAAATTGAGCAGGTGACACAGCAAGGGGTAGATGTCCACACTCCGTATCATGTCTTGCTTATGTCCACATTTAAAGTTGGGACCTCGGGCTATGAGTGTTGTCATCATGTCATCAACTGAGTTGTTGAAGCCATGGTTTCCCTTGAGTGAAACGGTGTAGCCAGACTGTAGGGAATAAGGCAGTTGTTAAGGTGTATGCAGTAGATTGTTCTACAGAATGCCTTATGGAGGTAAGGCAGGTAATAGAAGTCATGCAGTATATTACTCTGTAGAGGGTAAGGCAGTTTATGGAGGTTATACAGTATATTACCCTGTGAAGGGTAAGGCAGGTAGTGGAGGTTATACAGTATATTACCCTGTGAAGGGTAAGGCAGGTAGTGGAGGTTATACAATATATTACCCTGTAGAGGGTAAGGCAGGTAGTGGAGGTTATACAGTATATTATCCTGTAGAGGGCATGGCAGTTTGTAGAGGTTGCACATTGTGGCGGTTACAGGATGTTGCTACTTACCCTCTTCAACAGCCAACCATTATCTGGTACTATGACTATATCTGTGATTCTCTTGTGATTCTTATACCTCAGACTGTCTGGTATCTCTGCTTTCTTATAGACCTTCATGTGGGGCTCATTGTTTTCAGCTGCTTGTTTTAGCTTATTGTACACCTATAATAAAGTAATCTTACCAACTGTATACCATAACGTCTACTACATCATCTACATATCATACCATCTGTATACCATAACGTCTACTACATCGTCTACATATCATACCATCTGTATACCACAACGTTTACTACACCATCTACATATCATACCATCTGTATACCATACCGTCTACTACATCGTCTACATATCATACCATCTGTATACCATAACGTCTACTACATCGTCTACATATCATACCATCTGTATACCACAACGTTTACTACACCATCTACATATCATACCATCTGTATACCATAACGTCTACTGCATCGTCTACATATCATACCATCTGTATACCATAACGTCTACTACATCATCTACATATCTTACCATCTGTATACCATAACGTTTACTACATCATCTACATATCTTACCATCTGTATACCATAACGTCTACTACATCATCTACATATCTTACCATCTGTATACCATAACGTCTACTACATCATCTACATATCTTACCATCTGTATACCATAACGTCTACTACATCATCTACATATCATACCATCTGTATACCATAACGTCTACTACATCATCTACATATCATACCATCTGTATACCATAACGTCTACTACACCATCTACATATCATACCATCTGTATACCATAACGTCTACTACATCATCTACATATCATACCATTTGTATACCATAACGTCTACTACATCATCTACATATCATACCATCTGTATACCATAACGTCTACTACATCATCTACATATCATACCATCTGTATACCATAACGTCTACTACACCATCTACATATCATACCATCTGTATACCATAACGTCTACTACATCATCTACATATCATACCATTTGTATACTATAACGTCTACTACATCGTCTACATATCTTACCAAACCATACTTTACCGCACCAGATACTGTACCATACCTTACCGCACTAGATACCGTACCATACCGTACCATACAGTAAACTACTGTATCATACCATTCAATGTGCTATATCAACACAACTTGGAAGTATCACTTATTAATCAATACACGAATGAATATTGAATAGATATTAGAAGAGGAATGGGAAGAGTTGTGAAACAACAAATCATGAGCAGTTTATCATGAAACAACAAACGTTGGGTAAAACTATAGAAATATGTGAAGGATTTCTGGAAAATAATTGCGCAATATGCGAAGGAAGATAACTTACACAAACATGATAGTACAAGTCATGTGAATTAAGATGTGGCATATACATGTACATGTATATCACAGCACAAGCACATGACAAGGCAAAAAGCTGTTGATTATGATTCAAGAACTATTACAGTTTAACAACCTATTATTGTTAAGGAAATTATCACCAATAACACAGAAATTACATGTATACCTAGCGGTTACCACTTTTAATTTATGAGGTGCTGGATGCTATATGTTACAAGCTATGTGACGTGATGTGTTGGGAGATGTGTTAGTGATACGTGTTACAATAACGCACCTGGTCTAGCATGCCCGGCTTGGGATTTATCAGACCAACAGCACTAAGATAGTTCCACGCTATCTCCTCTGTGAAGTTGATATATTTACTCAAGTCAATAGAGTTGGCATTGGAGACATTAGTCATGCCATGATCTGAGGCTATGATTATATTCACTCTGTCTGTTAGTCCTAGTTCTTCAAACTTTGTTATCAACCCACCAAGGAGTGTATCAATGTCCATGATTCTGGCAATGATCTGCTCCGAGTCTGGACCATATCTGTGATATAAGTGCGTTAGTTTAGTGTATGGTGATGTATCCATATCTACATACAAGTACACGCACAAATTTTGAAAATAGCGTATTTTTTTATGATTATTGTTAGTACATGTATTATTATGATATTTTGCCATGCGGACTCACACAAGCCGTTGACCACAATCATAAGTTGTCATCTCTCAATTGAGAGAAGACAACTTCTCATTATGATCAACAGCTTATGGGTTATATCTACATCTACATGTACAATGTACACTGCATCTATCCACTTTGTACATCAACAAGGTACTGTAAAGCCTCGGGTTCAAAACCCAGTAAGGGACGGGCTATTTCTACAGATTTGTGCCCAAGTCTCTGGCTGCTTATAGATGAATTTCCTTGCAAAGGATATCATGTACAGTATTTAAAACATGTTTGATGTGATAAGATACAGCAGCCATCCCTCCCTATTCTAATAATTTCATATGTATCGGTAGATGTGCAACACTACTGGCCTATCTTATCAAGTAATGAAACCGCCCCTACTACATGTCATTCACATGCACTACCTGTGACCGTCTTTATCAGGCTGGTCTGTGTAGAGACAAGCAAATGTAAGGTCATCGTTGGCAAACCAGTCTACCACAGTGTCGATTCCATCTTGTAACTCTAGGTTGTATTTAAATGGGACGACTTTGGTTGGTCCCATTCCATCATAAAGGGCTTGATTACCTAACAAATTATACAGCATTTATTTTAGGTCTTGTAATGTGTCACATATGCATCATGACGAAACTAATATTTTAATAAAACACTGGTTGGAATTAAAATGCTTACGTGTAAGCATTTAGAATGTGTTACAGTAGAACAGTATGAAATACTGCACGTACTGTCAGTCGTGTAGAGATTAAATGTAAGATAAGGAGTTACCTGCCCACATATAAGATCCAGTTGTCTTGCCTTCCTTCTCGGCTGTGATCCACACTGGCTCTGTGTTATTGTACCACTTGGAATCTCTGCTGAAGCTGTATGTGTCGTTGAGATCTGCGTCGTAAAACTTATTAGCTATAATACCGTGTTCTTCTTCATACTTGCCTGCGACAAAAAATTTAAAACGTGTTTCTCTGCAGCAGATTTTAGATGCAGTAACATTGTCTGTTGGAAGGAATCAGCTTGTGAGCCAACACCGTTTAATAACAGCAGCAGTTCTGATCAGGCAGCTGGTCACTTACCGGTCACTATTGTCCAGTGGTTGGGCATGGTCAGTGTAGCAAACGCATTCTTGACTTGCTTTACATGAGAGCCTTGGGCTATGAGCTTATCAATGTTAGGGGTATCCGCCTTGCCTATGTAATCCCATCTGAACCCATCCAGTGATATCAAGAGGGTCTAAAACATGATATAAATAATTGTACAGCCAAGCAAAGGAATGGACAATGGGCATGTCTAATATGCGTTTATGATACTTTATAGCCCTATGGCAACATACAGTGCATGTATATTATACAAGTACTACATGTAGTAGTTGTATATTGTATATTCTCTGCTGTAGTAATACTGACCTTGCTCTGTAGGCCTCTGACCTGCTGGCAAACTATGCTCGACATCATCACCAGAAAGAGGCTGAATAAGAAATAATACTATGATGCCTTTACTATGTCAATGCAGAGGCACTTAGTAACAGTAAGGCTACCTAGTACATACCTCATACCCCATGTATCGGTCAGTAAGGCTACCTAGTACATACCTCATACCCCATGTATCGGTCAGTAAGGCTACCTAGTACATACCTCATACCCCATGTATCGGTGTTTGGTGGATGCTGTAGCAATTTATGAATTAAAAGTCAGTGTAGTAAGTCTCATGATCAATCACTTTAGGGGTCAACCAGAACAATTATAGCCCTGGAGCATTGGAAATGTAGCCCTGGAGCATTGGAAATGTAGCCCTGGAGCATTGGAAATGTAGCCCTGGAGCATTGGAAATGTAGCCCTGGAGCATTGGAAATGTAGCCCTGGAGCATTGGAAATGTTGCCCTACTTGTGAGGGTAGTGGATTATTGTTAGACCAAAGGTGCAAAAATATAAAAGTCAGCCACTGATTCCAAGCTCAGTTTAAAAAGGTGATCCATGTAGTGATAGTTATACAGTCATGCACATGTGCCAAATCCTCAGTGTCAATATTGACTTTGATAATTGGCCTCTGATACTCTATCAGATAAACATTGTAATCTTAATTGTAGCTTCTTTCAAGTCTGCCGCTACTGATAATTTACATAACAGTAGCTCACTGATCTACTGTTTGCTATGTTAGCCTGTGACCCAACCCATAGAAGTTGCTAGACTGTGATTTCTAGCTACTGACGGCATGTAGAGCCATAGTGGGCCGTTGTCTTGTGGATACTAGGATGCAAATGTATACATCAGGGGTTCCCAACCTTTTTCCTAAGTACCTCTTGGCAGTCATGTAGTAAACAACGTACCCCAATGTATCCCTTTGTAACAAACAACGTACCCCTCTGTAAAACTGTGTTTAATCAAGGATATCTTTGGTTTAATTCGATTAATATTACATGTATTATATACTTTATCAAAAGTGTAAATACAATGTAAATGGAGTATGGTATGAAATTTTTATTTATCAATTACTTAATGATAGCTACACAATATAAATTTCATCCATTGTAGTGTTTTATGGTTTAGCTCAACTTTATTTGCATCAGTCAGCCATTTGATGTTCAGTTCAGTAATAGATCCTGATAATTCACAATTGATAGTCTGTAACTGAAAATCACTGTCAAAAATGTATTAAGTTGAAAACTTGTTTTGTACTCCCTAGATTTCTAAAATGTACCCTTAGGGGTACATGTACCCCAGGTTGGGAACCCCACCCCTAGGGGTACATGTACCCCAGGTTGGGAACCCCACCCCTAGGGGTACATGTACCCCAGGTTGGGAACCCCACCCCTAGGGGTACATGTACTCCAGGTTGGGAACCCCACCCCTAGGGGTACATGTACTCCAGGTTGGGAACCCCACCCCTAGGGGTACATGTACCCCAGATTGGGAACCCCTGGTATACATGTACATCCAATGGCTGTATATAAAGCACAATGGTAAATAGAAGATTTCATAGGCCTACATATTATTGGAACTATTATGACTAAGTTTTAAGATTGCTAGCCGACAATTGACGTAGCCAACCACCGCTATGGAAAATGTGGAACCCAGGCTACAATCTGTCCTACTCGAGTATTACAAGTAGATGCTTCTGATGCTGATGTTGAGCTTTTAGCTTACATGTATGTTTAACGAAATGAATCGTCCACAAAAAGGACAACAACTACAGCAGTATAATGTTTGTTGTGATACCTGTCATAATTTTACCATAATCAAGTCAACTGGTTAGCACAGGAGACGACATAGCCTTGTAACTTATGCTGCTACCATTTGGCGCCAATGATTTTGTTCATACGTCACAAATCACGTACATGTAGTTGTTGAGGATGAGTAATGCTGTACATTGGCTGTTATTTGGTGCCAATATCAGCTGGTACCCCACTAAATCTAACCTCCAGTGTTGGCAAAGTTATGGTGTTTCATAACTAGCCCAGCTATTAAAGAAGTCCATTGCGAACAGTGCATATGGTGTAAGTGGGACATTTCTGTGGTTCATGGGGAGTGGATGGTGTTAGGAAGCACATTACAATAACTAAGCATAACTCCTCAGCCTGAGGCAGTCCCTCAATCCGCTAAGATCAGCTGCATGTAGTGTTGCATTACTATCTCTATAGGAGACTCAGTGATAGGTTGGTGTTTATATTTTATTACAGTTTTGGATTTACATGTATATGGACATTTTCCACTTTGCACAACAAGAAATTCAATATCTCTTATAACATATCTCAATATTTATAGCACAAAGTCAATTAAATGTATGTGTTGGAGTAATTGAATTCAAGTAAATGTAGTAATCTCCCAAGTTATACATGTACATGTATATGTATATGTACATGTACATGTATATGTCAGTATATGTATATGTATATGTATATGTATAGTATTACGCTCGAAATTGGTAGCAATACCAATTTCTTGAGCACTTTACCTGGGAGATACACTGAACTGGTGGCATTACGCAATCCTCGCTGTCTCTGGCAGCTTGAGAACTTTGGTTCAGTGGATTTCACACCTTTTAAATACGCTTTGCTGTAAATATACAGTATTGCTAAGGTGTTCTCCCAGGCATATCTCTGAGCTGCACTGATGAGGTGTTAAACACCGAAACAGTACACTGTATGCAGATTGAGTATATGTATATGTATATGTACATGTATATACCAATATGAATCTATATGTACATGTACATGTACCTGTACATGTACAGGTACATGTACAGGTACATGTACAGGTACATGTACAGGTACATGTACAGGTACATGTACAGGTACATGTACCTGTACATGTATATACATTATACATAATTATATTGTGTATATATACCTGTACATGTATATTATTGTATACAGTAGCATTAGGGTATATATATTGTGGTGAGATACCAGCGGAAATTCTGTAGAACAATGAGAGTAACAACACACATAATTCAGAGTAAATGTTGTAGTAGCTGTTACAGTTAATCATCTTCTACAATGTGGATGGCTGATATGAAATATATATAGAAATATATATATAGTGCTGAACCTATTGTATAGGGCCACCCTTTGTACATCGGCCCCTCGGGTGTTTAAAGTTGTGTCCTCGTCCCTCCCGATGTCCCGTCAGACCCTGAATATTCTCAAGTAAATAGAGAACAAATACACTTACTATATTTCCCATGCTTATCATGATCTACCCTGATCGTTTGGAGCATTAATTTGTACTTTTATGATTTTGTATTGGACCAACCCCTGGTCATACTTCACTGGCTGTACTCGGAGGTTTGTGTACATGTATAGGCTGACTAATCTGTAATGTGCAATCAGTTACTGCTTGGACTCCGATAAACCATGTTGTACTGGATCTAATCTAGAAACATCTTAGCCTAGGTTCCTTCTTGGAACTGAAAGCCGGAGGAACTCGGGTAGCTAACTAAGTCACACCCATGATCATATGAAGCACATAATATAGCAATACGACCTGTTGGTCATCACTATCACAAGTTGATACATCACAGCATAGCTAGTCATTCCTACCCCTCACTCAGTGCACGTAAAGTAAGGGGAGCGCTAGACCACTCCCGTACCTTGCCCGCAAAAAAACAAGTGCGAACGAAACCTTTACAATATTCTCAATGAATCAATAGCTGTAACATACAAATCATCCCCTCATGTTGCTATGCAATGTAAGCTATATAACAGATAATAGTACTGTAGTTTATTACACATAACGTATACTATGTGCAATACTATACTTGAAATAATTATTAAACATATAATTACATAGATAGTAACAACATATACACATAGACGTTTTACTCACAATATATATCTGTCTTGACCACCCATGCTCTGTGTTGTTCAAGTCTGTTAGCTCTAGCTATTTTGATTTGTCCCTGCCTTCCCTCAAACACACAGTTTTTAAGGATGTCCCTGAAGCATACTTGCCAAGGAGCGAGAGCAAAAAATCTTGACTGATTTGTTTAAAATCCCTGAACAAGCACCAGGATCCCTGAACATAGATTGGGTATACATTATTTGATTAAAAGATGTCTCTAAAAATATCATGTATCCATTTTAGTGCTGATTAGTGAATTTTAAGATCTTTTCTTCAATGTAAATGACTTATTTTTGGTTATATCTTTTGTTTTATGAGGATTTGTGATATTTTTTTACCATAGGAAAAATCATGACAGTTGGAAAATCTGTATGAACAGAAACAAAAACCAGGAGGGTGTCCTGACAAAATCTGGACACTTGGCAAGTATGTCCTGAAGTGCACACATATTCTGTTCTCATTGGTTGGCAATTGTCCAACTAATGCTTCCCACTGAAATTTCATTCGACATCTTCAAATAACATTGTGTATCTTATTTTAGCAAGATTTTAGTTGCTTTTGGTATTTGTAGGGCTAGTAAGGGCAAAGTATATCAATATTAATTTGTTGTTCTTTGTAGTGGTGTGCTAAAAATTCACCAGGCACTAGAACTGTCACTTGTGTAGCAGTAAAACTTCTGTTTCAATGTAGACTATGACATATCTGAAGTAGCATTCTCCAATTTATATTACTATTATTTACTACTCATGTCCTTCACAACTTTCCTAGCATATAGACTGTAGTACACCATACCCACACAGGTACCAGCGACTTCATAGTGGTTACTAAAGCTAAAATTAGTGTTGGCTTATTTTAGCCTCTGCTAGCTTTACATAAATAATACTAGTTTTATAATTTTAACTGAGTGTGGGTTAAATAGTAGGATAGAATAAGTGCTGTAGTGGTGAATAATACCTGTTCTACATGACACAGTGGATGGTCTGTACTAAATCTGAGAATGGCCTGTACTAGATCTGAGAATGGCCTCTACTAGCTTTCATGATAAAATTATGTCATAATATGTGTGAGCCAGTGCGCCAGGCAATGTTGAAAGGTGGCACAGTCGGTGGGTTGTGAACAGCAAAACTTAATTCTATTCGATACCAATTACCCCAGCTACCTTTAAAATCATTATCAACTTGTAATACCTAGGAGTTTACTCAATGCCAATTTATAAGAATATTCTCATTTGAGTTGTTTACAGTTACATCTGGAACTCTAAAAGACCCAAGATTTCTCTAAGGAATGACTACTTCTGATTGACGAAGAAGGTGGTCAACTTAATAGTCTGAAATGACTAAAACAGCAACTAATCTGTGATGAAAGTAGCTGACTGTAGCAAATAATACAGAGTTTGGCTGTAAAGAATAATCTATGAGGGACTCTGATACACACGGTTGAGTCAATCACAGTATCATGTACAACTAGTGGAGAACACGATATGATATATTTATTTTAATAGCATGATTAGGTATTGTCAACTTTAGTTTGGCTATTCTAGCTATATACATGTACCCATGAGCTAATAAGTTTAGCAGACGCTGCATGTTCCCAGCTTGTCTAAGCTAGTGTAAGCTACATTTGGATGAACAGTTTATTTACACTATGCTATACAGTAATAAATTATACAGATGGCTGAGATGTCTGTATTACCTGTATCCACTCCTCTAAAGGTTTTATTTACCCCTGCAATGGGTGTGTCCATCTTGTAATGCTTTTATCCACTCCTTTAGTACTTCTATCCACCCTCCAGTGAATTTATCCACTCCTGCAATGCATTTATCTGCCCCTCCAATGGGTTTATCTACCCCTGTAATATATTTATCCACCCCTGTAATGACTGTACTGCATCCACTCCCTACCCTACTGTGTTTAGAACTACATAACTCAGTCTATAGTTCCTTGTGCTCTCCCTATCTATGCTGATAGCAGCTGTTTACTGAAATTAAGGATTATCATATCTCGTGAGTTATCTACTCCTTCCTCTTACCACATCTTCCTTCAAACGCACACTTACTAATCACTGCTTGTACTTTGTATTACATAATTCCATCACAGTAGACGACATTTATGGCAAGGTTTAAGATAAGCCAAACCCATCTGATAAACAAAATAAATTGTTGTCACGGAGCCAACCTCGGCAGTTTTATTCTGTTAATATAAACACACTTATCATTCCATTATCTCTGTTTGGGAGTGTGTTATTCAATTCACAGTTTTTAACTGATTTCATGTTGTGCAATAGCTTAGTGTATTATACACACTAAATTCATTACAGTTTTATGTAGCTACACACCATTTACTAGGCCTGCATGGTGTTTCGGTTTCAAACGATGTAAACGATGTGTGAACCCTCGGTGTTACACATCGGCAAATTTTTTATGCACCGATTCGTACCGGCACCGTGCCCAAACGATATATCGATGGTTCGGTGTAGTTCGATGTTATCGAACCGGATCGCTATGCCAGTAGTCATTCAATATTCATGCGGTCTAATGTCACGTGTTCTTGTTTACCTCACTTCAAACTAGGTTGCATACCTTCGCTAATCCGTTTCCACATTAACTGCCATCGTGGCTGTGATTGATTATCAATGTTGTGGAGGTAATAATTATTATTAAATTATAATAAATTGATTAATAATTACGTAACTTAGCAGATTCTGCGTATATTATATTCTATCGTTTGCATATAATTGCTCTGTTCATGAATAGTGTGCTGAAATAGATTAGTAGTATACGGATCGAATATAATGGATTATTATAATATAATTAAATTTAAACATACCATTGGATTAATTATTTCTATTATAATTAATCTACTACTAATGTTTAAATTTGATTATAATCGCTTGTAACTAAGCACCAGCTCTTTATTTATTTAAAATAAGCTAATACTAATGTTCAATCAATATTTTGTAGGTAGAATTCATCGGACTGAGCCATCGAGCCATCGTAATATCAAATCTGAAGACAAATCTGCTAGATTCAATCGGTGGACACACTGAATTATACCAAATCAGCAATCTATAAGAAAGCTTGTAAGAAAGATTTCCTACATTATCATTACATCATATGCAACTATGCTAGCGTTTCTTCTTTCTCTTGTGATATGAAGTTAGCCCATGTAATTTTAAATTTGTTATTTTTTTGTGTCAATGGTACGAGTGTGGTGAAAACAATGTTTGCTGTTTTTCTTCTGTAATCTCAATTTGGTCACAATCAGTAATAAATCTAATAAATTATATGTAGTCGGTTGGGTGTGTGTCCAGCCTCATGTTTTTATATTTAATGTATTTATTAAAATTATATAAAATAGGTGAAGTAAAACCCAATGCAACTTAAGACTCACTAGACTACATGGGCAAATACAAAATCTTGGAGTAGGAGTAAGCATTGATTACTTTCATTAACCCAATAGCCACTTAAATAAAAATAATATACATATACTATGTTTTAATGAAGCCCTGTCTGCCTGCCATACCTGAAAATAAAATAAAACAATGATTGGCATGAACTCATGTTGCAAGAAAGTGTTGAGGATTTTTGTTCCCTTGTATTGCACGATCATGATGGGACAACTCTATTAGGCAAACTAGCTCCTGGACCGGTTCGATCCAGTATATCAAACCAAAGTTGACACCGTCTAACACCGCTTGAGACCAGGATCAAGGGGTCCGGTGCGGTTCGGTATATCGATCCAAATTTGGCATCGGTTGACACCGAATGAGACCAGGCACAAGAGAACCGGTGTCAACCGGTGTTTGATTACCACCACCCCAAAAACCGAATACCAGTGGGGAGGCAACACCGGTGCAGGCCTACCATTTACCCACTATCATTATATTAATGTATTGTAATGGTTTCTGTGATTTGGTGCGGTCGTCCTTGGACGACTATCGACCCAGAAATGAAGTGCCTATGAGTGGTAATAGGACTTCGCATTACATGAAAGATCGAGCGGTCTCAGTAGCCCAAAAACTACCAAAGATGACCCATCTGGTCCCAAATCTGACCTTCAGACTATACGTTGAAAGAGAGTGATCCGACCTAGTAGGCGGTTCGCTAAGCGAATGACCTGACAAAAGGAAGTGAAAGTCTCTGTATCAAGTATAGATGTGTCTTTATTGAAAGCCAAGTGAAGACTGAGACAATGAACGGTAAAACAATGCCCTTTATATAGTATAAGGACTTCCGGCCGATATGACGTCGGGAAAAGACGACGTAAGGTCGTCCGGAAGTTGCGCAACAAGATGGCCGCCGGAAGCCCGACGGCCGACCCAAAATAGGTCGGGTTCTACAAAAGTTGCTAATAATGGTCCAATTCATGTACAAAATGAATATCAATGGATTCTGAGAGGTCGGGCCTCTGTACATGGGTATAAAAGGCATTAAAAGACTTAGTAATAATCATGTAACTATATACAATAACATATAGTAAAGTACAAGCAGATATATACATGTATATGCACACAATAATGAGTGTCAGCTGATGTAAGATACGATTTGGCGTACCATTACAGTATTGTATGCACAGTTTGTGTACCATTGATAAAAATCAGCAATAATATTATTGATGATGTGAATGTAAAGGAATTGAGGATGTGCATGAATGTTAGGTCTTGTTTGTCACATAATATCCTCATATTTACGTACTGTATCATAATATCACAATGATGACATGCGGCACTGAACAACATGTATTATTGTATATAATAATAGTAATGTACATGTACGTGATGTTGTGTGATCATCTACATGTACATGTATTTCATAACATCTAACCGTGCTGCGGTAATTTGAGATTACTAAATAAAAATTATACAAACACATTCTAATGTCTAAAACTATTTTGGTTCAGTTCAGATAATATTATATTTATCTGTATGTATAATGTGATATGGTACTATAATAACAGTATCCATTTCACAATACTCTATATACATATAGACTGTATTTCTATCTTCACATCCTACACTCTATATTGAAATCTTTGTCAGCTGATCTCTTGCACCTCCCCTTTCCTTGCGAGCTCATATTCTACTCTTACTTCTAGTACAATTAGTCCTGCTGGTGAACTCTGTTACCTGAAAGGACATACCAGTGACTACAGAAGTACCTGTTCCTGTACCACCAGACTAACATACATGTATGGCTGAGCTTATTGCCCTGTATATATGATATTGGATAAAACATCAGAATAATTATAGTACAATAATAGAGAACCATTTAATATAGTTTGTATATCCACAATACTAGGGCTGTTGATGTATTTCCAGGAGTTGAGAGGAATACACTTACATTATTGTTACCTTCTCTCTTATATCCCTAAAAATCTCAAAGCAGATTCATATATCAATATTATGATGTGTTCTATGCGAGTAACCATCTACACAAGTACCACACTACATGTATACATGCATGGACTTGATCATAGGAGAGTGCAAGGGTCATCCTCCCACAACTTGAAGGTAAACAGAGTTGATAGAGGACCCACCAAGGATGAGTATACTTCTGCGTATCACAATTTTGTGGTGATTAAAACAATAATGGTGTTGGGAGTTGTCACTACATGCTCATATACCACTGACATTGTACAAGGAAAACATTCCATTAACCTCCAAGTAGTATAGGATCTATGTTATTAGCCTGAGAACCTGGACACTAACTGATGTCAGTGCTGATTAGAATATAGCCTACATTAGATGTTGGTGAGCAGGTTACAACATACGTGTACATGTATAGTATATAACTTTATTTATAACAAAATAAACAACAGGTGTATAATCTAGTGTGGTGATCAGACAAATCTTTCAACAATAACACGTATAACATGCACACCTACACAACATATTGTAGACGATCTATACAAACAACAAAGGATATAGCAGTAATAAAAGTAGGTGCTTGAGTGAAAAAAGTAAGTAAAATATATTATATTATGTACTGACAACACAACTCAAGTGTTCCATTTTTTTGTGGCCTAGGTACTTATTAAAGAAGTTGTCCACCCATGCCTTCATGAACAAAAGAGGAGATGACTTATCAACAATAAAAATGTTCAAATTATAGTAAATATTATACTGTAGATGGGCACTGGAGTGGAGACATTCAATGTACAATGTAGACATACAATGTAGACATACAGTGTAGACATACAGTGTAGACATACAGTGTAGACATACAGTGTAGACATACAATGTAGATGTGTTTTACAGAGTCTGTCTAAAGTTCATCTTTGTCCTTGAACTCTGAGGTGTGGCCAGGAGCTGGCTCCTCTCCAACTGGGTGATCAGGTGTCTCCTTCCTCACCTCCGTCTTCTTAATATCCTTATCTTCATCTTCAAACTTCTGAGACCTTACACGGCTTTCTTTCAGTACATACTACAGATATAGGAACATATACATGGTAGGTAGTACATACTACAGATATAGGAACATATACATGGTAGGTAGTACATACTACAGATATAGGAACATATACATGGTAGGTAGTACATACTACAGATATAGGAACATATACATGCTAGGTAGTACATGTACATACTACAGATATAGGAACATATACATGGTAGGTAGCAGCTGCTGTGTGCATATGTACCACATTTACACAATATACAACAACGCGTGAGGTTCATTATGGATATTATAGTGTTGAGACATTTGCCATAATAACGCTGTAACAAGCAACATGCAAGTAAGATGCATGTTACTTTTGTATTACATAACATACACATGTGATACATGTTATGTTTGTATTGTACTACACAACATACATGTACATGGATGATACTCTATATGATGTATTTCAGCTATGGGCACTCATAAGCTGTTGGCTATAATGTAGCCTTACCCTTTTTCCACCAAGATAATCACATGGCCAGTGTAGTCGTGTAATATATTACACAATAAAAGGTAATATGTTACATAATAAGAGGTAATATGTTACATAATAAGAGGTAATATGTTACATAATAAGAGGCAATATGTTACATAATAAGAGGTAATATGTTACATACCTTAACAAGATCTATGACTTTCTGTGTATCTTCTGTGGAGAGAGAATCCATCTCTTCTGGTGAGATACGTTTATCTTTGTTGGTGTCTATGATGATAAACACCTGTATAACAGTGACATGTAGGTCATGTGAGAGACTGTGATATACAGTTACCAGTTACCTACAGTCTATGTGGTATTAATAGCAACACTTATTCACTCCACACCGAGCTCTCCGTCATTTGTGTTTAATACTAGTGTTTATTCAATATGTACTAAAAGACTCGGGGTGGACCACACAATTCAGCTAACTGACACTGAACGCAGCATCTCACAAGGTCATGGTCACTTCTAGGTTATACGTGTAGATCTCCACCCTTGTCTACATGTAGAGCAGATAACTGCTGATAAGATATGTATTTACCTCTCTCAGGGTCCTCTTAATATCTGAATCTATTCTTCTTAAGACCTCAAGGGGAGGGGTTCCATCCTGAGAAAAGAAAAACAGAGATTGTTAGATAGCTATGATACCTACAAGTACAGAGTAGAGGAGTGGATATTGTAATAGTCCAGGAGTGACTGCATAAGAAACCATGTACTCTGTCAGATTTGATTGTGAATCATGACCCTTCGACAGCAGCATTGGCTGAGTTCTCAGGACGAGGCCACCCTGCTTGTCCTTTCAATGGATTAGAGTTACAGAACCACGCAAGCTGTGATTGGTTAATTTACGCAGACATCAATCTTGTCTGAAATGTAGGAATGCTTTTTAGTTAGCTAAATGTATTAGTTGGAATGCCTGTGAGTCTGCATTATATTGTAATGGTTACGCACAGTCTCTCAACCACCTGACACTAATCATATACGTATCTATATCTATGTATATATCTGCTTGTATTCCTTGCTACTTAGTTGAATGTTATCTGTATACCTGAATATGGCATTACTGAGTCATTACACTGCTTTTTATACCCATGTAAAGAGGCCCGACCTCTCAGAATTACTTGATATTGATTTTGCATATGATCTAGATCAGGGGTTCTCAACCTTTTTCATACCATGGCCCACTTTGCCCAATCTAAAATTCCTATGGCCCACAAGAAGTCACAACAGATAATCAGAAATCAGTAATTTTTAGTATATATAGATGACTGTATTGGAAAGATTGCCATATTTGTATAAAGCCAGAAAAGGAAACAAATGAAAGTTAGGGAGAGCCTTGGCACTGATGTTTGCCTGCAAGTTGTTCATATCGTGGTTCCACTTGAGATAAAGGACATCTGATGTCATGGGCTACTTCAAGGCGGTTCCTTGATTTAGTTTTTAACTGCACCATTGTAGAAAATCCTGACTCACAGAGATAATATGTTGTTGCGAATGGTAGTAACATCCTTAGACATTCCTTGACTACTGATGGATAGCTGGATGGTATTCTGGGCCAAAACTGGTTGAGGGATACTTCAGCAAATAAATCTTTCGCCCGGAATCATTTTTTAGTTCTATAAGCTCATCTTGCAGGTGATCTTTAATGTCCTCTACTTGTGTTTGGAATGGATTTCTCAGTAGTTTTAGAGATGTAGGCTCCAGGTTAGGGAAATATCGCTGAAACTCATCTTTCAGCGCATCAAGAAGTCCGGTGATGTTCAACTTCAGCTTGGAATTTATTGGTTGAGCACCAATGAACTCAGACAGCTTCTGGAAGGAACTGAAGACTCCACCTTCTGGGTAAATGCGTTGATTGCATCTATCAACTGGATAACAGTAGTTTCTGGGCCTTGGAGTTTCAAATTCAAAGTAGGCTATTCAGATTCAGTATTCAGATTTACTTGTATACTATGTACTATATACTATGTATACTATGTATGCCCTGTGGACCCTGAAAATCTCTGTTGTGGCCCCCTGGGGGGCCATTGGCTTCCCTTTGAGAACCCCTGATCTACATGTAGATGATTCTAAGCATCTTTTGTAATAACCCGACCTATTTTGGGTCAGCCATCGAGCTTCCGGCCGTCATGTTGTTGCACAATTTCCGGATGACCCTACGTCGTCTTTTCCCGACACTACGTCAGCCTTTTTACCGGAACTTCCTCCGGAAGTTCTATTACTATATAAAAAGCAGTGTTTTTACGTTTGTTGTCTCAGTTCATGCTTGGACCTCAATAAAGACACTTCTATGCTTATATATAGAGACTTTCACTTCGTAGATAGGTCATTCTAGTTGTTAAAAGTGGACTGTACTGAATGCATCATTAGAAAGCCTAGTAGCAGCTGAACCAGTTAGCACAATACCAGCTGGGCTCTATGATGTCATCATGGTACCCCAGCTCTGCTAAAACTAGTGAAATACATCATTGCAGGGAGTGAATGCCAGACCAGGCATCTTGTCTTGTCTTGTCTTGGTTAAGCTCCTAGACCCCAGGGTAGGGGAAAAGAGGAACTATCAGAGTTGTAGGTCTTTTTTTATTAGTCCGCTATGATCTCACCAGTGCGGAGCTCCCGAGCAGTTCTGATCAGAAAGCTGTGCAGAAATTTGTTAGTGTGACAGGCAACAGAATTGAAAACATTAGCATGTCTGGTGTTAAAATCATGCGTTCCTTTCATTAGATCAAGTGTAGATAGAAGATTTGAAAATAGAGATTCATGCTCCAAGATGGTGTGGAAAAGAGATATTCTTCGAGTCTGCCTAATCTTGTTCAATGAAACAAGATTTAGCTGTTTTTTACTGTCAGAGATCGAACAATCTCTGCCTTTAAGGTTTTTAATAAATCGTACAGCCTTGCTTTGGACTGCCTCACTTCTATGTATTAGACCCTGCGATGCAGGATCCCACACAGGACAGGCATATTCCAGCAATGGCTTGCATAACGTGTTGTAAGCAAGAAGTTTGATGGATTCAGGAGCATCATATAGAGTGTATTTTATAAGTCCTAAAATTTTTAGTGCTTTCCCAATAATATAATCAACATGAATGTGCCATTTCATATCACTTGCCAGGTATATCCCTAGATATTTTATAGAATTACACTGCTTTAAAAGCATTATGTTATTGTAAACAGAAAGCTTTAATTGAGATTTTATCCTTGTTGTACTGGGAATATCACAAAACGAAAAAATTGGTATGTAGAACAAAATGCTAGTTAATATTCCTAGACAATAAAAAGCACAATTTGTTGCAAAAAGTTATCAAATGACTTTTGAGTTTGCAATTTGATTGGGTCAATATAGGCTACTTGTTTATCTCATTAATAACATGCCTACTTATTAGGCTGGTGTGTTAAACCCATAGATATAATATAAAGACTAGATAGGGCACCCTGTGTTAACGCTCCAATGCCCAAATGTCTTATTTAATTGTTGGAAAAACCCACAACGTAACGTAATCTCACCATGGAGTTGCAGGCATTCAATGATGGCTCACACTATATGTTATAATGGAATACTGCAGCCTAAACTAGCTCCACTTTAGTTTAAATCAAACACTGCTGCCATAATATTGGTATCCTGGCAAATTGATGACTACATAGCACATAACCACATGAAGGTCTATCAGCTAGTACTAAACACCACCTATTTACACTGTCTAAAAGTACTCAAAATTACTAATGTACATGACATAAACATAATGTACACTTCAATAAGTTTCCAAAGTCCTTTGGTTTTGACATAATCATTGTTTTGCAAATTTATTACCATGAAGAAGCATGTCAAGTGAGGCTAAATGTTTATTGCCACACTCCCTAAAAGCAATTAATTGGTTCTAATGTTTGAAATTATGTTAGTAGTTAGTACTGAGCGTAACGATTGGAGTAGCATGCTGCTTTGGTCTCACACATTAACATATTGTTAGGCATGTGTTGACCACAGTGCCACAGATAGTAGCAAACCTGTAAAGTGAGAGTAAAACAGATATAACCTTGTTTATTGGCACTTCATGCTATTTATAATAAATTACATTGCACATACAATGTAGGTAGCCTACAGCTTGTCATGTTACACCAATTGATATAAGGTACATGTAATAGCCCATGTGCACAGCAGATAGCCTTATGCACTTACACTCCATATACTGCAGTGATGCTTCACTTTGCATTAGTCTATGATCTAATCTTAATATCTATTAAGAACCTGTGGAGGTCTAACACGACCCAATCTTATTGTCTCTGAACTCTCTCAGATCGCTAAAGATCTATTAGACAGATTCTCCAAGTTGAAAGAATGTGTAAGCTCATACATCAGAAAGCTGTTAATATGAACACTCTCCTATGCTGCCACAAATAACATTTCCCAGCGACTGTTATGTGCTAGTCATAGCACCTCTCCCATAAAGACAGTCATCAGCAGCCTAATAACGTATACTAATAGTACATTACCTGCTGACAGCAGGTAATGTACTATTCTCAAGGCCAAGGACTTTGGAAACTTATTGAAGTATTTATATCATGTTTACATTAGCAACTTTTAGCACTTTTAGACAGTGTAAATAGGTGGTGTTTAGTACCAGCTGATAGGCCTTCATGTGGTTATGTGCTATGTAGTCATCAATTTGCCAGGATACCAATATTATGGCAGCAGTGTTTGATTTAAACTAAAGTGGAGCTAGTTTAGGCTGCAGTATTCCATTATAACATATAGTGTGAGCCATCATTGAATGCCTGCAACTCCATGGTGAGATTACGTTACGTTGTGGGTTTTCCCAACAATTAAATAAGACATTTGGGCATTGGAGCGTTAACACAGGGTGCCCTATCTAGTCTTTATATCATATCTATGGTTAAACCTGTAGAATGTAGTACTATAATTGGTAGTATCTGTTTTATTGAATGAACACTGTATTTCTTATAAAACAGTTGTGAGAACTCAATATTGCTTCTATATAGTGTGTCAGAGTTGAGATAATCAAAGAAATAGTTTTGAGAATTGACATAAAACTAGGTGGAGATAACTCCTAATGCTGACATCACTATGTTTATTTTAGAAATTTTGGGGTTACTTTATTGCAGTTTAGCATCTATTAGCTACGACTAAAACAGTTTGGATATGTTTGTAGAGGTATCAAGTAATACTAACATAGTTAATTTGGTGACAAACATTCTGAAATTTTCAGTACAGTCCACCTTGCAACACGAACTACCTACTAGGTCGGATCAATCTCTTTCTCAGTATAGTAAACAAGCATTGACCCGGGATCATATGGGTCGTCTTTGGTAGTTCTTTGACCACTGACACCGATCAATTTTTCATGTAATGAGAAGGCCTAGCACCACTCATAGGCACTTCATTTTAGACTCGGGAGTCGTCTTAGGACGACCGCACCAAAACCCAAAAACCATTACAATATTAGGTCCCTGCTTTCTGAATGGTAAACGACAAGGCTGGCATGGGGAAACTAAGAGTTTCTGTGTAGCCATGTAACAATGTAGCCACATAACCATGTAACCATGCAGTCACGTAACCATGTAACCACATAACCATGTAACCATGCAGTCATGTAAACACGTAACCATGTAACCACATAACCATGTAACCATGCAGCCACGTAACCATGTAAATATGTAACCACGTACATGGTAGCACTAGATTGACCACAGTAATAGTTTTACTACTCACGTCGAAATTGGTGCTAGTGAAGAGAGCGACCCATCTGGGGTACGTCACAGGTTTGATTACATGAGCCATGGCGAGAAGGTCACGAGTGTGCTCTCTGTAATATAATATTATACATGAGCCATGGTCATGTTGATATTGAATCAAGAGAAGATAGCTACCATTTAGTAATCAGCTATCTTATAGTCCTTATCTATCTACGCTTTACCAATATGACTCACCTTACGCCTTCATCCCGTTTCTCAAAGTCTCCCCATCCGTGGAACTTGGCAGTGTTTATAGGCTTCTTTTCAACCTCCTCTGGACAGTCTGATAGATCAAGGTCATTGTTCTTCCAGTGATTCCACCAGATGTTGACAGCAATATTTCTACCATACGATCTCACTTGGTGAATCCTGTAATATCAGTTTGGCAATAGTTGACCATTGACCCTTGTATACCACTATTAGTAATCATTCGAGGAGAGACAACCCCCCTCCCCCGACTAATCTCTAGCGGAGGAAACTCACCATTTGTATGGAATGAAGACACAGTCACCTCCATGTAGTTCTGTGTGCTGAAATTTGACCTTGTCCAGTCCAGGGTACTTGTGCGCATCAACACTGTCCACTTCCATAGTAGAGTAGAGGCCATCTGGCCTGTCTAGGAACACGTACGGCTGTCAAATATAGTAATGATACGTGTAGATTAGCAGGTGAGTGCAAATGCATTATAATTATATTACAATAATCATGGTATGCTGGTAGTTGTGTTATCTTGTTGCAGCATTGTCGTGATAATTGCCCTAGATCTCAATTTGTGATTAGGGCTATGACATACATGTACATGTATACATTACCATGGGGGGACTTGGGAATATATAAGCTATCTAATTCCTCAACTCATGTGAACATAAACTCTATTGCTTCACTACAATGATCTCCAACGCCTCTACTTGTACACACACACATACTTGCCTACTGTGAATACTGTTGCAGGAAATAGAGATAAATCTCCGATTAAAGAGGTTGTAAAATGTGGTTTACGTCTATGTTCAATGCAACCTCTCTTATTTAGGTTTGCTGCATTTGTCCTACTATAAGCAGAGTTGTGTCTTCTTGCTCACACTTGCCACAGTGGGTCATAGTGTTAATGTTTCACTATACTACATTGTATAGTATAATGATTATCATTGATGCCATTAGCTATGGCATGCACAGTAGATAGTGAACCTACATGTAGCTAGACACAGTAATGGTAGATAGGTAGGGACATTTGTACAAATGCATTACTATGTACAATAGACTCACATCGTACTCGGGGGAGAGAATTGTATAGTTTTTGATTCCAGACACTAAACAGTTGATGTTATCAGCTGCATCCTTGTGTACCACGGAAGTCGTGTAGTTGGCGCCGTACCATATTTTCTACAAACCACAAATATTATGCTATAACACACCAGCATTTTAGATAAAGTATAACAGGTATATTAGCATAAACGGTATGTATGTAGGGCCTACACTGTGTGTACTTGCAGTAAATATAATGAACTCACGTGTCCCATAAGTACTTCCCCTTGAGTTATCTCATCACATGCGAGAGATGCTGGGACGAGGACGTCGTTCCTAAATACATACATATTGTAGGTAATACCTGTGGTACATAAAGTCATATACATATACAATGTACATTCACTAATACTTAGCGTTGGTTCCAGGGAGTAGTTCTCTATTCTCTATTCATCACAAATCTTGCTGTATGGCTGCTAGATGCAAAAATAAAACAGACAAGCTAAGTTCAGACTGACTCACTGTGAAGTGGTGGGAAGTAAATGAGCACATAACTCCTAGATTCTTCTAGACACCTGAACTTCACCTTCATAGCCTCACGTTGCTGACATAACCTGCTTTGGATTAATCCAAGCATGGAAAGCTAGTGCATGTGGGCTAGCAATGTTGGAAGCATGGAAAGCTAGTGTATGTGGGCTAGTAACCTTAGTGAATGGGAATGTAATGTTGAAGGCAAATGCTTCCAACTGTTACATTATACAACTGCTTGGAATCTAATAATTATATGGTTATATAGTTGGCAGATAGCCAGAACTCTTACCACAAGAAGGGAGGCGTGTGTTCAACCATCCTCCTGTTGCTGCTATTATATTTCTGTAGAAATTCCTTAAAGTCAACATAATCGGAGGGCGTCTCCGGAGTTCCTCTTTTGATGTCCATACTCACCTGAATATATTATATATACTCATGAGCTATGTGGCATGTTAATAGACTGAATGGATTATTCCTTGGATTATGACTAGATAATCCGCTGCTATAACTCATCCCATGAAATACCAGGTGTTGACAGGAGTGCTTACAGGTATTTACAGCTCGCACTTTTATGTTAAATGTATACCACAGAGACTTATACATTGTTTTCCCACCATTTGGTTTGATAGTGTACAGTTTTATGGTTGCAAATCCCTAAGATATTATAATCCATACACACTGGCTGACTGTGAGGGAAAATCAGCTTAGCACTGCATACAATTGTACACTGTAATTCCAAAACTTTATATGCATCCAGCCAGTAAGCACTGTGAAACATTTTGAATATTTATTTCTACTAAATATTTGTTCGCTTTGGAAACAAATATTTAAAAAACCACTTTGCAAAACTGAGGTCTGATCTTGATCTGCTCTACATAGTTATTATAACATGCTGTCTGTTTATTAGTAATGTACTGCTATTATTAACTCATGAGTTATCTAATACATTGTATCTCAATATAGTGATGACAAGTTGATGAAAACTGGTATACAATAGATCTGAGTTCATAAGAGATCAGTGTGGTTGTTCCTAATCCTTTACCTTTGAGGTCAGACAGACAAGGGACATCCATCAGTTTAATATGAGATTAAATTTCTCTTTTTTACCCATTCTACTCTAAATATTCACGTTACTACTTCCCGTGGTAGTTATTTATTATTATTTTCTTAGCATTGATTTCTATCTATTGCTAAAGTATACATCGCCCATCTATCTTGTGGCATCTGACATACCCATGAATGTCTGCCTTCATTTGCATGTACATTATTATGAAGTGGCCGCAGGTAAAACTACTATTAATAGAAGCTGCTAGCGATGAGGAATTTGATGATTATATTTTACCCAACCTGCATGACCAACCAGTAGAAGGGTAAGAACTATTGTCCAATGAAAATACTCCATGTACAACTTCACTTACTGTGGAATCCACAGGTAACACTACAGGTATGCTCATGCTGTACATGTGTATTGTGTCTTTGCACACATGTACATGTAGATGCAATATAATACATGTATATTACACTGTACTTGTACTTGTACATTATACTTACAATATAATACATGTATATTACACTGTACATTGTACAATATACTTACAATATAATACATGTATATTACACTGTACTTGTACATTATACTTACAATATAATACATGTATATTACACTATATATTGTACTTACAATGAAAGGCTCTTCTGGTGCGATACTCTTGAAATACTCATCAGTCTGCCAGTTGGTGAACCCAGGCCACACCTTGTTGGCACCACGAAGTACAACCGGCTTGTTTGGTTTAACATATTCTGTAACGATGAAGTGATAGTGTGTGTACATAGATCTATACTCTACAGGATATACAGTACTGTACCATACGTAGTATTATAACATATACAGTAGTGTACCATACGTAGTAATATAACATATACAGTACTGTACCATACGTAGTAATATAACATATACAGTCCTGTACCATACGTAGTAATATAACATATACAGTACTGTACCATACATAGTAATATAACATATACAGTACTGTACCATACGTAGTAATATAACACATACAGTACTGTACCATACGTAGTAATATAACATATACAGTACTGTACCATATGTAGTAATATAACATATACAGTACTGTACCATACGTAGTAGTATAACATATACAGTACTGTACCATACATAGTAATATAACATATACAGTACTGTACCATACGTAGTAATATAACACATACAGTACTGTACCATACGTAGTAATATAACATATACAGTACTGTACCATATGTAGTAATATAACATATACAGTACTTTACCATACGTAGTAATATAACATATACAGTCCTGTACCATACGTAGTAATATAACATATACAGTCCTGTACCATACGTAGTAATATAACATATACAGTCCTGTACCATACGTAGTAATATAACATATACAGTACTGTACCATACATAGTAATATAACATATACAGTACTGTACCATACGTAGTAATATAACACATACAGTACTGTACCATACGTAGTAATATAACATATACAGTACTGTACCATGTGTAGTAATATAACATATACAGTACTGTACCATACGTAGTAGTATAACATATACAGTACTGTACCATACATAGTAATATAACATATACAGTACTGTACCATACGTAGTAATATAACACATACAGTACTGTACCATACGTAGTAATATAACATATACAGTACTGTACCATATGTAGTAATATAACATATACAGTACTTTACCATACGTAGTAATATAACATATACAGTCCTGTACCATACGTAGTAATATAACATATACAGTCCTGTACCATACGTAGTAATATAACATATACAGTCCTGTACCATATGTAGTAATATAACATATACAGTACTGTACCATATGTAGTAATATAACATATACAGTACTGTACCATACGTAGTAATATAACATATACAGTCCTGTACCATACATAGTAATATAACACATACAGTACTGTACCATACGTAGTAATATAACATATACAGTCCTGTACCATACGTAGTAATATAACATATACAGTCCTGTACCATACGTAGTAATATAACATATACAGTACTGTACTATGCGTAGTAATATAACATATACAGTCCTGTACCATACGTAGTAATATAACATATACAGTACTGTACCATACGTAGTAATATAACATATACAGTACTGTACCATACATAGTAATATAACATATACAGTACTGTACCATATGTAGTAATATAACATATACAGTACTGTACCATATGTAGTAATATAACATATACAGTACTGTACCATACGTAGTAATATAACATATACAGTCCTGTACCATACATAGTAATATAACACATACAGTACTGTACCATACGTAGTAATATAACATATACAGTCCTGTACCATACGTAGTAATATAACATATACAGTCCTGTACCATACGTAGTAATATAACATATACAGTACTGTACTATACGTAGTAATATAACATATACAGTCCTGTACCATACGTAGTAATATAACATATACAGTACTGTACCATACGTAGTAATATAACATATACAGTCCTGTACCATACGTAGTAATATAACATATACAGTCCTGTACCATACGTAGTAATATAACATATACAGTACTGTACCATATGTAGTAATATAACATATACAGTACTGTACCATACGTAGTAATATAACATATACAGTCCTGTACCATACATAGTAATATAACACATACAGTACTGTACCATACGTAGTAATATAACATATACAGTCCTGTACCATACGTAGTAATATAACATATACAGTCCTGTACCATACGTAGTAATATAACATATACAGTACTGTACTATACGTAGTAATATAACATATACAGTCCTGTACCATACGTAGTAATATAACATATACAGTACTGTACTATACGTAGTAATATAACATATACAGTCCTGTACCATACGTAGTAGTATAACATATACAGTCCTGTACCATACATAGTAATATAACATATACAGTACTGTACCATACGTAGTAATATAACATATACAGTCCTGTACCATACATAGTAATATAACATATACAGTATTATATACAGCTCTACGAACGACAGCAATTCATGCAAACACAGTTATTTCTTTACAATGTACAGTGGGTCCTATAATATAAACTAATTATGGTATTGTGATCGTTCACAAAATGGCGGTTAGCAAACAGGTGCTTAACAAAAGTACGACTAAAAAATTAATGTTCAAAACTCCCATGCTATGTTCCAATCACAAAATTAGTTGCAGAGCATCAACTACTGTTTACGAAACATCTGTATCCCCATTTAATTAAGGAGCTGAAGCTAATGATAGAAATATTACATAAAATGTGTCAACTTCATGTGGTGAATCTTAGATACTCAGCTTCTTACCACCAAAGAATTTTTTCACAGGAGGGAATCCCTCTATTTCCTCCATAGGAAGTGACTCTCCCCATCCAAAGGGTTTCAGGTGGCTGGGTGGATCCCCAGCATATGCAGTTAGCAGACAGCACACTACAGGCAGTAGACTGGTAAACACAGACATAGCTGTGCGAGTTGGTGATGTTTGGTATCAGTACTTGCAGGTGTCTGTGACGGTGTGTGCAGTAGCGTTGTGCTCAGTAGTGCCACGCTACATTAAATGAGACCCTCCCTTCAAATGTCTCATTGCTTTAATCATGGAAAGAGGAAATCTATCCTAAACTTGGCTACATACCAATAGGGTACATGTATGTTGTACTGTATATAGCGTTATTCTTACTTATTATTATTATTAATGACATGCCTGGTTGGTTGGTGATAGGTTATGGTGTTGGTATCCTCTTCTAATCCTCTCTTAATGCCTAACATCAATCATCGCCTTCAAGTCAATGTTACGAAACCATAACCTGTTATGTTACTTTAACTGTATATCGACTAGTCAAGGGTTGCTTGTACACAGTATGGTGGTAGATGTTTGTGCTTTGTCCTAATAAGGGTCAGGCTGCTGGAGGTAGATTGCGCCATTGTTATTAAGGTATCTCTGTGACAACATGACGCTAACCTGGCACAGACATGAAAAGAGGAACAAGGAACGTCAATAGTAGGAAACAAACAATCATCTTCTACTTGGTCATTCTTATTATATTAGAGATTTCAACCTTAGAGTTATCTCTATGATTTCAACAGTCTGAGCTCTGTTATAATAAAGAATCCTTATCATCTGTAAAATACAGAGTATACAGGGAACACTGGTAGTTTAGACTCCCATATAACTCTATCTAGTTCTTCACACACACATCACGTTACAAACCTGACCCCCTCCTTAGTAATCATTAGAAACTGTTCTTTCTCTTTCAAAGCACGGCAGAACAACAATAAGTTCTTATTTCAATCAATCAATCAAAATAATAAAGTGGTTTATTTCCTCAGAGGGACAAAATGGTATATAAATTGGCTCTGAGGAGGTTTGGGAGAAAAAGGACATTGATTGACAGGTAGGAAGTGACTGTACCTCCTGACAACTAATATCCTGATATATTTTATATTCTGGGTAAATTAATGGAGTACCACTGGTATAGTAGATTAAGGTGGTACTGCACTACTGCAGGTGGTCACGTAGCTACCTACACACATTGCTATAACATTGCAATAAGTAGCCTGTGTTCCAACCACCTATTGCAGTACACTGTGACCATTTACAGGTAATAGGAAATGGTGTAAGGTTTTGTAGGATTTCAGTTTTCACTGATCAATAGGAATGTTTAGATTGGTACACAATATGTAGGCCTACATGTAATTACTGGTGTAAATGTTGAATCTTTTGACAGAAAAAGTAGGAGATACACGTACATCTCAAGTATGAGGCACCATCTACAATGCATACACTCCTGACAGAGCAGCCAAACACACATAAGCTTGTTACCATTGGGAAACCCTTTCAGATTGCTCCACCGGCAGTCTAGGTTAAATTCCGTAGCCTACTTCATTGGTCGCAATTTTGGATGAAGAAACGAAAAATCGAGTAATAATTTTTATGTTCCTGAAATCACGGTATAAAGTCAGCATTAGAGGCTACGGAACGTCAGTGGAAACACTTATCCATTATGTTCACCCATGAATTCAATCCATAGATATACCTTGTATCTACTGTACATCTACATGTAGGCCTATATTTTAATGAAATTCTGGGGTTTGAGCTGTGTAACAGGCTTATCAAGTCTCCTTTATTCCACATAAGACTCCCTGATTTCCAACTCAAACTTTACATGTAGTGTCCTCACTCAAAATGGACCCTTACTCAAATGCTGAATCTCCCAGATTTTCATCGGTGGAACTTGGCAAGCCTGCTGTGTAGTAGTATGTCTATGGTAGACACACATTTATCCTATAAATAGGATATCTACAGTTCTATTGGAATAATCTACAAGGCATTCAGCAGGGTAGCTGGTTTACATGTAGATCTTCATAGCAACAGATGGTGTCTACTATACAGATGGTGTTAAGTGATATTATAATGTTTTCAGGGTGCAACCTGGTACTAGTACGATAGTACGGTGTAGCAAGACCCTATGAGTGGTGCTAAGCCTTCTTCATTACATGTAGAGTGAACAGTGCTTGTAGTTATAGTGATTAATCAAGACGACCCATAGGTCCCAAGTCAATGCTTGAATTATTCTTGAGAAAGAGTATGTTCTATCTTAGTAGATAGTTCGGGCTTCAAGGTTCAATAGGACAAGAGCTAGAACTAACTTAGCTATGAAAGAAAACTTTGTATTAGTAGTATTTAGTATAGATGTGTCTTTATTGAGATCCAAGCATCAGCTGACAGTACAATACAAAAGCACATGCTTTATATACATGTACTATTGTGTTTCTGGTAAAAGTTTACGGTAAAAGGATGATGTAGCAATCGTCCAGAAATTGCACAACAAGACGTCTGCCAACGAGATGAGGTCTGACCTGATTAGGGTTGGCCTTTTACAAAAGATGCTTAAAATTATATGAACAATATAGAGAATTAATTGTAGCCAATTCTGAGACCCCGGCCTCATTACATACACTGTATATGTAGGTATAAAAAGGCAAATTATACATAGTTATACATAGTAGTCTAGGAATTGCGAACCTGTAAGAGTAATTATGAACACGTGTGAGTAAAGGCATACATTACAAGGTAAGTACAGTGCAAGAGTAATTAGACAAGTATGAGTTGAGCGAGACAACTACCAGGCAGTTGGTGTGCATGAATGTCAATCGGGAAGGCTGAGGTTATATATTGTTGAAATGTACCATGCCACTACAATATTGTGCATATTATAAATACTGCAGCAGTTATGGAACATTTCATGTAAGTTATTATGCAAAACAATCATATGGTACAGTGTGGGATTTACATGTACATGTACATAGTGTAGCTACATGTATATACAGTGTAGCTACACTGTATATACAGTGTAGCTACACTGCATATACAGTGTAGCTACATGTATATACAGTGTAGCTACACTGCATATACAGTGTAGCTACATGTACAGTGTATATACAGTGTAGCTACATGTACAGTGTATATACAGTGTAGGGCATATAATAATATAGTGCAAGGTACATGTATTAACATAACATAATATAGTGTGGGTATACACAGTGTAAGGCAAAAATTGGGAATCTGATAGAGTTGGCAAGTGTTATTATGTTATAGAGGAAATGAAACTCTGAAATTCTAACAATATTATATTTATATTCCTATTACTAAAGATCTCTTTATGTACATGCATGTAGTTGTTGTCTCATGGCACATGAGTTACTGCCATAATTATGTTCTGTACATGTGCCTGCCATAACTGGACATAACTGGACATAACTGGACATAACTGGACATAACTGGACATAACTGGACATAACTGGACATAACTGGACATAACTGGACATAACTGGACATAACTGGACATAACTGGACATAACTGGACATAACTGGACATAACTGGACATAACTGGACATAGGGCCTAGTCGTTCATTGCAGGTGCCCTTAGTAACAGACTGCATCGATTCCATGAAGGTAGTGAGTCTTCACGATATAGTTGACTCACACAGTGTTGACTCAAAGAAACGTAACTGGACCACCCTATGTGAGCAGAAGTTCAAGGTTGCTTCTATTTAACCGTATATACACACATCGCTTCACCTGTGTCAAACATAGCCTTAGTTTCTAGTAGAAAATATTGTGATGTAATTGGCCACCGAACTCATGGAGATCACAGTCTATTGTTGCTCAGGTTAGACCTAATTCATTTCTCCTCTACATAGAGTGGTCTCCGAACAATTCTGTGTATCTGTGGACTCACAACATTTAGGTAACACCAACAGCTGTGACTATCAACTGTGGCATCACAATTTTGGACTCCATCTTGTATAACACAACCCATATTCCCCCAAGTTAATATTTATAATTATCACATCACTCTTATCGCAGCACAAAAGTCTACAGATGAGTATTTAGTGGTGAAGTACCTCCACCATGATGGGGCTTAGAAGAAACATGTACTGGATGACTAGAGTCTGCCTACTGACACTAGAGGCCTACAGTGCTGTTATTCCTCTGCTCTCCCTGATAAGCCACAGAAATAGCTGGTCTACATTAAATAATGTAAATTTTATATTCTCCTTGTGTCTAATGCTGGGTAATTACTGGGACTGAAGAGAGGACAACTCCTAACTGGTGAGTGATACTCTTAGCAATTTGAAGAGTAATGACTAATGAAAGCACAATGGTTGTGAGTTGTGATTTCTTTGTCCTGTTTAATTTATTGAAATCACTTTACCATTTTACTGCAGTAATATCATCTCTGTCATAATAATCCAGGAATGTAATAATAGTTACAATATTGTTGTACACAATATTATGCAGTCCCTAGCTCTAGCCATGACTCTCTTCTATTAAAACTAACAATAGAATAACAACTACACCATTGTTGGAAATAACTACATAATGTCATTCTCTACAATAGCCAGCAATAACAGTAGACTGTAGCTGCAGGTACATGTACATGTATATATCTATTTCTAGTAAAAGGCGCTACCTATCAGCTCAATGTATATGAGTAAAGGTGAGATAACTCTACTACGATGATGTTTTACTAGTTATTGAATAGTACGGATTTCTCTTTTTGGATTAGAAATAGAAAGTTAAAACTAGATGGTATAAAGATTTCATTTATTTTATCAGGTAGAAAGTATATTATGCTAACCAATGGTAAAACAATATTATATTTCGATAGAATCATTAATGGATTGAATAGAATAAACATGTACATGTATGTAAGTGGTATAGATTGATGGCATTGATGCATTTATATTAGAATTGGTCCACTGTCTATGTAAAGGAAGACAACTTCAAAATTGTTCACAATAACAGAAAAGAGGATACATGTACATGCAGGGCTGTAACAACTATTTTGGCTGAGGGGCAAAAAGTAGTGTAGTGTTTGACCAGGTAAGCTGCTCCTACAAGCTACTCTCTAGTGTTTTCTTGAAAAATTTTAGAAGCATCAGACAGAGACTTATATCAACGTAGCCGGAGGTGCATCTGGTGTTATATGCAACGCCGTAGTTCTACGAGCGAGAGGATATTCTGCGATTTAGATATTGTTTTCACAAAGTTGGATTTTATTACTGAAAATCAGGCCGTATTGGATTTATCAGTACAGGAGAAAACTGTTTATCAATAAAGCTTAACTGCAAAGCGATCCAACAGCCATTTTCATTTTTTTTATGAAAAATTTGTTGACAATGGTAACATCTACAATGTATGTGGATATCGACCAGAGAGTATGTATATGTACATATATCATTAATCCTATCGTCAGTGCCTGTTACTGAGTGATACTGTATGACAATAAATACAACTAAACTAAAGTCCAGGCCGGAGCATTGGGATGCCCAGATTGATACTCGAAATAGCTTAAAATGTCTTCCTATCAAACTCAGTCAAGTATGCAGGGTCGCAGGCCACTTACACTGTCTTTCAGACTATAAAACTGACCATAGGTTTGTGATCAATGTGTACAAAGTTCAATTTTGAGAATCTACACCAACAAATATTTGCTTTTGGACAGATTTCTGGAGTGGCAAAGGCCCACCTTGTCTCCTGGTTGTTACATATACATTACATGTACATGTACATATACATATACATATACATATACATATACATATACATATACATATACATATACATATACATATACATATACATATACATATACATATACATATACATATACATATACATATACATATACATATACATATACATATACATATACATATACATATACATATACATATACATATACATATACATATACATATACATATACATATACATATACATATACATATACATATACATATACATATACATATACATATACATATACATAAGTAGTAATATCAGTGCAGATCTGCACAGACATTTCCCCACGGATTCAGCCAATCACAGAGCCGTATTTCGGATTCTGACCAATCAGGAGCCACCACCCTCCGTGACCTTCGTCAAGGACACCGGAACTAGCCAAAATTTCCCCACGACCTTGCCAAGGTCGCGCTCCGGAACTGAGCGTTTCCTCCTCAAAAAATTTCCTAACCGCGAACGAAAAATCTCCAAAAATTTTCCTAACCGCGACCGAAAAATCTCAAAAAATAATCCTAACCGCGAACGAAAAAAATCTCCAAAAAAAACTTACCTCGAATGAAACGTCCCCGTCCTCGATTCTCTTAAAACTCTCCAACCTCTCCCTCGCGCCTCTTCTCTCCACGCCTCTCGAATGATCGCCACCGACCCCGTCCCCCGCCTCTCCTATTCCAAGCCCCGCCCTCAAACCTCGGAATCTCCGCCCCGACCCTTTGACCAATCGACTGTGGACGAGGGGTGGGAGCCGGCCGCCAGCCGGGTCCCTCCCGCCCGGGACCCGTCGCGTTCTTCCCGACTATTTCCCCGGGGTTTTGAAATTCGTATCACCATGTTTTTGGGTTTCGATTAATAATACGTATATTTCATCGTATTCCTTAGAAAGTATATAAGGATAGAAAGTATAGAATAGAAAAAAATGGTCGATTAATAATACGTTTATTTTATTGTATTCGTAAGAAAGTATATAATGATAGAAAGTATAGAATAGAAAAAAAATGGAAAGTATAGAGTAGAAAAAAGTACATAACTGAAACTATATAGAAAGGTCATAATATCGTATTCGCTAGAAAGTATAAATGTGTATATTTTGTTTGAAATTATAAATTTAAAACTATAAATATAGAAGCGAAAGGTGTATAATTCACTCAATATCCTCCCTCTATTGTTATTTAGTTTAGCCTGGTAAAGAGAAAATGAAAAAAGAAAATGTGAATAAAATGTTTGAGAAATTAATGAAGAAAGATTAGAAAACATAATAGAGACAGTAGAGAGTAATGTGTACAGCTATATATTCAAAACGGTAGGGTAAAAACACTTACTTGAGCTACCACCTTCATATTTCGCTTGATTGAAACAATCGATTCAGTGTTTTTGTCATTGCAATAAGCCTAAAATTAAAAGGTAACAAAAAGTCTATAATTAAAAGATAAAAAAATGTAAAAGAAGTGAGAATACAACAAATAAAAATGTAGAGCAAAAAATCTTATCATTCAGAGAAAATTACTAGAAAAAATTACTAGAAAAATTACTAGAAAAATAAGGTAAATATTGCTCGCCATTGTTGTAGTTCAGTATATTCACTAGACTTTTGGACTTCTAATTTTTGTAAGAAAGTAGAACTTTTTTCAATACAGATTTGCCTTTCTTCAACTTTAGTTCTTGGAATGAGGCCCAACCAGAAAAACTTTTGTTTTTATATGTTTTTGCTCAAAAATTCCTTAACCAATCAGCTAAAAGGGGCATTTTAAGGTTAAAGAGGCCTTTTTAAGGTTAGGACTTTTTATAGAATTATTAAGAGGAAAGAGGTAGATTTTGAAGGTTGGAGGGGTCGGAGAGGGTTGGAGAGGGTCGGAGGAGGGTGGGAGAGGGTCGGAGGAGGGTGGGAGGGGGTCGGAGGAGGGTGGGAGGGGGTCAGAGAGGGTCGGAGGAGGGTGGGAGAGGGTTGGATGGGGTTGGAGGAGGGTGGGAGGGCGTCGGAGAGGGTTGGAGATGGTTGGAGGAGGATGGGAGGGGGTCGGAGAGGGTGGGAGGAGGTTGGAGGGGGTCGAAGGAGGGTGGGAGGGGGTCGGAGAGGGTCGGGGAGGGTTGGAGGAGGGTGGGAGAGGGTCGGAGGAGAGTGGGAGAGGGTCGGAGGGGGTCAGAGAGGGTCGGAGGAGGGTGGGAGGGGGTCGGAGAGGGTGGGAGGGGCTCGGAGATGGTCGGAGGAGGGTGGGAGGAGGGTGGGAGGGGGTCGGAGGAGGGTGGGAGAGGGTTGGATGGGGTTGGAGGAGGGTGGGAGGGCGTCGGAGAGGGTTGGAGATGGTTGGAGGAGGGTGGGAGGGGGTCGGAGAGGGTGGGAGGAGGTTGGAGGGGTTCGAAGGAGGGTGGGAGGAGGTCGGAGAGGGTCGGATGAGGGTGGGAGGGGGTCGGAGAGGGTGGGAAGGGCTCGGAGATGGTCGGAGGAGGGTGGGAGGGGGTCGGAGGGGGTCGGAGAGGGTCGGAGGAGGGTGGGAGGGGGTCGGAGGAGGGTGGGAGGGGGTCGGAGAGGGGTGTTAGGGGGTCGGAGGGAGTCGGAAAGGGGTGGGTGAGGTTGGAGAGGGCCACCCTCTCCAACCCCCCTCCCACCCCTCTCTGACCATCTCCGAGCCCCTCCGACACTTTCCGACCCCCTCCCACCCTCCTCCGACCCCCTCCCACCCTCCTCCGACCCCCTCCCACCCCCTCCGACCCTCTCCCACCCTCCTCCGACCATCTCCAAGCCCCTCCCACCCTCTCCGACCCCCTCCGACCCCCCTTCGACCCTCTCCCACCCTCATCCAACCATCTCCGAGCCCCTCCGACCCTCTCCGACCCCCTCCCACCCTCCTCCGACCCTCTCCGACCCCCTCCCACCCTCCTCCGACCCCCTCCCACCCCTTCCGACCCCCTCTCACCCTCCTCCAACCATCTCCAAGCCCCTCCTACCCTCTCCGACCCCCTCCCACCCTCCTCCGACCATCTCTGACCACCTCCCACCCTCCTCCGACCCCCTCCCACCCCCTCCGGCCCCCTCTCACCCTTCTCCAACCATCTCCGAGCCTCTCCCACCCTCTCCGACCCCCTCCCACCCTTCTCCGACCCTCTCCGACCCCCTCCCACCCTCCTCCGACCCCCTCCCACCCTCTCCGACCCCCTCCCACCCTCCTCCGACCCCCTCCCACCCTCCTCCGACCCTCTCCAACCCCCTCCCACCCTCCTCCGACCCTCTCCGACCCCCTCCCACCCTCCTCCGACCATCTCCGACCCCCTCCCACCCTCTCCGACCCCCTCCCACCCTCCTCCGACCCTCTCCGACACCCTCTGACCCTCTCCCAACCTCCTCCAACCCTCTCCCACCCTCCTTCGACCCTCTCCCACCCTCCTCCAACCCTCTCCCACCCTCTCCGACCCCCTCCCACCCTCCTCCGACCTTTTCCAACCTCCTCCCACCTTCTCCGACCCCCTCCCACCCTCCTCCAACTCTCTCCAGCCCTCTCTGACCCCCTCCCACCCTCCTCCGATACCCTCCAACCCTCTCCGACCCCCTCCAACCCCCTCCAACCCTCCTACACCTCTCTAACTACCTCCCACCCCTCTCCAATCCTCTCAGGTCTTAGTGAGAGAAGTTTGAGAGGTGGGAGGGACTTCTGCTATAAAAGTGGCACACATCTCTTAGAAAAGTCACAATGCTCATAAGAGCTAGTGAGAGAGATAGTCTAGTGGAAGAATATAGTGAGAGAGATAGTCTAGTGGAAGAAGAGCAATCTACACAGAGGATGAAGAATATAGCAGAGCTACAAGAGGAAGGAATACAGATACTCTTAAAAGATGTTCTTCCAAAGTCTGTGTGGGACTATGTGATCAGTAGAAACATGGATACAACGAACAGTCCTTGGATGTGGTTCTTCGTAGATCAAAATGCAAAGTGTGAGGTTATAAATGAGATCTGCTTTTACATCATGGGAATTATTCAATCGGTGAGATATCTCTACACAGGAGTGGGGAAAGACTTTAGAGAGCGTGCCCTCTCTTTTAACGACTTTAAGACTAGATGGACTGTAATTAAAAGGGGACTACCACGTAGACCTCATGATGAAGTACGAAAGTATGACATTCAGTATATTATCGATGAGATGGAGCTACCTGGACAGATTAAGGCAAACGTGAAGGAGATGGTGGAGATAATCAGATTCACTCCTACTAATATAGTATACCTACTAAACATTTTTATCTACATAGATAATGAGCCTCAGCGTGAACGTGCGAAATATGAACTATTCTATAGAGTTTTAAATATCTTAGAGCGTGGAGCAAGAAGACGTAAGCTAGAAGATGAAAGACAAAAAACACGAAACAGGAGAGGAGTTGATGATATAGACATTACAGGGAGTATTATAAGATCTAGGAGACATGTCTATGCAGCACACTTCTCTATTCCATCAAAAAAAAGAAAGACAACCTCTCCTTCTAGAGAAGAAGACTACATTTCTCACACATCCTCACCAGTTGATAGTAGTCTGTTGGAAGTAGATTTTGAAAAAGACCCACTCCCCTCTTCTAGAGTTGAAGATACACCCCATGCACCAACACCAGTTGATAGAAAGATAATAGAGGTAGACTTTGAAGAGAAGGTGGAGCAACTAGAGCTTATTACAGAAGGTGATGATGAAAATTTAGTGACTAATCTTCCTAATGGAAGAGATGAACAAATAGAAGAGAGAGTGATAGAGGAAAAAATACAGACTGTCATTGGTGAAGGAGAAATAATAGAGAGAGAGAGAATACAAGTTGAGGATGTTAAAGTAATTAAATCTAGTAATGAAGAAGAAAGAGAGGAGCGAGATGAGAGTAGTGAGCTTGATCAAAAAACATCTAGTATTATTCCTAACTTTCAAATTCCTTTTATACAAGAAGAAGAAGAAGAAAGTAGTGAAGACTCATTACCACTACCCTTGTGGGTACCTACTAGCGATGCATAAAAATGTAGTGAAAGTAGATTCATCTATCAAAAGCCTTGAAGATGTTAGAGAGACAACAAGTGGAGAACAAAGGGCTAGAGTGTGGTGATGTTGCAGATGGTTTGCTACGAGATGTTGTAGAGATTGTTTTAGAAAATGTAGAAAAAGTTGACGATGACTCTAACGTGAGAGTTGATAATAAAGTTAGGAAAAAGAGGCGACCTCTTCATCTAGCTATGACACTTCTTGTTCTACTCTTATTCATAGTCGGATTTTATTATGCTTATACTTATTTGAGAGCTAATATGACTCTACTTAAAGCTGAAGAGAGTGAGAAAAGCATCATAAGACCCTCAGGCATTCAAGTGAGTAACTACAATGTCACAGCGAGAAACAGATCTTCGTCTTAAGAACCCTTTCACAGCACTAGTATGCGGACCTACAGGGAGTGGAAAAACGGAACTCTTGTTCAATCTCATTAATAGAGTCGCTGAAGTATCTACCCCAACTCCTATGGATATTATATACTGCTATGGTGTGTGGCAACCTCGGTTCGACGAATTTAAAGACAGGGTACACTTTCATAGCGGGATGATTGATGTGGAGAATGACATCCCTCGAGATGGAAATATTCGATGGCTCATTATAGATGACTTGATGGGAGAAGTCGGAGGAAAAGAATCTATTAATGCCATATTTACCAAATTTAGTCATCATCTTAACATAAGCGTCTTTTTTCTCCTACAAAATCTTTTCCCTAAAGATAATAGGACAGTCTCTATAAACTCGCAGTACTTTTTTCTGTTTAAAAATCCTAGAGATGGAGTATCCGTGTCTAACCTTGCTAAACAAGCATTCCCTCAAAGTATGAAAGCTGTGCAGGAAGCATTTGGGGATGCTACGCGTGAACCTCATTCATATTTTTTTATCAATCTGAGACAAGAAACTCCCGAGTGGGCTCGATTAATTGGAAATTTCGCTTCTAGACATTTGCCAATGGCTGCCTACATTCCCAATAACACTTCCTATAAGTAAAGCATACTCACCACTCCATCACCATTTCGAACTTAGGATTTGAAGAGAGAGTACACGTTCAGATATGAGATACGTAAATTCACCGAGTATGTCAACACGATTAAGAAGAAACGCCTTGAGCATTTTAGCACTATCCAGAGCTAGAGCTAGCGTTAGAAATGCAACAATCTCTGAGGCAAACAAGGATCTTGTATTAGCGCTTGTCGAATGCGCTCGGAATGTATTAATAGGCAATGTTCAGCTAACACCCACTCAGTTGACCTCTTTACGTCGACATACATGTAGAAGGGCAATTGAAGATCTTATCAACTCACGTACCACTCTAAGAGAAAAAAGGTAATTCTACAGCGAGGGGGATTTCTTGGACTTCTTCTCAAACCTCTAATAGGATTAGTTGGTGGACTTCTTGGAGGACGAAGATAGTCACAAAGATAATGGCTCTCAGATTTTCTAAAAAATACATTCTCATTAGTAAAGATGACTACGACTCTGTAGAAAAAAAAAGGGGGTTGTACCTACCTCTCTCTCTCAAAATCCAGACTTGGTTTTAGCTGAAAAGACGAGAGAAGATATTCACTCTAACCTTAAAGATTCCTCAAAAGATGTATACTCTCAACTTGAACAACATACCCATAATATGAGTAAGTTTTTAAAAGAATTAAAAAGATCTCGTCAACCCCAGCGAGACCTCTTCAGTCAGTTGGATAGTATTAGCACTGGTCTTGGAGGGGTGCGAGAGTCAATACACCAACCTAGAGTAAGACAGGAGAGAGAATACCTAGAACAAGATCCCGTTGATATTTTGCTATCAAATAGAAATGGGGAAGAACGAAGCAGGCAGATATTACTTGAGCGAGAGCGTAAGCGTCATCTAATACCTCAGCTGCAAATCTCTGGACAAGGGATAAAACGGAAGAGGTATAAGGCTAGATCCTCAGACTACACAACGACGTTCAATCGTAAAGACGAGCAAAAAGACGAGTCTAATCGGCTACAACTACATGAGAAGGGTGGAAGAAGTCCTGTCATAACTAGGTCTACATCAGATGCTAGAAAAGCGAGTGAACGAGTGGGGAGAGATATAGTGAAACATCAAGCAAGATTTAAACAAGCTTTGGATAAAGGTGTGCACAAGAGAGTAGGAAAAGATAGAAAATGGTTGATGAGCGAATAGGTGTTGATGAAGCCTTGCGAGATATATACTACTCCCCACCCCAACCCCTTTCTTTTGGTGGGAAGAGAAAGTTGATCTATTCTTCCCCACCGGGTGTGAATAAGAATGATGTTGATAGATGGTTAAGGGGGCAAGACGCGTACACACTACACTACCCCATTAGGACTAAATTTTTGAGAAGAAAGACGATCGTCGCTGGAGTTGGAGAGCAGATGCAAGCGGACTTAGTCGATGTTCGCTCACACAAAGATCAGAACGATGGTGTAACATTTTTACTCACCTGCATAGACGTCTTTTCTAGAAAGGCTTGGGTATTCCCTTTACTTAACAAATCAGGACTAGCGGTGTCTAGAGTACTCTCATCTCTTTTTAAAAGAGAAACATGCTCTAGACTACAGACTGATAAGGGAAAAGAGTTTATGAATCAAAGGGTGCGTGAGGTTCTGCAAGAAAACAAGGTTAACCACTTTTCTTCAGAAAATGAGGTTATAAAAGCTTCACTTATTGAACGTTTTAATCGAACGTTGAGAGGAAAGCTTCACAGACTTTTAACTTACAGAGGTGATGGTCGATTCTTAGACAATCTAGATGATTTGGTATCTAGCTATAACAACAGCTTTAATCGCTCTATAGGTATGAAGCCTAATGAAGTTGATGAAGATAATCAAGAAGATATTTGGATGCGCCTGTTCGAATCATCCCCTGAACGATGGGTTAATAAAAAGAGGGTAGCATTTACACCTGGAGATCATGTAAGGATATCAATGGCTCGTGGAAGCTTTGACCGTGGTTTTACAGCGAACTATTCAACTGAGATCTTCATTGTCAAAGACATTCTCTCGCACACATCTCCTCCAGTTTACAGATTAAAAGATCTGAATGGAGAAAATGTTGAGGGGACATTTTACAGTCAAGAGTTGGTGCGAGTAGACCTTCCCGAAACGTTTAAAGTAGAAAAGGTCTTACGCAAGAGGAGAAGGCGGGGAAGAGAAGAAAGTTTCGTAAAGTGGATGGGATATCCTGACTCATTCAATAGTTGGATTGATTCTAGCCAGTTCGTATTATACAGTATAAATCTCTACAACTTGTGTAATCATCCTCACTCTAAAGATGGCCTTCAATGTCACACTTACCTCGAATGTATTGCTTGGAGGAGAGGCTTCTAATACTAATGCACACTTTACGACAAAGTTAGCGAGGCCACTTAATCTTCCTTCATCACAATGGGAGGTAGGACTCCTCGATATACAATATCCCGTTTCTTGGAGGAATATCGAGCTCGGCTATGTTGAAGTAAAGAATACAAGTGAGAGTGTACCTCGACGTTGTAATATCAGAAATGGAAGGTATAGTTCAATAGGAGAACTGCTAACGGAGATCAATAGATCTTTGATAAACTTTTCTTTAGAAAATGAAGTAAACTTTTACTACGATGCTTTACGTAATGAGTCTTTTATCTTGATACGAGGAAATACTCATTCAATAAGACTTTCTAGAGATGTAGCCTGGATCCTTGGATTTGAGCCTAATAAAGTCTATGAAGCAGAGGTAACTCGCAGTCCGAATTCTCCTGATAACAACGCAGGCTTCACTTCACTCTACGTATACTCATCAGTTGTAGCACCGAGACTCGTGGGGGATAGTCTAGTTCCTCTCTTACGCACCATTCCGATAACTGAGACTGAGAGAAATAGTACAGTGTTTCGAGAGTTTTCTAATGTACAGTATTCACCAGTCTCGAATACCAGTACTGATCTCATTGAAATAGATATAAGGCGCGATGATGGTGAGAGAGTCTCATTTCGTAGTGGAAAGGTTGTGCTGACGGTTCGTTTTAGACCTCGTGGAGAAGTTTAGAATTATAGTGAATATCATGGCTCCACGTATAGTTCCATATTTTCCGACTGACTCTAGTGAAATGTATGAAGACTACTACAACTCTCAGGTAGGAGATGGAATGTCTGTATATCGAGGACGCCCTGTCATGACGGGTAATGGAATTGGCTCTCTATTTTCTGGTCTGGCAAGAGGAGTGTTACCACTCTTGAAAAAAGGAGCTAAAACAATTGGAAAGAAACTTCTAACAACTGGTGCTGGTCTACTGGGAGATGTAATAAAAGGAGAAAATTTTAAGACATCTGCGAGTAAGCGTTTCCGTGAGGCCGGTGGAGATCTTCTACATGATGTTGAGGGTGTACTACGTAGTTCTCAAGTTAAAAGAAAAAAAGCTGGAGGGCAAGCCTCTTCTTCTAGGGTTAGTAAAAAGAAGCGGCGAGGAAAGAGAACTATATTTGACTAAAATAATATATATATATATATCAAAGAATATACTATTGGAAGGCAGTTATGAATAAGTTGTCAACGGAGAAAGAAGTAGATATAAAGCATGTCTGTCAACCATCGAGCTGTAGCACTTTCTAAAGTCTCCGAAGACTCTGCGGATACTGTAAACTCAGCCTTCGATTTATTCGCCACCCCTCCAACACACACTAGTGTACTCCGAGGAGAGTGGATACCCCTAGCACCCATTACACAATCTCAAGAGGGTGCCATTGAGATTGTAATCCCACCATCGGATGAACTTTACACAGACCTATCGAAAAGTTACTTAGCCGTAACAGTCAAAGTGATCAAAGCGGATGGGAATAATTTCCCCGAAGCTGCTAATGATGTTCTCTATATTAAGGGTGATAACTTTATGCATTCCCTCTTCTCAACGGCTACTTTTCAACTAGCTGGACAAGATGTAGAATACGAAGGAAACTATCCATTTCGTGCCTATCTTGAGAATTTACTCAATTATGGTAAAGACGCTAAAAAGTCTTATATGGCTGTGGGTAGCGGATGGACTGAAGATGATGGTACTGGAAATGACTATGCTGACATTACAAATGCTGATAAATTAGTCAGAAAAACCCCTTCACTATCGAGTGGGGAGATGAATTTCTACGGGAGACCTAGACTGAGCATTTTCGCTCAAGGAAGAGTTATTCCACCCGGAGTGGGTTCAAGACTCACCCTACAGCGTGCTACACCACAAATGTCTCTCGCCGGTGCTGCTGAAAATCTTGCTCATACAGCGAGGATTTTGATAACTAAAGCCGAGTTGTGGGTACGACGCGTACAGGCAAATCCTTCACTACAAAAAGCGCAGATGGATGTGTGGGTTGGAGAAGAAGAAAGTATAAAGCTACCCATCGATAGAATTAAGACTCACTTCCATGTCATTGCTAGAGAACAGCAGAGTGTGAGAATCAATTTCGATCAGGGTGGTCAACGTCCTAATCGCGTTTTCATGGGTCTACTAGATCATACCGCCAAAAGTGGAGCCTACTCTAAAAATCCGTTTAAGTTTGCACCATATGATGTAAGCTCTGTCGAACTACTTATAGACGGTAGTCCTGTAACGAGAAGATACGAGCCTGATTATACGAGTGGAAGATTCGCGCGTGAATATATGAATCTTTTCACCGTGACTGGTACATCAGACGCGGATACGGGGAATGAAATCACCTTTTCTAGATTTCAAACAAACTCAGCAATCTACGCCTTTGACGTTTCAGGAGACTTGTGTGACGACAACTTTCACCTACTTTCAAACGGATCTCTTTCTGTCAATCTCTCATTCGCGAGAGCTACGGATACAACATTGAGTCTATTCGTATACGAAGAAAAAGACGATATCATTTATATAAACAGTAATCACGAAGTATCTATGGTTGCCGGTATGATGTAGAAATGGATACGATGAGTATAGCGCGCATCCTCACCGATGATGAAGAGAGTTCTAGTCTATTCAGAGGTGTTATGCCGAGAGATCACTTTATAAATTCTTTTTCCACTCCCGGGATCTACGTCTTCAACACCCACTCGAGTGATAGAGTCGGTGAACACTGGATATCAGTTTTCTCAACCAGCAAAGAGATTGACTACTTTGACTCTTACGGACTCCCACCATCTTTTTATCCCGATGTGTGCGAAATGCTTGAGAGAAATGATGTAATCATCCGATGGAATGGAGAGTGTATTGAAGGAGAACTGAGTAATGTGTGCGGGGATTATTGCATTCTATTCTGCCTCTTACGAGCTAGAAGATGGAGCGTGTCTAAGATCATTAAGCGTCTCATCACAATTACTTCAGAAGAAATGCGTGATCACTCCGTTAGAGCTCTACTCTCGAGAATGTATGGTAAAACGATTGGTAAAAACATACCAAGATCGATGCATATAAATGGACTCGAGTCTATATTAAATTGTAGTTTTGAATGATGAAATTATGTAGCTTACACGATATTCTCGCTTACTATATGTGCGTTATATATGTCATTTATTTTATACACCTTGTGTTCTACTCTATACTTTCTATCATTATGTACTTTCTAAGGAATACGATAAAATATACGTATTATTAATCGAAACCCAAAAACATGGTGATACGAATTTCAAAACCCCGGGGAAATAGTCGGGAAGAACGCGACGGGTCCCGGGCGGGAGGGACCCGGCTGGCGGCCGGCTCCCACCCCTCGTCCACAGTCGATTGGTCAAAGGGTCGGGGCGGAGATTCCGAGGTTTGAGGGCGGGGCTTGGAATAGGAGAGGCGGGGGTCGGTGGCGATCATTCGAGAGGCGAGAGGCGTGGAGAGAAGAGGCGCGAGGGAGAGGTTGGAGAGTTTTAAGAGAATCGAGGACGGGGACGTTTCATTCGAGGTAAGTTTTTTTTGGAGATTTTTTTCGTTCGCGGTTAGGATTATTTTTTGAGATTTTTCGGTCGCGGTTAGGAAAATTTTTGGAGATTTTTCGTTCGCGGTTAGGAAATTTTTTGAGGAGGAAACGCTCAGTTCCGGAGCGCGACCTTGGCAAGGTCGTGGGGAAATTTTGGCTAGTTCCGGTGTCCTTGACGAAGGTCACGGAGGGTGGTGGCTCCTGATTGGTCAGAATCCGAAATACGGCTCTGTGATTGGCTGAATCCGTGGGGAAATGTCTGTGCAGATCTGCACTGATAATACTACTTACATATACATATACATATACATATACATATACATATACATATACATATACATATACATATACATATACTTCTGTAGACTCCGGGAGATATTAAGTTAAGACTAACAAGTATAATGCAGTAAGTGACACCAACTGCTTTTACTATCAATATAATGACATCACAGTTCATATATCATCGATGCTTTGGTGAACAAACGCAATCCATGTATAACATAGCATTGTTTAGACAAACACAAATCTGTATTGTTTACATATACATATTTCACTGCGTGGTAATAATAATATAATTATCACAATAGTTTTTTTCACAACACCAAAGTATAAAAATAGGGAATTATATTAATTGCATTTTTGCTATTTAGATCTATATACTATTACAAAATAAAGATTTCAATAAGTGGGTTGACTAGAACACGAGCTTGGAATGCAGAACAAGAAGTAAGGCAGACATGTAGATTGACTTGTCAAGTTTATACACAGTGAAGGCAAGAGAACATAAAAATAATATTAACATGAAATCCAATCATAACTGTCAGCATAGTAGCAGACCTTAACCAGTGCAGTAGTTACTTAGATTATATCTACAAGGACTGGTCACAGGCTAATGTAATTGGCTGTGGAATATCAGCATCATCTTGCTATTTTTCTTGCTTTCTAATGTGCTTATATAACACACTTGTTAATCTTCTGTTTCAAACCATTTCCATCGGCTGCCATATTGTTTAGGAAATGTCACCATTGACTCCAGTCAATCAGCGGAGGTTAATATAACAGTCATATTACTAACATGTAAACTGCTCTCAACCAATCAGCATCAACGAATAATCATTTTTAGACAGCGTTTGGTGTTGAATGAAACAACAATAAAGCTATGTGGTTGATTCACGTTTCCTTGGACATTGCATTTCCATGTGACTAGTCCTTGAAATTATACATGTATGCTGTGTTTCCATGAGAGAGTTTTACATGTAATATCTCAGTCTATGTCAAGGTGAATGACTGCGTATCCACTACCTTCTATCCAAGTACTCTTCTATTAGTTTATATAACTCTAAAACAAGAGAAGAGATAACATACATGTAAGTCTACCATAAATTTAACATTGTGCTGCATTCTCATTCAGAAGTAATATATTTTTTTGTTTGGTTACTGTCGAGCCACTTGACCATCCTCAGAAGTACGAAAATTGTGTGAGCGACAGGAGCTGGGCTCTGAATGGAAGAGCTCACCCTCCACCGCAGGAATTCATGGTCAGTGACCACTACATAAACCTGTCACCTCAATGTGGTCACATACTCCGCCAGAATCTAGCTTCTCTTTTCGAAACAGGGCAGAGGTTGATCTTTAACATGTGTGTTTTGATGTAGACACTAGACATTACTTAAACGCCCTGATCCGAACAGGCGCAGCTAGGGTGAATGGCTTGCTGAAGGTCTCTTACCAGAAATGACACAGCTGGAGTTTAAACTCACAACCTCTCGATTTGTGAGCATGTATGCTACCAACTGTGCCACCTGACACCCATATATAAACATTAGTTGAGTAGTGAATTGTACACCATGTGGTTTGCCTCTACTAGTGTGATGTCATAGGATAAGAGTATACTCACTTTGATCTCTAAGCTCATCTCGCTCTTTCTTAGCAGTTTTTAGTGTCAACTTCAAATCGTCTAACAGATTCTCTACTTCCTGTCTAGACAAGCCCTGTAGGAGACTGCTCACCCTGTCTTGTACTTTGCTGCCATTGTCTAGGAATTAATTTACCGAGTATAGCCAACTTTATACACACAAAGTTTGAATGTTTGAGACACATATTATAAAGGCCATAAAGTAACAGCATAGAAAGTTGTGATCAACTAGTACCTGGTGATTGTTTATCTGTAGTCAGAGTCGCAGCATCGGATTCACTAGCAAAGTCTTTGATCACATCTACCTCAGCACCTAGTTTGATCTTTACATTGATGGCTGCATCGGATTCCATTCCTATGAGTTTATCTAATGTTTCCCTGTTGGGTTCATATGCCTTCTCAGTGGCTATAGATTCTGTATCTCTAGTCGCAGCTGCAACATTGCATAGGGACACTAGAGATGTACAGTTGATAGGTGTAGCATTACATAGGGACACTAGAGATGTACAGCTGATAAGTATAAGCAGGGGGAGATGTAACTTTATATAGGAGAAAAAATGTTTAAATAAACTTGCTCAAAACTTGAACGTGTATGCAGCCTAGCAGTTAAATGCATTAACACACATGAGCAACACCCTGGTACAGAGGTTATACATGTATGTTTATCAAATGTAAAGCTGGCAGGTTGTTAAACAAAATTTCAAATGAAAATCAAGGACTGGAATGAACAACTGGTAAATATTTACTGCTGTGTGCTGTTCCGAGGAGAGTCAATGACCAGCTATAGAACACACTCTGTTGGTCATCTTCCCCTGTATCGGTAATGGTTAGTGTCCACTTCCCTGATGGTCTCTCATTCCAGCATCTAACCGTCATAAATGTAAAGTTTATCCCATCTTTGGAGTCGTCATTCCTCCTTGGTGAAAGCATCTCTGAGCTATAAACATGTGATGTCATTAGCATAAGGCTCAGTTCTATGCAGTCTAGGCGGTCTAGTTCTTACTAAGGTCATGTGACCATTAGTACATACATACACTGTAGGTTGTGGCTTTGAGGAGACAATATCAAAGAGAGTAAAAGGAAAGAGGGATCACTCCAGCCAAAAACTGTCCCTCCCCGCCTCCAAACGCGGTCCGGATTGAGTAAGGAGTTGTGCCACCTTGTGTAGAAATGCACCATGGCTATTGGCGTTCCGCAGACCAATAAAAAGTGCTTCTTTACAAAGGTGTCGTATAAATCATCTATTTATGTTAACGAGATTTTAATACAGGATCGTAAATATAAAAATCGTTAAGTTGCGATTTAAGTCGAACGGCTATCCAAATTATCAGTAAGCAGATGGCGGGAAAGTGCATCGCGGAACGTCGGGACCGCCAAATTGGGCGTATTTGGTGAGACAGGGTATTATCATTGAGTGATCCCTCTTTCCTTTTACTCTCTTTGACAATATCACCTGTGCTTCAGCCTTTTACTATAGACAGCTATTCTACATCCGACATGGGCTGCTGTTACTAGCTTAGGACATGCACACAGTAAAATATTCAGCAGTTTTTCCACAAATGGACATGCAACATTACATTGATTGCAAGGCCTTACTCCAAAGTAAAAATTAGCGGTATTGTTCACTATGACTGTAGTATATACACCTACAATACTGAGAATGGGTTACCTGGTGCCGGCAGGTGAGGTCAGAGTTAGTCTGATGTCTCCGCGTCGAGCAGTATCCAGGTAGACGTACATTTGGACATGTTCCAACTTGTCCACTCTGTTTACATCATTCAGGAGAGATGACTTCTGACATCCGTCAGTATCCAAGGTCAAGGTCAGAGCAGCACCACTGCTGAACGTTCTGTTCAAGAGAGAAGAGGGGTTACCATTGAGTTAACACTTAATGCTAATGAAATCTATCAGAGTGTAATTCTGTACACAACTCCCAATCTTTACCATTCACCAACAACCCTTACTCACACACAATAAAGACGAGCAGCATAGCCCATTGTTGCGCATAGTGAAATAACAGGCAAAGACCCTTGAAACATGCAAGAATTACTTAGACGATCAATACAAGGTTTCAGCATATTTGTTGAGTTGCCACTCAACTAATAAATTCTGTATCAAGTAATCAAAGCTAACACTTACGTTATATCATCCGGAGATGATTTCACCACACACTTGTGCTGTGGTCCTACATTGTTCCAAGTTTGGGCTACCTGAACCATCTGAGCCGCGTCTAAAGCTCCATATCCAAACTTATCGTTTATGTGGAGTCCTGTTGGATTGGAAATTGACAACATAACACATTACATGTACCATGTAGCTATTTCACTCATGTCTGACATCCACTGAGGTATACGACGATATTCTCACCTGCTCCGTTGATGGTCCAGCCCTTCTCTATGGAGTTGGGTACTTTTGATGTAAGGACTACAATGTGTTGGAGGTCTCTCCAGGTGAGGGAAGGACTACAATAGAGGTGTAATGTGCAGCATGAATTCTACAGTATTTAATATAACATACTATTCGTTACCTGCTGCTTCATGCATGCACTATCTTATGTTTGAAGAACTAATGATTTGACTTACTTGGCTTCTAGAGCTAGAGCCATTACCCCTGCAGCTAGAGGGGCGGCGCTGGACGTCCCTTGAAAGTTGAGTGTGCATCTATTTCTAACATCTGTTGTGACTATTTTAAGTATTGGATGAACTCTTTCATTATTAGAGAGAGCATCTTCCCTGGAGTGGAAACCACCTAAAAAAGAAACAACTCCACATGTTACTCCATAATATTTGTATTACTAATCTACATGTATAACTTATGGCAGCCGCTGAAACTGCCAGTGACAAACAGTAGCCCAATGTACCTACCTGTGTATATAACAGCTAGGGTGCTAGGGCACCACTCCATGAAGTAGGTACTCTCAGCATAGTTGTTTATGGAACCCACACTAAGGGTGTACGGGCTAGATACGTATCCATCAGCTGCACAGTCATCCCCGTTGAATCCTCCGTTTCCTGTTGCCCAGACAAATATCGATCCCTTACCATTCCGTCCCTACAGACAGGTACAGCATATTATAGTGCATGTATAATGATGTAGGCCTGTGTATAGTATTGGCTGTTATCATGTCTTATTAGCATTTGATGTAACCCCCTAAATAGTTTTATATTGTGCTACACCTTTACATTAAGCTATTCCACTGAGTCGTGTAGATATACAGTCATTTGCTATGGTATATACTTTATCACCACACCTACCTCTTTAACTGCTTGCTCCAGTGCAATACCACACCTACCTCTTTAACTCCTTGCTCCAGTGCAATACCACACCTACCTCTTTAACTCCTTGCTCCAGTGCAATATTACACCTACCTCTTTAACTCCTTGCTCCAGCACTGCACCACACCTATCTCTTTAACTCATTTCTCCAGTGCGGCACCACACCTACCTCTTTAACTCCTTGCTCCAATATCGCATTACACCTACCTCTTTAACTCCTTGCTCTAATATCGCATTACACCTACCTCTTTAACTCCTTGCTCCAATGCCGCACCACAATGCTTGCCCGGACCTTCCATAGTTTTACCGTCATCTCTTGGCCCCCAGGAAGCTGAATATATATCGATGAGTTGATTGTTAAAGAGAAGTGCATCAGCCTCGAGAGAGTCTGTCACTGCTCCATCCAGTATTCTTACACCTACAGTTGAAGAGGTCAAAGATGTAAATCTTTCAATCAGAAAATAACTCTGACTGGAGTATTAACTACAATGTATGATTACTACATGCAATAAAGTCTAGTGTTGAGTCTATTACTATTGTTAGAGTTGGTTATGGACCAATTACAACATGTATGTCTTTTGTAAGCTGCACCTCCGTTCTCCTTGATTAAATGCTGCCCTACCTAAAATTAGTTTTACATATAGTTAATTATTATTGCTTCAAACGGAACGATATAGGCCAACACCATCATGTGGAACGAATACTACTGTGCTGTGTATACTATACTGTAGGTACTCACCACCTATCCGAGAGTTGAAGGCCACGCCCACTCCACAGACGCTGTTATTAGCTACGGCTGCTATCTCTCCTGCACATCTTGTACCATGACTGTAAGTACAATATTATAATATGATTATATACATAATATATACAATGTATATACATGTAAGTACAAGTGTGGGTAACATACATGTAGTGTATTATAATTATACACATACATAATACATACATGTATAATAATAATATGTGCATGTAATTATACATGTAGTTCACAACTCATATAAATATTCAGTGACTATAATGTAGAACATTAGAAGTAGTCAATAACTACCAATGGTAGTGGTAGTAGGATACACACGGACTCACTCCTATATACTCACTCTATGTACTCATTCTATATACTCACTCTATATACTCACTTTATATACTCACTCTATATACTCTATATACTCACTCTATATACTCACTCTATATACTCACTCTATATACTCACTCTATATACTCACTCTATATACTCACTCTATATACTCACCTATTTCTATCCAAGTCCGAAGGGTTGGGCATCGGGTCATCATCCGTTTTACTATTGAAATCTGTGCTGATTTCTGACCACTTGAAAGACAACATATTATCAGTTAATGATATACAAATATATGCAAGTTACATTGTATGCATGTACTACACACTAGGTAGCATATGACAGTGCAGCAGTGAATGCCGACTGTACTGATATATTATGCACTCGGTGGTAAATGATATAATACTTGTTATTGTATGGTAAGAGTATAGTAGGCACATTCTTATGTACATGTAGCCACTACTCTATACAAGCAGTGAGAGTGAGTAAGCTGAGCTACAACAGGGGTGTGCAACTCCTTATTCTCGAGATTCACTTGATACACATAGTAGTACATTGGACTTATTTACTCACATAGTTCTGTTTGAGGTCGTCATGTGTGTGCTCTATTCCATCATCAAGTACACACACAGACACATTCCTCCCACTGAACCCTTGCTGCCAGGCCGGCACAACGTTGATGTCGAGATACTTGGGTCCTCCGGCCTGCCCGGTGTTATCCTATGTTCATAATACCATAGAGTTTATCATATAGACTAGATAACCAACATGATGGTGATATGATGTACATGATAACTGTACAACCATGTTGTATATTGCATGTAACTGTTGGCTAAAACTTGTACTTTTTACTTTCACCATTGGACTTTGACTAGCCAATGAGAATTAACCTACCAAGTACCACTGATCTTTCCAATGTTCATCATTGAGGTTAATAAATCGGCTCTCCTTTGGATCGTATTCTCTGTAGTCTAAATATGATTGACCTTGAGAAGAGGTCAACTCCGTAGGCTTGAATCTTTTAAATACTTGTTTATCCTGGAACAGCCTGCAGTATAATATTACTGTTGTATATGTAATGAAATACATACATGCTACAATTTATATAGGACTATAACATCCTAGCTCTCTGGCTAGCTGAGGGTTCACGTGCATCACCAACTTTCATACAATAGTTACCAAGAAAGTAACTTCAATATAAATGAGTGAGAATCGGCATTTTGGTGCACCATGTGTACAATTTTGATGGGGAGGGGTACCAAAATTTGGGTTGAAAACTAGGAAGTCTCCTGAAAAACTAGGGCTACTTGACATGTACACAGCAGTGCTCAAACTCTGTCAATCTTTAGAAATATTTAAATACAACATCAATACCTGATAGAAAGGTGGGACAACCCTAGTTACTACTTACTCTATTTCATTCAACTCTTTCTGTTTGTCGTGTAGTATGCCCTCATTACTCGAGTGACCTCTCTTTGACATGGAGGCTATTTTATCCAAGTATTCTTTAACGGTCCGCTTAGCTTCTTCCAGCTGCTCAGCTGTTCTATAATCTCTCTTTTCCCTAATGATCTCTCGGTCCTGTTCTATATGCTTTATCTACAATAGATAGCCTACGTGATCAGTAGAGATAATTGTCAGTCATGTATGAGAAGGTAACTCCTACCATCACTGAGTAATGGTGATCTACAGCATGGAGTGAAAGTAACTGCATATCTGCAGAAAAGGTACACTGACTTACATATGGGTGGGTGGAGAGATCAGTGATAGCGTTGTGACCTTCTGCAGATCTCTTTGACCTTGAGTGAATTCCTTCGTGCGAGAAGTGCACTAAATGTCCGTGTATATCGCTTTTTACCTGCAGCATAGACGTGTATACTAGCTACATAGATGTTTACACTAGCTACATTGTACATGGGTGTGTCTATTAGATAAATATACATATATACATGTATATACATGGTATATACATGTATATACAAATGAATATATAGGTCACCGAAACAATACACTGTATGCATATTGAGTATATTATTATATTCTGCAAAAACACTCATCAGATAAAATGGTGAGCCACTTTATCTGATGAGTTTTTACTTCATACAAAACAACTATATACATTGTACATTGTAAATGTTGATACATACAGTACATGTAACATTTGCCACGTAACATACATGACATGCTATGATCATATGAGAAATGTGTACTACTTTAAATTACCCCTAAGTATACCACAATCTAGGAGTGTACAATACCATAGACATAGTTCCCATAATACACACACAGCACACGTCACACATATTGTAATTCTATGTCTATATAAATAGTGTAAGTGTAACTCTAAAGTAGACACAGTAACCACCTTCTCTGTATGTGTAATGGTTGGTATGCTAGGGAATGCTTGCTGATACTACTAAGCATGGGTTCCTATCTCACTCATCGTTAGACATACACTGATGAATAATAGACCCTACAGAGTTTCATCTTCAGACAGTTTTAACAGCCCAGAACATGAATTAGCTTTGTAGTACTACCATAATTCCTTAACAACTGAATTGAACACTTTACCCACAATTCAAAGAACTAACTTTAGCAGTCAGATATTTGCTGTTCATACTGAAAGGACCAAAAGTGCGCAATAAGATGTGACTGCTTCAAGTGGTAATAATTACTAGATGGGCACATATTATAATTATGTACTTGAAATAAAAATGGCGTCTCAACTATGAAATACGTAGATTTACTGTGATATGCAACATCTGCTGTGTGAATTTGGCATCAGGAAGTCTACAAACTATGCTGAAAGCTGGTGTAATTTAGATAGAACAAGGTTTAATTGCATGTAATGTCTAGCGTTTATTGTGTTTGTATTTCCATCTGTAAACAACTAACTCGACTTGTTGGCTCAGTGGGTTCGAGTATCTGCCCTGAGGCGCAAAAGCGGTGAAAATTCAGGGTTTGAATCTTGCTATTGTCCACTGTCTACTAGGTCTATGTACCACAGGTGTCCTCGGACCTGCCTGCAAACTGAGAGCAAAGCTGGCGCAGCCATTGCAGCCTTCAGCCACTATCTCACCGCCATTCTTCGGCTAACCCGCGGGATTATTTTGATTTTTAATCAAGTGTGACAGTTTTACTTAGCAGAATTATAGGTAGTACTCTCATTTTCTAAACCTCCTGATTTTAGATTCTGAGAGCGGCAGCGACATATAGTTAGAAAATTAGAGGATAATATAATAGAATGATAGGATAGCATGCATTTGTTTGGAAGTTGTCAATTTAAAACATCGCTCTCAACTGACGGCCTAGTGATAGTGATATATATAATAATACAATATATAGGATATTATAATAGTATTATATATTGTAATAGAAGGCCAAGTTCAAGTGCTGTCAAAGGGCCTATGACCTGCACTGTTGACAGAGTGAATATATATTTATTACGATGATCTATAAGTTATTAGATAGCATAAGAAGTAGGAATATGCAGAAATCTACACTACACTTTACAAGTTTATACATGTACAGTGGGACTTGCTTAATTCAAACCTCACATAAATAAAAAACTTGGTTAGTTCAAACTGTTAACCTTGGTCCCTGCTGAGCACTATGTAAATAGCTTCAAATAATTCAAACTTATCATCTGTAATTCAAACTTCACGCCGCTTAGGCTCACACTAGAATCAATAAAAATACTATTACAGCAAGCATTAGTCACCTAATAATACAATGTAGTTGCTAATAGTTAGTAGCTATAATTTAGACATTAGTAGTTATTACTGCAGTATGTTTCTGCTCAAGCTAAGCTGAGAAAACCCACTGATTGCTTTACTGTTCCTTGGCTAAATGTGTTTTTGTATATTGTGGTCCTGTACATGTGATGCATAACTTGTTGCCCATCTGCAGTGTTGCAATTTTTAGCGTACTAAACATTACATAAAGTTCTGTTAAATAAGAAGCTGGCATGTTAAAACTTGTCTTTCCTCCATTGTATTCACAGTTGAAGCAAATGGAAGTTAATGCACATTCATGTGCCACTGCATTTATATATAGGTTGTATATTCTTCGCCAAGTAGGAATCTAAGTCATTATATAAAATGAAAGGATCACATAATTCAAACTCGGCTTAATTCAAACCAATTATTGTGGTCTCTTGGAGTTTGAGTAAAGCAAGTTCCACTGCATTTGGTTTATTAGCTGCAATAATACGCTAACATAGATATATGACACGTATTATGTAAATAGGCCATGTGCTTTGTATGTTGTTATAACTGAGGTATATGGTAGAAAGTTATACATTTGTATATGATTGTGATGCTTTAATATTGTGTTTACTACTCACTGTGTATATAACACAATGCATGTAATGTACATGTGCATGTATATTGTAATAAACTCCTTATTAATATACATGTAGGCATACATGTAATGTATATTGTAATAGTGTTACATGTAATATATTGTACTCTCTGTTTATGTAATACACACAGTAATATGCTCACTATAATGAAATATATAACTACCATAATAATATACTCACTGTGTTTATAATATGAATTGATCTCTTTTGCAGGAATCGTTTGACCTCGCTGACCTCAGCCTCAGCTCCATCAATATAGGCTACGAACTGATTAACATAGTCATTGTGCTCTGACTTGACGTACTTATATACTAATAATAAAAGAGTCAATAGAATTGTAGCCTGGGAGTTTGTACATTTCATAGTTTGTGTGCGGGTGTCTTGATGCCCTCCCACTCTCTCCCAATAGTACTACAGATTGGTATGGTAAGACTTGATGACTTGATATTGAACGTTGTGTCACAACCAGGTTTATTATTGCTGGGTACACCTTTCCCTTGATAACAGAGCTGTTATTGCTGTGGAGTCCTTAGCGATGTTAGTGTTGCAGCCGTTGAATTCTACAACATAGAAAACTCTTGTAGACCTAGTGATACAAACAGAATAATATGTTAGACAATGTATTGCACCCTGTACATGTACGTATGTACTTGTGTGCAGTAGGTCAAGCCATACATTTCCACGTACACGTATGTCTGCCAGAACACATATATGTACATGCATTACAGATGACAGTTATGTGAATTTCTGTAACATAATGACTGTATAACTACTTGTAGTGCAAAGAATGTAGGATTCAGAGGAAATAGACTACACCAGCTGCCTCTAATACTATACTGTATGTTCTGTACTTCCAACAAATACAACCCTTAGCTAATTCTCACAACAAGTTTGCAAATAATCAGTGACCATATTATACATACATACGGTACACACGGTACACATGGTACACACGGTAAACGCGGTACACACGGTACACATGGTACACACGGTAAACGCGGTACACACGGTACACACGGTACACACGGTACACACGGTACATACGGTAGGTACACGCGGTACATACGGTACATGCAGTACATACTGTACATACAGTACATAGGGTACATGCAGTACATACAGTACATACGGTACATACGGTACATGCAGTACATGTGGTACATGTGGTACATGCGGTACATACGGTACATATGGTACATGCGGTACATACGTACAGTACATACGGTATATATGCGGTACATACAGTACATGCAGTACAGGCAGTACATACATACAAGTACATACAGACAAGTACATACAGACAAGTACATACATACAGTACATACATACATGTACATACATACATGTACATACATACATGTACATTCATACATGTACATACATACATGTACATACATACACGTACATACATACACATACACGTATATCCATACATACATATGCATTTGTATGTACAGAGTAGAGCCTAGTACCAGGTATACAATAAAGTAGTCATAGTGCTTACCTGAGAAGAATGATATCATGTATTGTATATTGCAGTAGTTGCATGTAGTTATACAGTAGTTACATGTAGTTATACAGTAGTTACATGTAGTTATACAGTAGTTACATGTAGTTATACAGTAGTTACATGTAGTTATACAGTAGTTACATGTAGTTATACAGTAGTTATATGTAGTTATACAGTAGTTACATACATGTAGTTATACAGTAGTTACATACGTGTAGTTATACAGTAGTTACATGTAGTTATACAGTAGTTACATGTAGTTATACAGTAGTTACATGTAGTTATACAGTAGTTACATGTAGTTATACAGTAGTCACATGTAGTTATACAGTAGTTACATGTAGTTATGCAGTAGTTACATGTAGTTATGCAGTAGTTACATGTAGTTATACAGTAGTTACATGTAGTTATACAGTAGTTACATGTAGTTATACAGTAGTTACATGTAGTTATACAGTAGTTACATGTAGTTATGCAGTAGTTACATGTAGTTATGCAGTAGTTACATGTAGTTATACAGTAGTTACATGTAGTTATACAGTAGTTACATACGTGTAGTTATACAGTAGTTACATGTAGTTATACAGTAGTTACATGTAGTTATACAGTAGTTACTAGTAGTTATACAGTAGTTACTAGTAGCTGGGTAGTTAGCTGATACATGTATTGTAGTAGTACTAAGGCATATGTACCTATTTTCTCTCAATCAGTTAATATCTCTCTCCCTGTCAGTATGTAGTCAGTAGAACTAATACCCAGCCTAGCGTACTATCGACTAGCCTACATGTAGATAATCAACAGGTTATTCTAATTCACTAGCCTTAGATCCTACCCCATACTCAGTGAGGGACTCGGAATCCTCGTCTCGTTTAATTTCATATATCTGTTCCGCCAACGCAATGTGCTTTAACAACCACTGAACCATGTCTAACGTCACAGCTTGTGTTAAGCAATTCACTGCGTCTTGATTCCTATCATTGTTGCACGTAATTTCTTAGAGATAGGCTAAATAAATACATTTCAAGTGTATTGTTTATTAGTTGAATAGAATTTCACACACCAGTTTGTAAATAGCTCATACAATTTATTCAAACAAATTAGATGACTAAATGCAATCTAGTAGAATGGTATCATTTCCACTGCTGGCGGAAACTGTCATTAACTACACAGGTGGCAGGTCTATCCTATTACACACTAACATACATGCATTATACACTACTTGTACATGTGTATATGCTTGTATATACACAAACACATGTATAAAAGTAAATACTTGTATATACACGTGTGTACATGTGTACATGTACATATATAACAGGTATATATATAATACATCAACAGAAACTTTAATCCTTAGTGTTCAGTCCTCTATAAATAGAGCAAACACTCTGAGGAAAAGTAGCTGAGAGCTGAAGCTATTAATCTTTTACTGATGGTATAATCCCCTTATCCCCGCATGTGCAATAATATGGTATGTGTGATCTAGGGCTAGGTGCTGTATAACACTAATATGGTATGTGTGATATAGGGCTAGGTGCTGTATAACACTAATATGGTATGTGTGATATAGGGCTAGGTGCTGTATAACACTAATATGGTATGTGTGATATAGGGCTAGGTGCTGTATAACAATAATATGGTATGTGTGATATAGGGCTAGGTGCTGTATAACACTAATATGGTATGTGTGATATAGGGCTAGGTGCTGTATAACAATAATATGGTATGTGTGATATAGGGCTAGGTGCTGTATAACAATAATATGGTATGTGTGATATAGGGCTAGGTGCTGTATAACAATAATATGGTATGTGTGATATAGGGCTAGGTGCTGTATAACACTAATATGGTATGTGTGATATAGGGCTAGGTGCTGTATAACACTAATATGGTATGTGTGATATAGGGCTAGGTGCTGTATAACACTAATATGGTATGTGTGATATAGGGCTAGGTGCTGTATAACAATAATATGGTATGTGTGATATAGGGCTAGGTGCTGTATAACACTAATATGGTATGTGTGATATAGGGCTAGGTGCTGTATAACACTAATATGGTATGTGTGATATAGGGCTAGGTGCTGTATAACACTAATATGGTATGTGTGATATAGGGCTAGGTGCTGTATAACAATAATATGGTATGTGTGATCTAGGGCTAGGTGCTGTATAACAATAATATGGTATGTGTGATATAGGGCTAGGTGCTGTATAACAATAATATGGTATGTGTGATCTAGGGCTAGGTGCTGTATAACAATAATATGGTATGTGTGATCTAGGGCTAGGTGCTGTATAACAATAATATGGTATGTGTGATATAGGGCTAGGTGCTGTATAACAATAATATGGTATGTGTGATATAGGGCTAGGTGCTGTATAACAATAATATGGTATGTGTGATATAGGGCTAGGTGCTGTATAACACTAATATGGTATGTGTGATATAGGGCTAGGTGCTGTATAACACTAATATGGTATGTGTGATCTAAGGCTAGGTGCTGTATAACACTAATATGGTATGTGTGATATAGGGCTAGGTGCTGTATAACACTAATATGGTATGTGTGATATAGGGCTAGGTGCTGTATAACACTAATATGGTATGTGTGATATAGGGCTAGGTGCTGTATAACAATAATATGGTATGTGTGATATAGGGCTAGGTGCTGTATAACACTAATATGGTATGTGTGATATAGGGCTAGGTGCTGTATAACAATAATATGGTATGTGTGATCTAGGGCTAGGTGCTGTATAACACTAATATGGTATGTGTGATATAGGGCTAGGTGCTGTATAACACTAATATGGTATGTGTGATATAGGGCTAGGTGCTGTATAACAATAATATGGTATGTGTGATATAGGGCTAGGTGCTGTATAACAATAATATGGTATGTGTGATATAGGGCTAGGTGCTGTATAACAATAATATGGTATGTGTGATATAGGGCTAGGTGCTGTATAACACTAATATGGTATGTGTGATATAGGGCTAGGTGCTGTATAACACTAATATGGTATGTGTGATATAGGGCTAGGTGCTGTATAACACTAATATGGTATGTGTGATATAGGGCTAGGTGCTGTATAACAATAATATGGTATGTGTGATATAGGGCTAGGTGCTGTATAACACTAATATGGTATGTGTGATATAGGGCTAGGTGCTGTATAACAATAATATGGTATGTGTGATATAGGGCTAGGTGCTGTATAACAATAATATGGTATGTGTGATATAGGGCTAGGTGCTGTATAACAATAATATGGTATGTGTGATATAGGGCTAGGTGCTGTATAACAATAATATGGTATGTGTGATCTAGGGCTAGGTGCTGTATAACACTAATATGGTATGTGTGATATAGGGCTAGGTGCTGTATAACACTAATATGGTATGTGTGATATAGGGCTAGGTGCTGTATAACAATAATATGGTATGTGTGATATAGGGCTAGGTGCTGTATAACAATAATATGGTATGTGTGATATAGGGCTAGGTGCTGTATAACAATAATATGGTATGTGTGATATAGGGCTAGGTGCTGTATAACACTAATATGGTATGTGTGATATAGGGCTAGGTGCTGTATAACACTAATATGGTATGTGTGATATAGGGCTAGGTGCTGTATAACACTAATATGGTATGTGTGATATAGGGCTAGGTGCTGTATAACAATAATATGGTATGTGTGATATAGGGCTAGGTGCTGTATAACACTAATATGGTATGTGTGATATAGGGCTAGGTGCTGTATAACAATAATATGGTATGTGTGATATAGGGCTAGGTGCTGTATAACAATAATATGGTATGTGTGATATAGGGCTAGGTGCTGTATAACAATAATATGGTATGTGTGATATAGGGCTAGGTGCTGTATAACAATAATATGGTATGTGTGATATAGGGCTAGGTGCTGTATAACACTAATATGGTATGTGTGATATAGGGCTAGGTGCTGTATAACACTAATATGGTATGTGTGATATAGGGCTAGGTGCTGTATAACACTAATATGGTATGTGTGATATAGGGCTAGGTGCTGTATAACAATAATATGGTATGTGTGATATAGGGCTAGGTGCTGTATAACAATAATATGGTATGTGTGATCTAGGGCTAGGTGCTGTATAACAATAATATGGTATGTGTGATATAGGGCTAGGTGCTGTATAACAATAATATGGTATGTGTGATCTAGGGCTAGGTGCTGTATAACAATAATATGGTATGTGTGATATAGGGCTAGGTGCTGTATAACACTAATCTAGTACTTAGGACAGTGTTACCTTATAGGCCTACATACCATACATATAGTCTGACCCAGATAATATTATTGTACTATGTATTACAGACATGTACATCATTTGTGTTTCTGTAATTAAATAAATAATAATGAATAGTGAAAGGAAGAATTAATATATTGTTTTATCATCTTGTTTGTGATATTTACTATGGAGCCATAATAATATGTGATATTTACTATGGAGCCATAATAATATGTGATATATACTATGGAGCCATAATAATATGTGATATTTACTATGGAGCCATAATAATATGTGATATTTACTATGGAGCCATAATAATATGTGATATATACTATGGAGCCATAATAATATGTGATATTTACTATGGAGCCATAATAATATGTGATATTTACTATGGAGCCATAATAATATGTGATATATACTATGGAGCCATAATAATATGTGATATTTACTATGGAGCCATAATAATATGTGATATTTACTATGGAGCCATAATAATATGTGATATTTACTATGGAGCCATAATAATATGTGATATTTACTATGGAGCCATAATAATATGTGATATTTACTATGGAGCCATAATAATATGTGATATATACTATGGAGCCATAATAATATCACTATGCTGTATCTTCCTAAATCCTTTCCTTATAATAGCAATAGTTATTTACAGTATGGTATTATGTATTATTTACTTGTATTATTTACTTGTATTATTTACTTGTATTACAAGTGGATGTATTTATCAGGCTGCTCAAAAGTACATGTAAAACAAGCCATTGTTATACACCCATGTACGTGTACATGTACAAGGGACAATGTTCACTCTAACTATGTGCAATGCACATGTATGCTGTACTGTATACAGTAATGTTAAGGGGTTTGGCCATTTTTTTATATATATATGATGTATTTTTTAGCAAGGAATTTATTTTTGAGCCGTCAGAGACTTGTTTCAAATCCATGAAAGTACCAGTCCTTGACTGGGGTTTGAACCCGGGGTCTCTACGGCACCTAATCGCCTAGCACAGTGAACGGAACATGGTACCACTACACCAGCTCAGCAACCTTAGAAAAGGAGGCTTCACGAATGAGCAGCAACATGCTTTGAGCGAATAAGAGGGGTGCCTCATGTGCAGTTCGCTCAGAGCATGTTGTTGCTCATTCGTGAAGCTTCCTTTTCTAAGGTTGCTGAGCTGGTGTAGTGGTACCATGCTCCGTTCACTGTGCTAGGCGATTATGTGCCGTAGAGACCCCGGGTTCAAACCCCAGTCAGGGACTGGTACTTTCATGGATTTGAAACAAGTCTCTGACTGCTCAAAAATAAATTCCTTGCTAAAAAATGCATCATATACAATAATCATTGTAAAATAATAAAATAACTCATTTCTGAAAACTCTTATTATACAAGCTATTATGTATTTTATATATCATACAATATACTTGTATATAAACGAGACTATTCATATATTGGAGTATGGTTTCATAAAATACAATGTATCAGTTAACTGCAGTGATTTATCAGTTTATGACTTGTCTTGGATACAGATAATCGTTATAGCCACTGACAAGTACCTGTTACCCACTGACAAGTACCTGTTACCCACTGACAAGTACCTGTTACCCACTGACAAGTACCTGTTGACATGGTAATGTCAATGGTACCTATGGTGGCCACTTTTTACAACGTAACTGATATGAAGTCTCAAGTAACTTGATAATGTAATTATTGCTATGTGAACTATTGCCTCACTAGTCAAGAAACAACAGCATGACATGACTACAATGTACGGATTGACTAATGGATGTACCGACCTTACTTTGTCATACAACTGGTACCTATATGTACAGTATACGTACCAACACAATGCACATGTAGCATATGCTACAGTATTTATATGATATTTACATGTACGTGATTGTATAACATGAGCAATTTAATTAAATGTCAGATGTAATTTGTGCAGTTCTCAGATTTCACACAAAATAGGATTCTTGGCTAAAGAACGGTAGATCAATTATAATGCACCCTTTAGCATGATTATATACATGTACATGACAGAGATATACACTGTATATAATATACATGTACATGACAGAGATATACACTGTACATAATATACATGTACAATGTACATGACAGAGATATACACTGTACATAATACACACGTACATGTGTACTGCATATAGATATCAGAGATGCACATAAAATACACGTATCATCATAGAATCACCAACAAGGTTATATCAATGCCTGAAGACTAGCTACGAGAACTACATGCAGGAGAGAGATAACTCCTGGAGTATAATGCATCCAGTAGTATAATTGAACCTGGCAGTGCTGTGTAATTGGGTGCATGTATCTACAACACAGTCTCATATACTAGTGGTTCTGCATATTAGCTTATGTAACCAATGTATGTGCATCGTGACCTTCACCTCTTTCCACCTACTGGCATTCGCATACTACATCTACTTGTACTACAGAGTATATCTACAGGATGTACTGTATGCTACATCTTCCTATACTACAGAGTATACTATCTACAGTACAAGTATGTACTGCATAAACAGCTAACTACACGTAAACTTTATTCGCAATAATTAGGCAAAGCATCAGTAGCTGTGTGATAGTTCTATACAATGTTACCTTCAGTTGTCCTTGCAGTAGGTGGTAAGTATATGGCTGATACCAGAGCTGCACTGTTACTTTATACTCCTAGCTAATACATATAAGTTGGTATTAGACTAGAATTCTACTCTCAACACAAGCTTGGTATCGCAAAGTTACGCTCTATGCAGCCACATGCATGCTGGTATGATAGTATACGTATTATGCATAACATGTAAATACTGTATAGTAGACAAATACTGTATAATATATACATGTAACTATTATATAGCAGATATGCAAGTACAATGTACATTACGTGACGTCATCCAGTCTACTCTGTCATCACATTTGCATCACCTTTATACTAGCCATCCCATATATACAAATACCCTATATTACATCACATCACTCGACTTGCTATATCATAATAATATACCTTATGTTACATTATTTTATAGACATACTGCATTATCGCTACCACAATATTACACAACTAATTGCTACTATTATGCTGTATACTGATGTAAAGTGGTAAGTTATCCTCTCTTTTCTCTTTGCTGTTCAATAGAAATAGTGGAATTACAATTTACCTGCCAGAAGAGGGCTGGGAAAAAGATTATTTTGATCATCCGAAATACCATACAGCTATGTAATACATGGTTTTGCCTGCATGCAAGTACATTGTACATGTATAATAGACATGATGAAAACATAAGATGACTAATTAACTATAGTACAAAGGCATTGGCCTGGGACTAATAACAAAGGATTGTGATGGTACAGGACATTTGTATACGACTCCAACTCCCGGACGAAGCTCCATCGCACCTTAAGTGCTCAGTAGTTGTTATAGCGCTACTCATCTGACACTCACATTCTCATAATTAGTGTTCGTATACTTACCTTTAACTGTATTGCATGTCCAAACCATTAATTACTGTCTATATACGTGTCTCCATGTGCTCATACTCACTACTTATTCATGTATTGTTCCACTATATAACTGTATATAACTGCATGAATGTTACTAAGTCTTTTTAATGCCTTTTATACCCATGTACAGAGGCCCGACCTCTCAGAATCCATTGATATTCATTTTGTACATGAATTGGACCATTATAAGCAACTTTTGTAGAACCTGACCTATTTTGGGTCGGCCGTCGGGCTTCCGGCGGCCATTTTGTTGCGCAACTTCCGGACGACCACACGTCGTCTTTTCCCGACGTCACGTCGGCCGGAAGTCCTTATACTATATAAAGGGCACTGTTTTACTGTTCATTGTCTCAGTCTACACTTGGCTTTCAATAAAGACACATCTATACTTGATACAGGGACTTTCTCTTCCTTTTACTAGGTCATTCGCTTAGCGAACCGCCTACTAGGTTGAACTACTCTCTTTCATTGTATAGTCTGAAGGTCGGACTTGAGATCAGATGGGTCGTCTTTGGTAGTATTTGGGCTACTGAGACCGCTCGATCTTTCATGTAATGCGAAGTCCTATTACCACTCATAGGCACTTCATTTCTGGGTCGATAGTCGTCCAAGGACGACCGCACCAAATCACAGAAACCATTACAGGATTAACTGTAGCGGACCTTCCACCACAGCTGTAGTAGTTTAGAAGCTGGTAATACAGTAATGCAGTGGTGGTAATGTTGTAATGCAGTGGTGGTAATGTTGTAATGCAATAATACAGTAAGTCTGTAGTGAAAACATTTGGACATAGTAGAAGGTGAAAGTTCATAAGATTTTTAATTAAATAAAAATTTATTAAATAGCGTTACTTTACACATTTTGAAGTTTTCTTCTTTTAAAACCTGTGCTAATGAGAAAACAACTCCGAAGATTTCGCGTCACTAACATTATTTGTATGAAGATGTTCATGTGGGTGAATCATAGAAATAAAAAGATAGCTCTATGGGATGAATAAGTAGTACAGAACTTATCTCTTAAATTTGGTTCCACTCATATTCTGGTATTATCTAGTAGGCCTAATCACTGTCTGAGGTAAAAGACTGATGGGTGATGGTTCATCGCTCTTTTCTTGTAAAATGACAAGAATATTAGTGTAACGTGCAGTCTATCTTGTACTTTTGAATAGTTAACATCTCTATACGCATTATACAAGTACATGTGGAGTGGTGCTGGCCTAGCTAGGGATTGATAAGTACAAGGAGGAGCGGCCTTTCAGGTAGATTAGGTAGCCGTCAGGTGGCTGCGACTATGAGGGCCGTTGTTGGTCACATTCACAGCATAGATAGCGTCAGAAGTATTTTCAGTATTTTAGTGCTGCTTCAGAGATTTGCAAATTCACTACAATGTAAGAAATTTGTCTGATACAAAATGGCAGTAAATAATAAGCAAACACATGCCTATTGGATTCTCTATCTTGCAAGACTATGCACCAACATCGTCCGCATTGTATCTCAAGCCACATAATCAGAATGATGTGCGTAACTAACCGAGTTGTTCCTTTGAAGAACATGTTTTGACAAGAGTTGTCTTCCCAGTTGGTACTGAAACATTATCTTTGGGGTTTCTAAAGAAAAAAGTCCAACCTTGGCACGTAGCTCAATTCCAACAAGGCGGTCGTCAGTAACGGCGAGTACCGCTACGCTTCGAAGAGGACAAAAGTTTGAAATTCCAAAATCCACCATCTTTGTTTATAGTGCATGTTCATTGATTGAAGCTGAGGAATAGAATTCTAGAACGTTCCCCCATTAACTTTTCAGTGATCTAGCTCAGCTGTTATTACTGTGAGAATCTGAAAGAAAATTGAAGAGAAAATGGTGAGTGACGCCCGAAGCAGTATACTATAATAGATTAAGATTAAATTCTATTCTTAATCAATGCCCCAAGTTTGTTAGTAGCGGTAATGTAATCGAATCGTAATGGTTGCTTTTTTGTTTGGGGAACCCATTAGATTATCCATTCTCTCCTGGCCCCCAGTGCAATGGCTATGGGTCATCGTTCTCATTGTATACTGACCAATAATTGTGGTATTAATGGTGTTTGAAAGCCAGTGTTATAGGCCTACTTGAGCATTATTAAACAAACTGAGCCTTTAGGCCTAATAAATGCTAACATTAACATAGCATGAACGATAACCACTTAATAAAATCTTGTTCTCAAAACAAGAGGCGTACCGCTTGCCACACCGGCTTTAGTACGTACTAGCAAAGAACAGGTAACAGGTAATTTCTGATGAGGATTGCAGCTTTCTACAATCTAACGGTGCGAATATAGATTAAATTTTAATTAATATTTTTTAGGCTTATGTTGTAATAAAAATAAGGTTATATGGTAATAATTACTAACTTTACACACATAAGTGTGGTCTGTGTGAGAAAATGCAATAAAAAAACCCAGTATTTAGAAAGCAAGCTAAGCCAAGCTGTTAGAATTTCAATTGGACATAGCATGTTTTTGGTCTGTAATGCATGCGAAATTTACACTCAGAAATTTTTTAAATGAGCACACTCATCAAAATCAAACCACATCTTCCTGGAATCTTCGCAGTTAGTTTTTTAATATTGGTTACCACGTTTTTAATGTTCCATTTCTTAAATTTTTAAGCAGTCAGTTTTGATCAAACTTGTCTTGAGTTAGGCCCTTTGTGAGGACTGCACAGCTTATCTGTTTTCGACTGATGGCTCATATAATCTGTCGAGTCTGAATTGAAGTATTCAATGAAGATACATAAAGTAAATTTCATATTTTAGGGTCAGTTTTACAATGCATCATACCTTGTTTTGACTGCCTACATTTCTAAAACTACTGAATTATCTGACCTTTCCAAATTTTATATTTCGAACTAACGTAATTGGAATGCACTGCAGCCTACGAGAATTGTTATAGTGGTATCACTAACATTTCACTGTATGCTTCCTACAGGCTTCATTACAACCAGTATCCATCATGAAGGCCGGAGCTGAGGAGGAGAGATCTGAGATGGCTCGTATGGTAAGTGTTAGGCTATGCAACCTATGATATCACACTGACTATTATAGGCCTATTAGTATATCACAAACCATGTGAAGCCATGATTAGCCAGTACCAGTAGTGTACCTGTTTGTGAATAAGATGGTGCTAGCTGAGAATTTCTGTTTGAAATTGTCCTCTCTTTTCTCCTTTTTGTTATTTCTCCTGGTTCTACATGAACATTATTGAAATCTCTAGAATTTGACTACTGCTAGGGTGGTGATTCGACAGTCGGGACCTGAAGAGGAAAAGTTGAGTGTATCCGTTGAGAGGAGAGATAGGGCAAGTTCATATTGTAGATATCGAGGAACATTTCATAATATATCTCTGTTTGTTTTAGTCATCGTTTGTCGGGGCCATAGCAGTGGGAGATCTTGTAAAGAGTACACTTGGTCCAAAGGGAATGGTAAGTCAGTCAATTATTCAGTAGCTATGTGACCTAGTTGTAGTTCACTAGCACCTACAGTACATGTAGGCTATAAGAGCCCTTTCACATTGCCGTTTATACTAACTACTAGCGGTGAGCGGCCAACGCTAACCACAATGTGGTTAGCTATTACTAAACTAATTGGCCTGTGTTAGTTAGCGGCGGGTTTAAAGGTCAGCTTGTTGAACTCGTTGACCCCTACCGCTCACTGGAGCATGTCACTATATAATGTAGTTGTGGTTAGTGTTGCCCACTCGCCGTTAGTAGTTAGTATAAACGGCAATGTGAGAGGACCATAACAGTTATACGATGTGCATATTGGGATGCCTACCTACTAGCTGCTTCCTAAGCATTTTGTATTGTATTTCATCACAGCATAGCGTAGCTTCCCAGACTTGTCCATTTGTGCACATAAACACAGGACAAGTTTCCACAGCATGGTTGTATAGTTAGGCCTACAAGCCAATCATATAAGCTACATTTAGTTAGATAGTTAAGCCCTGTGGATGATGATTATATTACATTGTGTAGGCCTATTGAGTTATTTGTGTACTATTTAAATGTATTACATTAGTGCAGGCACATGACATGGAATTTAACTTTCAACTTGTGTGTGAGTAGCCAGGGATCTCCCAGGCATCTCCAAACTTCCATCCAGATGAATCCTGCAACCTCCTGTGACATCCTAGATGTTGTAGAAACACTTGGGAGTGTATCGGAGTGCTGTGTACACTATAGTATATAGTGTAAACAGCACAGGTATTAACTCTGCTTCCCATACACTCCTAAATGTTTCTACAACATCTAGTGGGTACATGTAGCCTATATGGTATATAGGCTACATGTACCCACTAGATGTTTGAAGATCATTGTCTACTATAGCGTGTGCTGCCAGTACAGCATTGAATTATTTGTTTGTTTTGTCGTGTTTTCTAATATATGATCCTGCCCATAAGCTACTATTCTGTTATCTACAGGACAAGATTTTGCAGAGTATTGGCCCTAACACAGACACTGTTACTGTGACCAATGACGGCGCTACTATCATGAAATCTATCGGAGTTGACAATCCAGCAGCCAAGGTTCTGGTGGACATTAGTAAAGTACAAGACGATGAAGTAGGAGACGGTACTACCAGTGTCGTCGTGTTAGCCTGTGAACTTCTCAAGGTTGGTGGTTTGCTGTGGTCCGATGACTATCTACTTAACCGCCGTAGTGTGTTATCATGTCATGTCATTCAGTTTGGAGCTGTCTTGTCTTCAATCATGGGTATACTGTACATGTCTGACAGCTATGTTATACATATCACTCTCTTGTGCAGGAAGCAGAACAGCTCGTCTCTCAGAAGATGCATCCTCAGACTATTATCTCTGGGTGGAGGAAGTCGGTGGACGTGTCCAGGGCCGCTCTAGAATCATTCGCTAGGAATCATGGGTAAATATCGCTAGGAATCATGGGTAAATATGTCTAAGGATCAGTAGGCAGACATGGAGCACCTGCGTGCTGATATAATGTCTCTCCTACTTACCTAGTACTAGTGTAACGCTGTATCCATGTGGTATGGAGTAGACTCAGTTATGGTCACCTCTACTCAGAGCACTCAGTAGATAGTAGCATAGCATGACCCACTAGTAACACACTAGTAATACACTAGTAACACACTAGTAACACACTAGTAACACACTAGTAACACACTAGTAGCACACTAGTAGCACACTAGTAGCACACTAGTAGCACACTAGCAGCACACTAGCAGCACACTAGCAGCACACTAGCAGCACACTAGCAGCACACTAGCAGCACACTAGCAGCACACTAGCAGCACACTAGCAGCACACTAGCAGCACACTAGCAGCACACTAGCAGCACACTAGCAGCACACTAGCAGCACACTAGCAGCACACTAGCAGCACACTAGCAGCACACTAGCAACACACTAGCAACACACTAGTAACACACTAGTAACACTAGACATGTACTTGTAGTATATATTATGTCGATTGACTTGTAGAGATGATCCAGTCAAGTTCAGGGAAGATCTGATGAATATAGCCCGTACTACACTCTCCTCTAAGATCCTTACTGGACATAAGGACTACTTCGCAAACCTGGCAGTAGATGCAGTCCTCAGGCTAAAGGGAAGTGGTAATCTCGATGCTATACAAATGATAAAGAAACCCGGTGGATTCCTTCACGACAGTTACCTGGATGAAGGTATGTTTCATGTACTACATAATATCATAGTGATTACTTCAGTTCAAATTGGAAACCAGAAGTAAGGCTATATAGTAGACTGTCTAGCTTCAGTTCCTACACATGCTTCATTTTGTTTTTTGTGATCAGGTTTCTTGTTGGATAAAAAGGTTGGAGTGAATCAGCCAAAGAGAGTAGAGAATGCCAAGATACTTATAGCTAATACTCCTATGGATACAGATAAGATAAAGGTAAGTGTATAGGTTTACCCTCAATGATTGTCTGCCATGGATGAATCAACTGGTGTATTATGACTGGCATAAATAATGCGCAGACCTACACAGCATCTGGATTGTGTGTTGATGTGGATAACTGCATTATACACACACAGGTGTTTGGGTCCAGAGTACGTGTGGACGGTGTTGCCAAGGTAGCAGAACTAGAGTTGGCAGAGAAGGAAAAGATGAAGGAGAAGGTTGACCTCATTCTGTCACATAATCCCACAGTATTTATAAACAGGTGAGTTCAGGTGCTGATACTGTTCTGTACATGCCAGTGCCATGTTGTATTAGTTGATAGGTTATCTGACAGCCACTGTATCCATGCTATGCTATGGTGTTCTCCATGTATACTGTGATTCTATTCGTAGACAACTAATATACAACTACCCTGAGCAGCTGTTTGCTGACAAAGGAGTGATGGCGATAGAACACGCTGACTTTGAGGGTGTGGAACGTCTGGCACTTGTCACAGGTATTTGTAACTCCCTCCTCTCCTTGTACCCCCTTAGGCTCCCTCTCTCCACACTACATGTATGTTACTATACAGTATTATATATAGTAACTAGTAGTACACTATGTTACTATACAGTATTGTATACAGTGACTAGTAGTACACTATGTTACTATACAGAATTGTATACAGTGACTAGTAGTACACTATGTTACTATACAGTATTGTATACAGTGACTAGTAGTACACTATGTTACTATACAGTATTGTATACAGTGACTAGTAGTACACTATGTTACTATACAGTATTGTATACAGTGACTAGTAGTACACTATGTTACTATACAGTATTGTATACAGTGACTAGTAGTACACTATGTTACTATACAGTATTATATACAGTAACTAGTAATACACTCTGTTACTATACAGTATTGTATACAGTGACTAGTAATACACTCTGTTACTATACAGTATTATATACAGTGACTAGTAATACACTATGTTACTATACAGTATTATATACAGTGACTAGTAATACACTATGTTACTATACAGTATTGTATACAGTGACTAGTAATACACTCTGTTACTATACAGTATTGTATACAGTGACTAGTAATACACTATGTTACTATACAGTATTATATACAGTGACTAGTAGTACACTATGTTACTATACAGTATTGTATACAGTGACTAGTAGTACACTATGTTACTATACAGTATTATATATAGTGACTAGTAATACACTCTGTTACTATACAGTATTATATACAGTGACTAGTAATACACTATGTTACTATACAGTATTGTATACAGTGACTAGTAGTACACTATGTTACTATACAGTATTATATATAGTGACTAGTAATACACTCTGTTACTATACAGTATTATATACAGTGACTAGTAATACACTATGTTACTATACAGTATTATATACAGTGACTAGTAGTACACTATGTTACTATACAGTATTATATACAGTGACTAGTAATACACTATGTTACTATACAGTATTATATACAGTGACTAGTAATACACTATGTTACTATACAGTATTGTATACAGTGACTAGTAGTACACTATGTTACTATACAGTATTATATACAGTGACTAGTAGTACACTATGTTACTATACAGTATTATATACAGTAACTAGTAATACACTATGTTACTATACAGTATTATATACAGTGACTAGTAATACACTATGTTACTATACAGTATTATATACAGTGACTAGTAGTACACTATGTTACTATACAGTATTATATACAGTGACTAGTAATACACTATGTTACTATACAGTATTATATACAGTGACTAGTAGTACACTATGTTACTATACAGTATTATATACAGTGACTAGTAATACACTATGTTACTATACAGTATTATATACAGTGACTAGTAGTACACTATGTTACTATACAGTATTATATACAGTAACTAGTAATACACTATGTTACTATACAGTATTATATACAGTGACTAGTAGTACACTATGTTACTATACAGTATTATATACAGTGACTAGTAATACACTATGTTACTATACAGTATTATATACAGTGACTAGTAATACACTATGTTACTATACAGTATTATATACAGTGACTAGTAATACACTATGTTACTATACAGTATTGTATACAGTGACTAGTAGTACACTATGTTACTATACAGTATTATATACAGTGACTAGTAGTACACTATGTTACTATACAGTATTATATACAGTGACTAGTAATACACTATGTTACTATAAAGTATTATATACAGTGACTAGTAATACACTATGTTACTATACAGTATTGTATACAGTGACTAGTAGTACACTATGTTACTATACAGTATTATATACAGTGACTAGTAGTACACTATGTTACTATACAGTATTATATACAGTGACTAGTAATACACTATGTTACTATACAGTATTATATACAGTGACTAGTAGTACACTATGTTACTATACAGTATTATATACAGTGACTAGTAATACACTATGTTACTATACAGTATTATATACAGTGACTAGTAATACACTATGTTACTATACAGTATTGTATACAGTGACTAGTAGTACACTATGTTACTATACAGTATTATATACAGTGACTAGTAATACACTCTGTTACTATACAGTATTATATACAGTGACTAGTAATACACTATGTTACTATACAGTATTGTATACAGTGACTAGTAGTACACTATGTTACTATACAGTATTATATACAGTGACTAGTAATACACTATGTTACTATACAGTATTATATACAGTGACTAGTAATACACTATGTTACTATACAGTATTATATACAGTGACTAGTAGTACACTATGTTACTATACAGTATTGTATACAGTGACTAGTAGTACACTATGTTACTATACAGTATTGTATACAGTGACTAGTAGTACACTATGTTACTATACAGTATTATATACAGTGACTAGTAATACACTATGTTACTATACAGTATTGTATACAGTGACTAGTAGTACACTATGTTACTATACAGTATTATATACAGTGACTAGTAGTACACTATGTTACTATACAGTATTATATACAGTGACTAGTAATACACTATGTTACTATACAGTATTATATACAGTGACTAGTAATACACTATGTTACTATACAGTATTATATACAGTGACTAGTAGTACACTATGTTACTATACAGTATTGTATACAGTGACTAGTAGTACACTATGTTACTATAAAGTATTATATACGGTAACTAGTAGTACACTATGTTACTATACAGTATTATATACAGTAACTAGTAATACACTTTGTTACTCTGATGTTTTTCAGGTGGTGAAATCTGCTCTACTTTTGACACCCCTGGCTCAGTTAAACTGGGTACTTGTGACCTCATAGAGGAAGTCATCATAGGAGAGGATAAACTACTCAAATTCTCAGGTCTGTTGCGTTTTTTGGCCGTCCGCGTGAAACGGCCGGCGTTTCAATAGAAGAATTCTTTTCCGTCGGATATTATAATATTTCTCCGATGAACTGCTGGGAGCCGCCGAAAAATACTTTAGGTAGTATGAAGTTGTCTGCTCTATATTTTGAGCTACAGTGACCGATTAACTTATTCGCACCAACCAAGTCTGACATTGGCCTAAGTTTTCAACTTTAGACGAAAACAGCGATCCAACCTGTGTGATTTGTAGTGGAAATTCCCAAAACTCAGCGCGATTTCCACTATCTTTGGCGATTTGACTCAAAGGGGTATATAAATATATACATGTACCCCTCTGATTTGAATAAAAAACTACTGTACTATAATATATTTTAAATATACATTTAATAGACACAAGTTTAAATCAAAGCTTTTTCTTTTATTTAAACAGAAAGTAATTAGCATATAAATTCTACTAATTAGTTGTACATTTGCATGTGAGTTGGGTGTAGGAAAAATTAATCAAGGTGAAAATACTTTAATTGTGCACATTAGATGCATTAGAATAAAACATATAATTACAGTATAATAGCATAACAGTAGGAAGTAAAAAGAAAAATAACAACGATTTCAATGCTAAAAGATTGTTGAACATGTTCATTACTTGCTTACATTAACACAATAATAAATAAAAAATTCTAATTTTAAATAAATATATTATTCCATTTTACACTATCTGCAAAAAGTAAAATGCTAGTTGTGTGCCGCGTTACCTACACACATAGAGGTGGGAAAACCAAACTCTATGCCTATACCGGAGTTTGTTTACTCATTCCCACAGAAACGAAAACATAACGTAGTGGGTTCGCTGATACCTATTATTAGGGGGGGCTAAGAAGTGGATTGATACAGGTCTGATACAGAATTCGAAACTTCCGGGACACAATCTCACGGACGGCCCGCTCACGGAACAGGTCTGTTCCACTAAACATACATCTACATCTGTGTCATACAGTCAGCATTAGTTAGTATTGCAGCACATGGCAGTCGTATGTCATACACACCATTTACAGGAACGAGTAACACACATCACCATGGTTACTCGTGTTCATGTGACAAGATACTATTCCATAGATACATGAAAATATGTGCTGGTCTTATGAGATCACTTCAACTACATTCAGTGCTTTACGATCATCTGTCCTCTGTAGTTACCTTCTCCTGAAGGGGGACATCTGAAGGGGGGACACCAAAGCATGTGCAGCATTAAATTGTTAGTATTATTATTTGTTGACCACCCACTGTAGAGCACTTATTAAAAGTTTCGTGTTCAGTGATAATGTTAATAATCAGTAATGAAATCAATAGTTGAAGGTCATCCATCAGGAGGGCTATTCAAATTCAATAATCAAGAATTCAGTAACCAAGCTCGGTGACAAATTCCCAAACTGAGATCCCTTATACAATGTCAATTTCAATATTCAAATTTTAATCTTATGGTTTCCAGCTATTGAGGGTAGTAATCCACCTATGTTTTTCATTACCATGGTGATAACACTAACAGATGTTAACAAAACATGTATTTAATAACTACCCATACAATGGCCAATTATAAATAGCTCTGGGAGTATCATAATAAGCTGCTATACTACAGAACAGTCTCCGAGTTGAAAACAGTCAGTCAATCGTTTCGGTTGATTTTGATAATCTTCCTATCTTAATTATCCTGATTTTCGCAATTGACCCAAATGTTCTTATGGACATTAAAGACCCTAAAGTGACCCTATCTATAGTTGATGTATAGTATAGTAGTGTATACATGTGTATAGTATAGTAGTGTATACGTGTGTATAGTATAGTAGTGTATACGTGTGTATAGTATAGTAGTGTATACGTGTGTATAGTATAGTAGTGTATACGTGTGTATAGTATAGTAGTGTATACGTGTGTATAGTATAGTAGTGTATACGTGTGTATAGTATTAGGAGTGTATACATGTGTATAGTATAGTAGTGTATACATGTGTATAGTATGTTAGTGTATACGTGTGTATAGTATAGTAGTGTATACGTGTGTATAGTATAGTAGTGTATACGTGTGTATAGTATAGGAGTGTATACATGTGTATAGTATAGTAGTGTATACATGTGTATAGTATGTTAGTGTATACGTGTGTATAGTATAGTAGTGTATACGTGTGTATAGTATAGTAGTGTATACGTGTGTATAGTATAGTAGTGTATACGTGTGTATAGTATAGTAGTGTATACGTATGTATTGTATAGTAGTGTATACATGTGTATAGTATAGTAGTGTATACGTGTGTATAGTATAGTAGTGTATACATGTGTATAGTATAGTAGTGTATACATGTGTATAGTATAGTAATGTATACGTGTGTATAGTATAGTAGTGTATACATGTGTATAGTATAGTAGTGTATACATGTGTATAGTATAGTAATGTATACGTGTGTATAGTATAGTAGTGTATACGTGTGTATAGTATAGTAGTGTATACATGTGTATAGTATAGTAGTGTATACATGTGTATAGTATAGTAATGTATACGTGTGTATAGTATAGTAGTGTATACGTGTGTATAGTATAGTAATGTATACGTGTGTATAGTATAGGAGTGTATACGTGTGTATAGTATAGTAATGTATATGTGTGTATTGTATAGTAGTGTATACGTGTGTATAGTATAGTAGTGTATACATGTGTATAGTATAGTAGTGTATACATGTGTATAGTATAGTAGTGTATACGTGTGTATAGTATAGTAGTGTATACGTGTGTATAGTATAGTAATGTATATGTGTGTATTGTATAGTAGTGTATACGTGTGTATAGTATAGTAGTGTATACGTGTGTATTGTATAGTAGTGTATACGTGTGTATAGTATAGTAGTGTATACGTGTGTATAGTATAGTAGTGTATACATGTGTATAGTATAGTAGTGTATACGTATGTATAGTATAGTAGTGTATACGTATGTATTGTATAGTAGTGTATACGTGTGTATAGTATAGTAGTGTATACGTGTGTATAGTATAGTAGTGTATACGTGTGTATAGTATAGTAGTGTGTATGTGTGTATTGTATAGTAGTGTGTATGTATGTATTGTATAGTAGTGTATACGTGTGTATAGTATAGTAATGTATATGTGTGTATAGTATAGTAGTGTATACGTGTGTATAGTATAGTAGTGTATACGTGTGTATAGTATAGTAGTGTATACGTGTGTATAGTATAGTAGTGTATACGTATGTATTGTATAGTAGTGTATACGTGTGTATAGTATAGTAATGTATATGTGTGTATTGTATAGTAGTGTATACGTGTGTATAGTATAGTAGTGTATATGTGTGTATTGTATAGTAGTGTATACGTGTGTATAGTATAGTAGTGTATACGTGTGTATAGTATAGTAGTGTATACGTGTGTATTGTATAGTAGTGTATACGTGTGTATTGTATAGTAGTGTATACGTATGTATTGTATAGTAGTGTATACGTATGTATAGTATAGTAATGTATATGTGTGTATAGTATAGTAGCGTATACGTGTGTATAGTATAGTAGTGTATACGTGTGTATAGTATAGTAGTGTATACGTGTGTATAGTATAGTAGTGTATATGTGTGTATAGTATAGTAATGTATACGTGTGTATTGTATAGTAATGTATACATGTGTATTGTATAGTAGTGTATACGTGTGTGTATAGTATAGTAGTGTATACATGTGTATATGTGGTTGTTTAGGTGTAGCACTGGGTGAAGCCTGTACTATTATACTGAGAGGAGCTACACAACAGATATTAGACGAAGCAGAAAGATCATTACATGATGCTCTGTGTGTTCTCTCTGAGACTGTGAAGGAGACCAGAGTTGTGTATGGTGAGTGTACATGTATGCACATTGTATATACATAATATACTGTTCCAACCAGCAATTACTTCCACATTTACTTTGTGTACTGTATGTTGGTAAACCATAATAAGTATTGTGAGTTGCACATAGTGTAATGAATGTTATGTTTATCAAAATCAAGTTTTTGTGAATATAAAATTCCCATGAAGCAAACTGGTCTTCAACTTTTGGCCATCACTGTACATATAGCTATGTATATAATATATAATCAGACATGTATAATGTAACCATACATTCTTTTATTGTACTGTACTGTATATACATACTGAGCACATTGTTGTACAGGAGGTGGCTGCTCTGAGATGGTTATGAGTAATGCAGTATCTAAACTAGCAGAGACTACAGCAGGTAAAGAGGCTGTAGCCATGGAGGCCTTTGCTAGAGCTCTCAGACAGGTATGTGTATGGACTATGCACTATCAATCCACATACAATATACATGTATCTATGACTGCATATACATGTACTTACTGTATATACATGTACTTACTGTATATACATGTACTTACTGTATATACATGTACCTACTGTATATACCTTACTGTATATACATGTACTTACTGTATATACATGCACTTGCTGTATATACATGTACTTATTGTATATACATGTACTTACTGTATATACATGCACTTACTGTATATACATGCACTTACTGTATATACATGCACTTACTCTATACACATGTACTTACTGTAGATTCCCACTACCATAGCAGACAATGCTGGATATGACAGTGCGGATCTCGTATCTCAACTCAGAGCTGTACACAACCAAGGCCAGGATACATATGGTTTAGGTAGGATATTCTCTCACTATACTATGTACTATGTATATGCATTGTACATGTGTATGTATGTACAGTATGTATGTACAGTATGTATGTACAGTATGTATGTACAGTATGCATAATATACTGTATATCTACTCTAATAATAGCCTCAGTACACCTGCTCCCCTGTCCCTACCAATTTTTTGCTACGCCATGGCTAATCGCTTCATGAAACCCCCAAACTAGTATCATACAGTTATAGAGATATGACTGAGCCAGTACTTCTGTTGACAGTGGTTTCACATCTCTACATCCATCCTCTTTGTTCACATTATCTACAAGCTGTCCATCTGTCAGGTATAACATACTGTAGTACATGTGTCTATCTCTCTGTCATACAGATATGAATAATGGTGAAATAGCGGACATGGTAGACTTGGGTATCACAGAGTCCTTCCAGGTGAAGAGACAGGTACTAATGTCAGCGGCAGAGGCAGCAGAGATGATCCTGCGGGTAGATAACATAGTAAAGTCAGCACCTCGTCAGCGTATGCCTGACCACTGCATGTAGTGGTGCAGGGTATACTATATGCACTGTACATGTATATATACTACACTTTACCCTGTATTCTAATATGGTGGACACTGAATAATCACTCCCCAGTGGCACCAGAGTAACATAATTATTATTATATTCGAGCAGCTGCTCACTCCAAAATGTTAAATAGAAGTTTTATAGTTTTTTCACTCATCTCTAAATATTGGGAATTTCTATTATTGAATCTATCATTGCTTGTGTGTGGACTTTGAACAAATAAATGTGAAGTGGGAAAGTTACTTTATTCTATGGGTGTTCAGGTAGAGAAGGTGGTAACAGAGTTGTCTCCCCAAATGGATTGTACTCTGGTAACGTCACTGATCTAATGTCTACCCTATGGACAGAGTGCATGTTGTGCACTAATAAGCTATTGATCATAATTAGAAGTTGTCTTCCCCCAATTTATCTTCCTCTTTTGTCTGGAGAAAAAAGAGGAAGATAAGTTGGGAGAGGACAACTTCTAATTATGATTAATAGCTTAATAGTGCCCATGACAGAGTGGGATGCACGTTAATGTGAGCACGAAACTGTGAAATGGCTATGTGATGCTCGTTACACCGTTGAATGTAACATATGAAGTTGTCCTCTCTTTAAGCAGGATGAAATGAATTGAAAGAGTACAACTTGTTGCCATTGTACTAAATATGTGATGCTTGTCGATGTCCCCTATCCACACCAGTTGAACATAACACCCTGTGATTATTTTTTAAACTTTGATTTTGTAGAATATGCAATATATTGGTGTATTAGCCCCATAGTGCTGTGGTGTGGACAGTAAACGACAGTAGTTGGTCCTTTGGGTTCACAATTAACAGCTTTGTCTCCAAGACTATATCAAAAACAATTAGAAACCTCTTTGTGAAGAAATTTTATACGCTTTGCCCAATAATTTTAGCAGTTCATTTGCTTGGCCATATGCACTGTACATGTTTACTGTATAATACATTTATATTGACACAAGCAAGCAGCATACTATCCAATTGGTTCAACATTCAATTAGGTGATTGGTCAATATAATGCAGTACGGTGCAATGTGGACACAAATCTATTTCAAACAATAATTTTGAAACATTGTACTCTAAGTGCATGTACATGTAAACAAATTGTTATGGGTTCACGGAGAACAGGTAATGGAATGCCTGACCATTTTTATCATTGATAAGTAGAGATAGACAACTCTGAGTTATATTCACTTTCATCACATACATGAATTTCCAATAAAACAACAGGCATACATGTAAATGCTTGGCTACACAGGAAGCCGTGAGCATCGGCAGGTCAGTGAGGCACAGTGGCAGCCCAATGGTGGCTTCGATTAATATTTAGACAATTATGACAACTCTAGTTATCATCCCCCTGTCTTGTCTCTAATTAAGGCTCGGCTACACGAGGTACTGTGAGCTTAGGTAGGCTGGCTCATTTGTACTGTTCGGCAATTTGGCACCATGCGCTAGGTGTAGCGGCAGCCCAACAGTGGCCTTGATTAATATTCAGCTGTAGTACGGACAGCTGGTATTAAATAATAAATTCTATAATTGGAGTCGTTACATCTGATATTAATTGATTACAACAAGGTTGCATGATGACGGGGCTAAAACCACCAACATGTTTAAGTTGACTTAAAGTCAGGGAGGAGACACACATCAACACTCTTCCTCCACCAGGCCTATGCCTTGCTTCATTATGGTACATTTTATTCAACACAAAGATAAGATAAATCTATTAAATATATTATTTGTTATCTTACTTCCCTCTACCGGTAAATAGTACTATGGGTAATAAATGATGTTAAGATAGCAACCCCACAAACGTCAGAAGTATGTGCAATATAATAGACTGATCATGTACATAACAACGTATAGTTGGGCAATATAGTTACACTGTCAGTGCTGATCACCGAGTACCATGTCTACACCATTGGCTGGTACTAGAGCTCTTTCTTTGGTAAGACAACAGTTAATAATACTTCATTATACCATGTAGTATAGGCTATGCTATAACATGTAGTATAGGCTATGCTATAACATGTAGTATAGGCTATGCTATATCATGTAGTATAGGCTATGCTATAACATGTAGTATAGGCTATGCTGTAACATGTAGTATAGGCTATGCTATAACATGTAGTATAGGCTATGCTATAACATGTAGTATAGGCTATGCCATAACATGTAGTATAGGCTATGCTATATCTGTACATACATGTACATGTACCTGTATAATACCTGTATAATACCTGTATAATACCTGTATAATACCTGTATAATACCTGTATAATACCTGTATAATACCTGTATAATACCTGTATAATACATGTATAATACCTGTATGTAACTGTATGATATGCTTGTATAACAGTGTGTAAACCGATAATGTGCACATTCTGACTAAATACTGTAAGTATTGTTAACCAGTATTAGTTGGTTGTAGACATAAGATATGACAGTATGACTTTATAATATAGCCCATTGGTGACTGTGCCACAGCTACATGGGCTGCTACATGACAATCTGTTATGTAGTCATGGTTAGCACTCAACTACCTGACAAACCTACCATTTATCTCTGTTATACCATCACTTTTCATTTGGTTTGCTACAATAATATTTGTATTGATACTGATTTATTGCAGGTTGTTACAATAATATACACGTGTTCATGTATATGCCACTCCAAAGTCCTGGGTGGCGTTCAGATGGATGCAGCAGGTAAAAGAATATTATCTGTAACCTGCAGCACTGTTAGTTTGATAATAAAAAATAATGGTAAATAATGTAGGATGTAAATGGAAATGGAGTAACCATGAGTGTTAGTCATCCAATATTTTCCACTGTTATCAATACTGACAATAAATAAAGTGTAAATATTTAAAACAGACAATGTACATGTACATAGGCATATGTTATCATTGTAAGTATGTATTCGCCAATATCATACATTGCCCATATCCAGAGCATTTCATTGGTCTATCCATGAGCCAATCACTAGAGTGTATCATAGCTACATACGCCAAGTTATTGTAAGCTCTAGAGAAGACAGCACTATGAATTTGTTTTATAAACTCTCATTGGAGCTAATATATTGGTATCATCAAATGGGTGTGGTATCATCACATCTCTTTATCTGTGCTTATAACCACTTTTGCTCTCCAACCACTGCTTTAGACCTCAATATTAATGTAAACATAAAACAATGTAATTTATCCTTTGGATGAAGAACCAAAGCTATTTACTTCGGCTTCTACAAATTTGTTAGAAATGTCGGCTCCTATGCAGTCTTAACACTAAGGAGTTAGATGATATGATTTACCATATTTACTGTAGATTATCATCTGCACTGACCTCAGCTTTAATGAGAGGCCAATAAAACTGTAAATTGACTAATCATGTTATAGATAACACAACTCAGAATGAAGTGAACTCAGAATCTACAACTCGTCCTCCACTTTTCTCTGCTAAATTCAACTGGAGCAACTCTAAGTCTAAACTATTTGCAGACTCTTGGAGTCCAACATCTCTGACATCAGTTTCTTGTAAAGGAAACTGTTCACAAATTTGGAAATTACCATCTTCAAAACTTTCGGCTAAAAGTTCTGTTTGGTTGCCTGCAAAAACAACATATACCTTCAGAGGAAATGCAATCACCTCCAGCTCTTTCAAGAGTAAGGTGTTACTAAATATATCATCTAAATAGCCTAAAGTTCTTAACTGTGGCCGGCAAATGCAAATTGCATGTTGATGATTGAATGTGACAACTGGGTTGTCAATACAACATCCATACAACCTACCTACATGTACACATATAACCTATCTACTTATTTATTTGGAGAGCTAAGCACCCAGATATTGTAGGGTGAGCAGTTGCTACTGAGGAACTAGAGTTTGAACTAGTACATATATGTAACTACATTCTCTACTATCTGTAACTTTAACCACCCTCTCTAGAGCTACATGTAGGTAACACTATGGTCTTTGGGTTAGGTAACACTATGGCCTTTGGGTTAGGTAACACTATGGTCTTTGGGTTAGGTGACACTATGGCCTTTGGGTTAGGTGACACTATGGTCTTTGGGTTAGGTGACACTATGGCCTGGGTTAGGTAACACTATGGCCTTTGGGTTAGGTAACACTATGGTCTTTGGGTTAGGTAACACTATGGCCTTTGGGTTAGGTGACACTATGGCCTTTGGTTTAGGTGACACTGTGGCCTGGGTTAGGTGACACTATGGCCTGGGTTAGGTAACACTATGGCCCGGGTTAGGTGACACTATGGCCTGGGTTAGGTGACACTGTGGCCTGGGTTAACGGTATCTGTTTTCAATAGCAGAATGGCCCAGAGCTGTCAATCTAACAGCTGAACACAGTATCAATTTCAACACGACGATGGCAGTGCTGACCTGGGAGTACTCTCAACCACCCAGACTGTCTGACAAAGTAGAGGTGATCTGTGAACCAGCCTGTCATAGACCAATCAATGTGCTGAGTACAGCAACCACTGCGTTTGCGGCTTCTCTAACACCAGGTGGCTCTTACACCTTCAGAGTAACCATCAGAAATGTATCCACAAGTGATGACAGCTACACCTTAACCCTAGGTCAGCTATCTGCTCTTTCTCTGAATGCTACAACACATCTCTCAGACGTACATATTATACAATGTGCATTATTAGCTTTTAATTAGATTGTGTTATTCAGATAGTTGCATACGTCATATAGTTCCAGCTGCTGTGACAGACGTCTATGCCGTCCCATCACTGACAAGCAATAGGACAGCTGCTATGGTTACATGGTCTCACTCACCTTACACTGTATGGGATCATGTCATAGTTTCATGTGACCCTCCTTGTCCCCCTGTGCTTGTGGATGATAGGAATAAGACTTCAGCTACTCTCACAGACCTCTCTCCTGGAGAGGAGTACAGATTCGGTGTGACGGCTGTGAGTAAGAACCTCTCGTCTGTTACGGAGTATACCGAGACACTCATATTAGGTACGTACTGCATAATATGATGACCACTCCTCCAAGAGATGGTAGTTGTCTGCTCTGAAAGATTTGTTGCTCTTTATGTCAAGCATATTCTACCATTCAATGTATGAATATATGTTATTACGTCAGTAGTTAAAGGGGTTATGCCACGCGTTTTAAGGTAGCATTAAGACGCACTCAGCTATTTAGTGCCACAACACCTTTAATTGTTATTCATGTAAATAGATAGGTCTACTATGGTAGATTTTATGCATAATATACATTGTGTTCCACCATTTATTGACCACAAACAAACTTACCACGAAGCAAGGAGCATTCCTTGAACAAAGTAATAATTTCGAAGTTTTCCAACAGTAATGGAACTATTTTGCAGTTACTAGTAGTATTGTAATGGTTTCTGTGTTTTGGTGCGGTCGTCCTTGGACGACTATCGACCCAGAAATGAAGTGCCTATGAGTGGTAATAGGACTTCGCATTACATGAAACATCGAGCGGTCTCAGTAGCCCAAGTACTACCAAAGACGACCCATCTGATCTCAAGTCCGACCTTCAGACTATACAATGAAAGAGAAAGATCCGACCTAGTAGGCAGTTCGCTAAGCGAATGACCTGGCAAAAGGAAGTGAAGATCTCTGTATCAAGTATAGATGTGTCTTTATTGAAAGCCAAGTGAAGACTGAGACAATGAACAGTAAAACAATGCCCTTTATATAGTATAAGGACTTCCGGCCGACGTGACGTCGGGAAAAGACGACGTGTGGTCGTCCGGAAGTCGCGCAACAAGATGGCCGCCGGAAGCCCGACAGCCGACCCAAAATAGGTCGGGTTCTACAAAAGTTGCTTAAAATGGTCCAATTCATGTACAAAATGAATATCAATGGATTCTGAGAGGTCGGGCCTCTGTACATGGGTATAAAAGGCATTAAAAGACTTAGTAACAATCAGTCAACTATATACAATAACATATAGTAAGGTACAAGCAGATATATACATGTATGTGCACACAATAATGAGTGTCAGATAGAAGATACGACTTGGCGTACCATTACATAGCCCCCTCACACTAGGTCATGGGTGTCTCTAGTGTCAAGTTAAGAAGGGTACGATACAGTGTAGATTCCCGGGACACTATGTCCAAGTCTGCTTGTATGAGCTGGAGCTGCTGGGGGTGGTTTAGATGCTGGTTGGCTAGTTCTCGAAGAGCTATTTCTCGAGCATAGAGAGGTTCCAGGTGCTGGCGTAGAGTGTCCCCCACCTGTTGACGGCTGGCAAGGTAGTGAATCCGTGGCTTAAGTTCAGCAAGCTGTTGCATGAGCGACGGATCCGGAGATGCAGGACGTGTGGCATTCGGCTGAGTTAGTACAGGAGATGCAGGAGGTGGGAGCTGGACGGCAGGAGAGTCTGGAGAAGCTCGGAGTGGATCCCTGACAGGTATGTGAGGAGAGCAGTGTGGCGAGACTTCTAGTGTTGGCCTAGACTGCAGTGGTTCGATTAGTAGAACCGGAGAGGCTGAACAAGAAGCTGCACATGAGACCTTGGGGGGAGAGCCTTGATAGAGAGTGCTTGGTTGAGCAGTGAGCATGCTCTTCCTTGGAGCAGGCCGGGTCTTCCAAGAGGGTAGACGTCCGCGTCGGCCAGGAGAGGTGACGCTTACAGCGGAGGTGCTGACACTGGGTCGCCAGGGAGAAGGTCCAGCAGGAGTGGTAGGCAACGAGGAAGAGGAGGAGGTAGCATCAGAAGGTTCTGAGTCGGGTGTCCGTTCTGGAGAGGGAGAAGGACTGTGCCGTCTTTTGGGAGGCCGCTTGCGGGCAGAGGAGGTGCTAGGCAGGTAGACTGGCTTGTTTGTTCCCGACTGTCCGTCCATGGTAGGACGACATGGCAGAAATGGTGGGGGATCCTTTACGCCCCACCATTCCATGAGGGCCGCGTAGCTGGGCCCATCCGTGAGGAAGAGACGTTTCCCACAGATACTGAATCTCCGACTGAAGTGATGGCCTAGTGCATCACGGCTAACAGAACTGCGTCCGCATCGGCAGTAGAAGCGTGCGAAGTGTTGCCAGATGTGTATGTTTAGCCTCTTGAGGGTCCCGGAGAAGCCACACTTCGCACACTTGAAGTTAGGCTGACTCTTTCTGGCCAAGTCGTCTCGGGCCTGCTGGGTGAAGGTGCTAATCCACGATTTAGTGGCTCCGGAATGCTGGGATGACTCTATGGGTAGCTTGTCAGTGAGTTTGTGCAGCTTAATTGTAGCTTGTTTTAGGGTAGAGGTGACAGGAGGTGGAGTAGGTGGAGGCGTGCCGTCTGGGGTGAGCGTCTTCCTTATGGGAGATGCATCTACAATACACAATTTATTTGATGTGTATCCTCCGTCTTCTAACTCATGCTCTTTCCTGTGGAAATGTGCAGGGGAATCTTCCTCTGTCTCGACTGGTCTATGCCGAGTGGGGAGGGAGAGAGAATTCATGCCTGGCAGTTCTACAGGTGTGGGTTGTTCCTCTAATTCCAATTTGTTCCCTACTGGTAACACTGAGATTTGCTTACCTTCAGCTGTGAAGACAGGCTGATTGGAGTGATCCGTGTTGGAAGGAGTAGCCGTCTCGTCCATACAAGAACGAGAAAGGATACGACTGCTGTTATTAGCTTCACCAGTGTCACAAAGAGTGCAGAAGTCGCCACATGTAGGGATACATGTGCTTCGGTGAAGTGCTGGACGAGAAAGGACTACTCGTCTGTGAGCTGTCGTATTTATACTAGCCGAGGGATGAGCAATTGGCTCAATTGTAGGCAATGCCTTAGGCATATTTTCTTTGTTTGACTCGTCAAATAAGCGCGGGAACACGGCAATAGTTGCCTTCGATTGCTTCTTATCCGCTTTAGGGGATTTCGAGGGTTCGGCAATCTGTATCTTCGGCTGAAATTGTTCGGCAATGCTGGATTCCGTACAAGAACATTTCGCTCTTTGTACTTGAACTGCTGGCAGTATAGACTGTATCTCCGTCGTTGGGATTATGTCTTGGAGGTCGGCTACGCGATACTTTGCGTCCTCTGGATCAGGTCGGGCTGTTGAAACTTGAACATTCTTCGAGGGGTTCAGAGGTAGCTCTCCTGTTTGGTCCAGCACGGTTTGTTCCGTGTCGATCCTCAGGCCGCGGACTTGGACTGTAGTGTCTGGCAGTTCTACACACGATAAGTCGTCCGTCGGGGCATACTGAATTTTGGCGGGAATCAATTGCTGATTGGTGTCGGGTCTGGACGTGGCCAGATCCTGTTGATCCTTCTGAGTTGAGGACAGGTCGGGGTTACCTTGTGAGGTCTGGTCCGACGGGGCGGGACATGTGAGTCGTCCTTTCAGCCTTGGGGGGTGATCTGTGGTCACTTCGGATGTGTCCGGCTTTGAGTGGAGTCGTTTCTTGCCTGATTTCGGCCTAGTGGGTATAGGTTCATCCACTGTGACGGGTGTAGGTGACGCCGTCGGCCTGGAGTGTGATGGGCTAGTAACGGGTTCTGATGTGTTCGTCGGCCTCTGTGGACGACCATTGCGGTTTGGTCCACTCTTCTTGGTTTTGGCCTCAGTAGGAATGGGTTCATCTACTGGGACGGGTTCTGATGTGTCCGTCGGCCTTTGTGGACGACCAGTGTGGTGTGGTCCACCTTCTCCTTGCTGGGCTCCAGTAGGAATGGGTTCATCTACTGGGACGGGTTCTGATGTGTCCGTCGGCCTCTGTGGACGACCATTGTGGTTTAGTCCACCTTCTCCTGAGTTGTTGTCTGCGTCGGCTGCAGTAGGAATGGGGTCATCTACTGGGACGGGTTCCGGTGTGACCGTTGGTCCGTCATCCGCGTTTTGACATTTCTGTAGGAGGGTATGTAGGGCTTTCCGTAGGAGGTCGGCGGGAAGCTCCTCTTGTGGGTTTGGAGGGCTGGCCTTGCCATCCTTGTTACGTAGGAAGGCCGTTCCGGTTTCCAGTGCTTCCTCCATATCATCGGGTTGTAACCATGTGTAGTACCAGCGTAGGCCGTGGTTGTGGACTGTGAGGCAGAACTTCTCTACAGTCCATTCTTCCAAAGATGCAGGGGGTGCCCCTTCAAAGGCTGTTGCCATCAGTCTACGGATGAGAGCTGCATAGTCTCTGAGTGACGTGTGGGCTTGCTGTTCCAGGGTGGACAGCTTCCATCGGGCTTCTCTGGCAGATAGTCCATACTGTTCCCTCAGCCTGGAGAATATCTCTTCGACTGATCGGGGTCGTCCGCATTCTTGTGCGGGCCCGTGTAGGGCGGCTCTAAGCCGTATGAGGCGTGCTCTGTCATTCCAGTTGCAACGCTCTGCCATAGCGAGGAAGTCTTCTATGAAGAGTTCTACGTCCTCTTGTCCGTTGTAGCTGAGTGTTTTGAGGTCCTGCTCGGCTTGGTACATTACCTGCTGAAGCAGGTTCCTTATTCGGTCCATGTCGGGAGGGTGTCGGGTAGTGAGTTAAACTGCTTTGGTTTGTTAGGCCGTGTCGGCCTAGTCGACGTACTGAGTACCGTAAATCTATTCTGGATCCGAGGTCGGTCTTTGATTGAAGATCCGGCGTAGGTCGGGCTACATCCAGCGGAACCACGAGAATTATGGGTGCACTTTAGCGTTTGTCACCTTCTCGTAAAAGGGTTCCCGGGTCCGAGTCCTTAATCGCCGTCGAAGTATTGAAGAATGAGGTCGGTCGGTTACCCGAGGCCGAGGTCACCTTCCTTCGCTTTGCATCGTAAGAGTACGACCTTAGAATCCCACCGCTGCCACCAATGTAATGGTTTCTGTGTTTTGGTGCGGTCGTCCTTGGACGACTATCGACCCAGAAATGAAGTGCCTATGAGTGGTAATAGGACTTCGCATTACATGAAACATCGAGCGGTCTCAGTAGCCCAAGTACTACCAAAGACGACCCATCTGATCTCAAGTCCGACCTTCAGACTATACAATGAAAGAGAAAGATCCGACCTAGTAGGCAGTTCGCTAAGCGAATGACCTGGCAAAAGGAAGTGAAGATCTCTGTATCAAGTATAGATGTGTCTTTATTGAAAGCCAAGTGAAGACTGAGACAATGAACAGTAAAACAATGCCCTTTATATAGTATAAGGACTTCCGGCCGACGTGACGTCGGGAAAAGACGACGTGTGGTCGTCCGGAAGTTGCGCAACAAGATGGCCGCCGGAAGCCCGACGGCCGACCCAAAATAGGTCGGGTTCTACAAAAGTTGCTTAAAATGGTCCAATTCATGTACAAAATGAATATCAATGGATTCTGAGAGGTCGGGCCTCTGTACATGGGTATAAAAGGCATTAAAAGACTTAGTAACAATCAGTCAACTATATACAATAACATATAGTAAGGTACAAGCAGATATATACATGTATGTGCACACAATAATGAGTGTCAGATAGAAGATACGACTTGGCGTACAATCACAGTATCACTTGTTGTCTTGTATTTCATTGGTATGTACTCCCCAAATATTTCATATACAAGTCATATACAAGGCATAAAACTCTTATATCCAAGTTGTTCTGTATCAAGTGTAACAGGTTTATTCTAATCGCTCTACTTACCTGTAATCAAGCCGAACTAACTAGAGCTTATACTTACCTACTTACCATGAGCAGGAATACCAGAGAGGCGACTAGCCCAATTTACACTATTGTGGTTACCGTTTTATGAGCTAGGTGAGTAATCAACACGGGAGTCAGCAATAAGTTAGCTGATGGTAACGGGACAAAATACATGTAATTCCCAATGTTGGTAGCAGTGGTGGATGTTAGAGTTAGGCCAGGGCTGATTGATGGTCATTGTGAAGAGATTGCTCCATGAGCCTTGTCAGGCACCCAAAGCGCAATATTTCTTCATCTGGCAGTTTCGAGTCACAGCAGAAGCCAATGACTGGAACAGGTTCCACAAAGCCAGATGTAGAATCTTGGACAGTCAGGACATTTCCAGAAAGGTTGTGCCCAATGGAGAAACAAAGGGCATGTCCAGAGCAGTAAAGAGTCAAGCTGTAGCCCAGGCCAAATCATTCAGTTTATAGTAAGGTGTGTCTTCAGGATGGTGAGATGTGAGCATCAATACGCTGTGCGTATTCACCCACGTCAAACCATCATCCCCAGAAATTACCATGTCAATAGAATAGCATTTGCTCCATGGGGATCAATGAAGAAGGAATAAGAAGCTGGCAAGTCCTTAGAATTGACAGGAAAACGATTAATTAAGGCACCACATAGGAACAGCCAGAGAAGGTCAATTCAGATGGAATATTGTTTAATTTCTGTGAAAGTGCAAAGAATGAACCAGGCAGTTGAAAGAATTCATAAACAGAGTAACTTGAGTTCATATTGTTCATTTCTTCTCCAGGAGTAGATGGTTGCAAAATACCATGGTGGGCAGCATGTTATCTCCAGTGGGTCAATAGCCAGGTGTTCTTGGCTGACTAAATAATTATGTTTGTGTCCCATATCGAACCAACTACACATTCTGTATAAACATTTACATTTACTCACATAACTGCATGAATGCTCAGCCACATTCCTTGTAAATGTATGTATGAACGTTAGTTGAACCTTGCATATTTCTAGTGTATCGTTCTCACTAAAATGTCTACTAAATCTTCACTTATGTACCTGAAATTGCTGAATATTTTGTGCATCATTTTGCCCATTTTTTCGACTCTTATACTGGTATTCAGAGTCATAAGTGTAACTTGCACTCCTTTTGGTTCGAGACCGACCTGATTATCCTTTTGCCCTCAGATCAGAACCAGACTTAGCATATGAGTAGCTCGATTTTGCCTTCAAACTTCAGTCTTCTGCAGGCTGTAGTTAAATAAAGTTCTTACTAACAGAACTTACACAGTCTCTTACTGCTAACAGTAGGATATCAGGCACTCATATCTGGCCTTGTGTCTTTCCAAGTACAGTCTATGACTAGTACCAGGACCTATTAGTTCAACTCTCCCCACAGCTGTTTGACTCCTGCTAGTCTATCTAACTATAAGAGCCAATCCCATACTGCCAGGTCTTACGCCAACTCTTAGGACTCTAACAGTCACCTTGGGGCCCCGGGAATCCTTCTTAATCAGCCCACTACATCGCTGTGTATTTGCAGCTCTTCCGGGTTGGACCTGCTCACTCTCTCTCTCTCTCTCTCTAGCCCTAGGCCCTCTTGCTTGCTCAGCTAGTTCTGACTCCCTCTTCTCCGTACTCTGGCCTGTATGTTGTACATCTGTGCCCCAGCCGAACAGAACAATATGATATACAATGTTGCGTTACAAATTAATCACATACATCATAATAGACCCAAGTGCTAGTGTAATAACTGCTACAGGTATAATTTATCTATCACCTAGAAATGGTGTAAGCTGTATTGCACTGCATAATACTGTAATGGTCCGCACAGTCGTCTCCTACACCTGACACTCATTATTATGTGTGCCTACATGTATATACTTGCTTGCATTTACCTTGTGCACCTTTCTATATGATTGTATATACTTGTATAATTATTACTAAGTCTTTTAGTGCCTTTTTATACCCATGTACAGAGGCCCGACCTCTCAGAATTACTTGATATTCATTTTGTACATGAATTGGACCATTATAAGCAACTTTTGTATAACCCGACCCATTTTGGGTCGGCCGTCGGGCTTCCGGCGGCCATCTTGTTGCGCAACTTCCGGACGACCCTATGTCGTCTTTTCCCGACACTACGTCGGCCGGAAGTCCTTATACTATATAAAGGGCATTGTTTCACTGTTCATTGTCTCAGTCTTCACTTGGCTTTCAATAAAGACACATCTATACTTGATACAGAGACTTTCACTTCCTTTTGTCAGGTCATTCGCTTAGCGAACCGCCTACTAGGTCGGATCACTCTTTTTCAACGTATAGTCTGAAGGTCAGACTTGGGACCAGATGGGTCGTCTCTGGTAGTTATTGGGCTACTGAGACCGCTCGATCTTTCATGTAATGAGAAGGCCTAGCACCACTCATAGGCACTTCAGTTTTGGGTCGGTAGTCGTCCAAGGACGACCGCACGAAATACCAGGAACGATTACAATATTTCATTTACATTCACATGGCATTTATTATAAACTCACAAGTACATGTAGATACAACATTATTATCTTACTCTTACAGAGTTACCATCTATTAAACTGCACATCATACAAGAGAACACAACTTCTGTAACACTTTCCTGGGAAGAATTAGATACCGTAGAGATCCGGGTTCTAGTTCTAAGATATACAGTAGCCAAGGTAAGCACTATATTCTAAGATATACAGTAGTCAAGGTAAGCACTAGGTGAAGAGCCTATGAGTGGTGCTAGGCCTTCCGCATTACATGGAAGATTGACAGGTACTTGTAGTGATAGTGTTAACCAAGACGACGGTGGTCCCGAGTCAATGCTTATATGCTATACTTGAGAATGAGTATATTCAGTCCTAGTAGGTTGTTCAGGCATCAAGGTCAAAGACCTTATTAGCTGGAACTAACCTTAGCTACGAGAGAAGACTCTGTATAAGTAATATAGATGTGTCTTTATTGAGATCCAAGCATTAACTGAGACAATAACAGTATAAAACATTCACTTTATATAGTTTTTAACTTCCGGAAACAGCTTCTGGTAAAAGGCTGACGTAGTGTCGTCCAGAAATTGCACCACAAAATAGAGGCTGGAAGCCTGAGACTCGATCTTATATGGGTCGGCTACAACAAAATATGCTTAATAACATGCGAAATACGTGCAAAATTAATTGCAGCAAATTCTGAGAGGTCGGCCCCAGCTACATGGGTATAAAAACAAGTGTTTACACTTTGTAATTATAATATTGTAATGGTTTCTGGTATTTTGTGCGGTCGTCCTTGGACGACTACCGACCCAAAACTGAAGTGCCTATGAGTGGTGCTAGGCCTTCTCATTACATGAAAGATCGAGCGGTCTCAGTAGCCCAATAACTACCAGAGACGACCCATCTGGTCCCAAGTCTGACCTTCAGACTATACTTTGAAAGAGAGTGATCCGACCTAGTAGGCGGTTCGCTAAGCGAATGACCTGACAAAAGGAAGTGAAAGTCTCTGTATCAAGTATAGATGTGTCTTTATTGAAAGCCAAGAGAAGACTGAGACAATGAACAGTGAAACAATGCCCTTTATATAGTATAAGGACTTCCGCCCGACGTAGTGTCGGGAAAAGACGACATAGGGTCGTCTGGAAGTTGCGCAACAACATGGCTGCCGGAAGCCCGACGGCCGACCCAAAATAGGTCGGGTTATACAAAAGTTGCTTATAATCGTCCAATTCATGTACAAAATGAATATCAAGTAATTCTGAGAGGTCGGGCCTCTGTACATGGGTATAAAAGGCACTAAAAGACTTAGTAATTATTAGGCCTGCTACGATGAATCGATAACGATTCTCGATACGATTAATTTGCAGTATTTTCAATATCGATTCATTGCACTCAATTTTCGATTCTTGTTAAATATACACTTAGTCTTGGTAATCCCAAGTTATCACCATAGCATGGTGACAGAGCGCTCGTTTTACAAACGTGTGGTCATGAGTTCGAGTCTCAGTGAAGCACAATTTTTTTCTAGTAATTTTGTTGGCAATAAGTGGATAGCTATAAAATACATCATGCGCTAAGATGTATTACTAATATAAGTCTAAAATTATATAAATGCCCCAAACATGCAATCTGTATTTGATATTCCACACAATTAGAAGGGTATGCTTCTGGAATCTACTCATTCTACTTTTTTTAGTGATTCTAAAATGGAATTATCAACTCAACTACTACAACTGACAGTGTTCTAAAATACTGTTGCGAAGAACTACTGCAACGTAAATGGTATCGAATCGAATCGAAAAAATCGAAAAAGTTAATTGGCAGAATCAAAGAAATCGAAACAGTATTTTGTGAATCGTTGCAGGCCTAGTAATGATCATACATGAATGTACATCAGTATGCAGTTAAGTAGAATGAGTATAAACACATAGATACACGTATGTAGACAGTAAATGAATGGTTTAGACATGCAATGCAGTTGAGTATAAGCATACGAACAGCTAGTTAGGAGAGTACGAGTGTTAGCTGAGTAGTGCTGTGGCAACTACTAGGCACTTAAGGTGCTGTAGGGTTTATTCCGGTAGCTGGAGTCGTATACAAAATGTCCTGTACCATCACAATACTTGTATATAGTTCAAGCGGTACATAACATGAAGATATGTGACCAAATGTAGGTATGTGCATGAATATATGGTAAGTACAAGAGTAATTGGACAAGTATGAGTTGAGCAATGACAACTACAGGCACTTAACGTGTAATAATATCCATCAAGCAGGCTGAGGCCGTATTAATAAATATCCTGGGCATTACATTATTAGCATCTGCCTGGCTGACACTGTATTTGAGCTGGTACCACTTTCTCTGGTACATGTTGCGCAGCTATGTCCTCGCTGCCTTGCCAGACACAACAATATTCTAGGATATACAGTAGATAACTACATGTATATGTAGTATATGTGCATGCAAGTACAGTGTATAAATTTTGATAAATGCTGTTATCATCTCTTCTATGGCCGGGTTGATGTACTGAATACTATACTATGTAAGCCCGCCTATGCATTGATTTACAGTTTTTTGTTATTTTCTGCCATCTTATGAGAAATTATTGGCTCTACTGCATTTTGTTGATAATACAACTACTGATACAATATTGTGTTACATGCAGCTATAAAGTTACCAGTGATCATATAAATGCCAACTCATTGAAGACTAGAGGGAATACATGAGGGACTTGGTGATGATTTATCACACAATCTGAGTTCAACTGTTGATTAAGGCCTAGTCACATGATTCCAATTATCTTATTGGGGCTGTTGTTTCACGCTGTGACAGCTCAAACCGAGTAGGCATGTGAATCACATAACAAATGTATGGAGATGATAACTGTGGAGTTATCATTTCTTGATCGAGCTATTAACTATTTACTTCTTATGTTTAGCCCAAGCGGCACGTCAGCATGGAGCTGTATGTAACCAACAGCAACCACAGCTATACCTGCAATGGGCTCACACCGGGCTATGGGTACGAGTTCACTATGGAGGGTGTACTGGAGTCGGCAAACTTGAGTATTTGGAGTAACAAGGCTACACATACAGCAGGTAGGAAATCCGAGCTAAATCTGTTAAACTCATGTGGAAGAATTGTGGCTAATTATTCACCATGTATAGAATTGAGGCTACCTTTCACAAATGCAGTGGCTAGTGTGTTCAGATGTTTGCAGTCAGTAAGGCTATGTGCAGATGCTGTTGTGTTTGGCTGGGTAGCGAAGAGCAAATGATACCTAGTACAAGCCAACCAGGTAGATGCTGACAATGTGCACATATCCTAGCCTAATGCTGAATGCTGTAGGGAAGACAACTGGGCATTCATGTCACAACTAGGTACCAATATTAGTGGAAGGAATGACAGCGTTCTTTCGGACTAGCTTATGCTTGTGACGTCCAACTAGATTACTAGATCGTTAGTAATTCTTTAGACTACCTAGTAGCCTCCCAGCCTGGCTCCCTCTAGAATTGAGAGTCTGGAGCAATTCGGGTAGATAGGACATGCTACCTATGACCGAAATTTGTAATATGTAGGTATGTGGTATGTCAATTTTTGCATAATTAGGTCATGTCACAAAGGTGCATATTGGCTGGAAACCAGCTCATAGAAGAATTCTGTGTAGATGTAAACTAAAACCAACAAGCTCTTTGGTTTCCAAATAGTCTACACACATGGTTCTACGTACATGTATGTGCATGTTCATTGTGGGTATTAAAACATTGTAGCTCCACTTCCACCAGCAAGTTTGGTTGTACAAGACGGGGATGCGACACACAGTCTAGTATTTTCATGGACGCCAGGAGTTGGCTGGCAAGATGATTTCATTGTCAATCTTACAGATACCTCTGTTGAAGGAAAATCTAGCGGTGTGTTAGATATATGAAGTGCAAGAGGTTTCCAACCATGTTCTGTTTTGTATTTGAGGTAGAGCACACTGTGTTCCAGGTTGACTGCTTTCCCATGGATCCATATACACAGCTCAGGCTACTATACTCGTACGGTGTTTCTCTATATTTGCATGTACATGTATATGTACATATACATGTACATGTGTACATGTACATGTATATGTATATGTACATGTACATGTATATGGGAATCTAGAGGTACATACACTTGTAGTTTAATAAAAGACCACAAGGGGAAAAGAAACAAATGGATTATTTGGTTATGACAAAATTTATTGTGTATTAAAATATTTTGTTCGATTACATTCTGGTAAATCTTACAAGAAATCCATTTTCAACACTATAACAATAAAGATTAGTCTAAGTTTCAATAATGTGACATTCCAACCGACTGACTGACCGCTGCGGGCAGGCTGACTGACCGCTGCAGGCAAGCTGACTGATCGATGCGGGCAGGCTGACAATTACTCTAAGATAGCCGTTGGCTCTGTGGTGTGCTAGAAAAGTGTGCACATGGTTTATAAGCTTTCACTGTGGCAACACTGTGGCAGGTTTTTTCGTTTCTGAATTCTATGTGTAAATTGCAGAAAAAATCAGTGAAGTTAAAGGTAATCAATAGCCAACCCATTGCTTTAACTGTTAGCATAACATAATCGAGCATAGTAATTGCTGTTCATACTCATGTGTATGTATATGCTAAATCATTGATACAGTAATACAACAGATTTGTTGGTGGACTAATGTTGCAGCTATTGTCACCACCGACACAACATTGACCTATAAGTCACTAAGGGCAGATACTAGATACATACTGGCCATTAGATCCAGAGCTGACGACAAGTATAGTGAGTGGGTGACCTTACACGTTGAGACAGCAGGTGGAGGAGGTCATAGCAAGGGTAGGTGAGACCTTAGTCTTTTTACATGTAGGTGGGGGCATAGTCATTGTAGGTGGAGGCATAGTCAATGTAGGTGGGAGTATAGTCATTGTAGGTAAGATCATAATGATTCCACCTACCATATAGAGGATGTCATAGCAATACCAGACTCAAAACTAAAAAACGCTGACAGCCCCCATCTGCTATAAAATAACCAACGTTGTGAGAACATTACATTGAATAACTTGTGTGGTCAACTGATAATCTCTTCAGACTAACATTGTTACTAAGATAATATACTCCAGTTTCCAACACTGTTCTCCAGTGGTCCTACAGGAGTATTTTGTTTTATTTCAGCAATAACAACCACTGGAAAGAAAGATGAGGCCAGCAAGTCACGCTTCCCAATTGTCTATGGAACTACTATAATAGTTTGTGCTATTCTAATCCTCTTCGCAGTCGTCATATTTTTTAGCTACCGACACAGAAAATCTAGTGCAGATGCAGGTAATTACATTTCCATCATATGCCGAGCAACAAACTCGTACTGTGCAAACTACAGCATTGTAAAGGCTACATGTTTGTGAATTAGTATGGCAGCAGTGAAAGAAGAACAACAAATATTATTCTGACCCAAAACATTTGTGCCAAATTAATAATTATTACATTGGGGGGGGGGGGGGGGGGGGAGGGGGCAGTTGACTACCTGTGTGCCTAACAGACTAATATTCTTAAAATAATATGATAACACCAATAGATTTTATACAGTCATTATAATTATACATGTACATTCAAGTTCTCCATCTTGTATCGTTATAGATGAGATCAATGAGCAAAGGCACATATATGAAACCATCGGAATAAATAATGATGGGTTTGTTGAAGAGCCGGCACAAGACAACCATTGGTATGAGGATATAGATGATGCAACACTTTCTCCCCAGATGGGTATCAGTTCCACGGAGGAACGGAACCACAAGAATGAATGGTTAACTAGTAGCACCGTTGGGTCTCTATTAGAAGAATCAGACAGTATGGAGGGACATGTGACATGTAACCTTCACTTACAGGACAGTCTACAGACTCAAGTTGACAGCAATGAGTGTGAGACTCCTTCTTTATTAACTCCTGTCTTTACAGACATGAGACTTATATATAACACAAAGGACGTTAAAAAGTTAGTCGAGTCTATTGATTGTTCACCTAGTACTGGCCACACCAGCTCTTTTGTGGGGGACAATGAGCACACTGGGAAGATAAACAGTAATGAGCAGACAAAAGCCTCTATGTCACAAAATAAACAAGTTGAAAAAAGAAACTGTTTACCTGGAAACTTAGAAGTGATAGAGCCGTCAGCTGTACTTGACCATCAAGCCACCAAAGAGCCTGAGAATTGTAATAAAAAGTGTAGCCTGACCCAATTTGAATCAATTTCACAAATAATAATTAATGTATCCCCAAAACCAGGGCCGGTAGTCAGCAGACAGTGCAAACCTGAAAAATACGCAAGTGATGGCACAAATAATAAACCAGGTTATGTGATACTTAGTGACCTCACTGGTTACGAGCCCCTTAGGTTCTCCGAAGGTGAGCAAGTGCAGCCTGACAGCAATTTGTATGCGGCATTAGAACTACCAAGGCAAACAGAGGCTATTGATACAAAGTCAAAACCTGGATATATTGTGTTGAGCGAGTTGACAGGTTACGAAGCGATGATACCGTATGAGGCGAGAGAATACACAACGTTGGATCTCTCGTGTCATCAGCCGGAAGATGGAGTTAAAGAGCGCACCGGAATTTCAACATGTGACATCACTGATGAAGATGTCCAGAGACCCACTTCAGCTGAACCAAACAAGCTCAGTGCCAGATACATCTATATATAGATAATGTAGCTATTCTAGTTGAGACCCAGATGACAATGAGTCAGTGCATCCTGATTGCTAGCTGAGAGGCAGCAAATATACGGTGAACACCCTTAGCTAGTATAATCCCATTCGACTGTATGGAACTACATACATGCACCAGGAGAGCTTATTCCGTGTTTCTGTGAATAACCTGCGGATGATAAACTCTATACTACTCACATTTTATTTCTGATTTAACGATGCTGTAAAGTAATTTCTCAATGTCAAATAAATTTCAACAAATTTTGCCAAACACTTTTGTGAGCAGTAATACGACGTTAGTGACTACTTGGTGCTGTACTAACTAGATTATTCTGTTGGCAAGTTGTAATTTAATGCATGAGACAGTTTTTCGATTAGAATTATTGTGACATGCAGTATACAATCACCACACACGCAATATACAATATATACATGTACTTTTACATTTATGAACATGTATATATCAGCCAGAGATACATGTACATTTATGTAGCTGACATGCATGTATTTATTATTGAGGATACAGGACGAAACATATTCAGAAAACGCTGTGTTAGACTGACACAGATTACGAAGACATCTTGGTGTACATACATTACACTAACATTTTTATCACTTTATGTACCTACAGAAGCTGCGTGTACTACAAAAATAAGAACAAGCAAGGAGAGTCACAATAGCAATCTCTAAAAGTGATTAAATACCATTATGTGGATACTACTCCCCTACCACTGCTGTACTACCACTGCTGTACTACTACTGCTGTACTACTACTGCTGTACTACTACTGCTGTACTACTACTGCTGTACTACTACTGCTGTACTACTACTGCTGTACTACTACACTGTACTACTAATTGTACTACTGTCATGTGCTTTACTGTGTGCATTTATATGAACTGGATTTGCTCCACCTCATCTTGTATTTTCGCAGCCTGTTGTCATGGATAGACCGTTTGATAATGGCTCTCTCATTCCACTGTCCCTCTTCCAGACCATCTGGTATTGCCTCTCTCAAAGAACTTCTAGTTCTGTGTATATGCGAACTACGCATAGACCTAGAGTTAAATCTCTCTTTCTGATGAGTAGATCTATGAATCTTATCAGGAGGAATAAAGGGTGGGGTAGATAACCGCCCAACCTCATGCACAACACTGAGGTTAGACATGTCCTCCAAACCAGGTAGTGCTACGGAGAGAAATCAACAAAACATAACTAGTGGTTATAAACAATCATTAACTAGTTCACCAGAACCACTAACTTCACCAGATCATTTGTAGTATCACTTCTTACCGAGTCTGTCTATATGAGGAAGTGGAGAAGACATATCTGGGTAAGGAGATGGAGGGATGCCAATGCTCCTGTTTTTGTCACCTCCACCGTGATTCCTTGATTTACTTCTCAAGGATCTCTTATTCTGAAACTTCTCCTTCTGCGCAGCCTGAGAGATCAAGTATGGACTAATTATTTTATCCAGTTGTTCTGAGGTCAAGGTCATGGGATATTCTAGAATATAAATTCAAAGATATGCTAGAGGTATGTAGAAGAGATATGTACATCAACATATTATTAGTACCGAATATGTGTAAACATCTACATGTATATACTGTGTTAGGGGTTTGGCCATTATTTTATATAATATTATGATGTTTTTTATGCAAGGAATTTGTCTTTTGAGCAATCAGAGACTTATTTCACATACATGAAAATACCAGTCCTGGGGTAGTGGGACTTGGGTTTGAACCTAGTCACCAGCACAGTGAACAGAACATACTACCACTGAACCTGCTCAGCAACTTTAAAAAGAAAGCTTCACTGGCGATCAGTAGACATGCTCTGAGCCAACTGCACACAAGGCACCCCTCATATTATGACTACCTTGCCATATATAGGGTGCTAGGGGGTTTTGCCATTTTTATATAATATTATGTTTTTATGCTCAAAAGACAATTTCCTTGCATAAAAAACATCATTTATATATTAACAGTGCAAAGGATACAGGGGTACGTCATGCCAAAGAGAGTAAAAGGAAAGAGGGATCACTCAATAATAATATCCTATCTCACAAAATACGCCCAATTTGGCGGTACCGACGTTCCGCGATCAGCTTTCCCGCCATTTGCCTACTGATGTTTTGGATAGCTGATCGACTGTAATCGAAGCTTAATGATTGTTATATTTAAAATCCCGTATTGAAATCTCTTTAGTGGAAATAGAGAGTTTATGCGACCCCCTTGTAAGAAAGCGCTTGTTATTGGTCTGCGGAACACCAATCATAATCACGGATTTGCATACAAGTTATGACAACTTCTTACTTAATCCGTACCGGGTTCGGAGGCGGGAGGGAGACAGTTTTTGGCCAGAGTGAAACCTCTTTCCTTTTACGCTCTTTGGTCATGCCATGACTCAAGGCCATTGGAAGGTTATTGAGGAAAGCTAGAGCCAGGTGTCCGTTAACCCGCTGTCATGCGAGAAAAAAACAATAATTGCCAGAGGTTACAGTCACGGTCACAGTCACCTTGATATGCCAATCTGCCTTTATCAGGGGTGTCTGTGTTGTAGTATTTATGATCTGTGATGTCATCGCAGTCATTGGTGATGTCATAACAGTCACTGGTGATGTCATGCGGATGAGGTTGATGTCTATTATCTCGATTAAAGTTGGTGATGTCACCTTCTCCTGTCTGACGAAGGGAAGGGGAAGCTAGTACATAGCCAGTATCTTGAAGATGCTTGCTCTATAAGAAGACATGAGGACGACTACTAAGTGAACAGGAAACAGAATAGAGATCATTGACACACGGATTCTAGTGCTATATCCATGTAGGCTACATTGTTGACTCTGTCAGTTTTAATTGGTGAAAGAGAAACAAATAACTAAAAATAGCATAAATGGTTTCCAATTATATTTCCCCGTTCATACAAGAGAGGAGAACCCAGGAAGACTACACAGCCTTTGGTGATTCTTTATAGAAATACAACAGAGAAATTCTATCTGTTCTACTCGAGTACGTGGCTAAAGCCAATACAAAAAAAAAATATTGATTAGAATTAATAGAAGTGATATTACAATAAAAACTACACGACATGTGAATAACGTAACAATTGCATCCCAATTGTAGAGCACCAACCTTCTGCTTTCTTCCACTCCTCCAGGGTGATGAGAGATGAGACTTCCCAGAGGGGTGAATATAGAGAGCAGCCACCACTGAGCCCAGCACCATTAGAACAGATACCAGAGCCAGGAGTAAAACCAGCCAGGTGGGAGTTCCTTCGTCCTCTGTAGAGACAGCAGACAGGTCAGCAGCAGCTGCTTCTTCCAACGTAGCACGGCTGTTAGTTATAGAGATGTAAGCTGTAAATACAATTTAGTAACACAGTTGTAGTAGCTACAGTGATATACACAGTGGTAGTAGCTACAGTGATATACACAGTGGTAGTAGCTACAGTGATATACACAGTGGTAGTAGCTACAGTGATATACACAGTGGTAGTAGCTACAGTGATATACACAGTGGTAGTAGTTATAGCAAGGTACACAGTGGTAGTAGTTATAGCAAGGTACACAGTGGTAGTAGTTATAGCAAAGTACACAGTGGTAGTAGTTATAGCAAGGTACACAGTGGTAGTAGTTATAGCAAGGTACACAGTGGTAGTAGTTATAGCAAGGTACACAGTGGTAGTAGTTATAGCAAGGTACACAGTGGTAGTAGTTATAGCAAGGTACACAGTGGTAGTAGTTATAGCAAGGTACACAGTGGTAATAGTTATAGCAAGGTACACAGTGGTAGTAGTTATAGCAAGGTACACAGTGGTAGTAGTTATAGCAAGGTACACAGTGGTAATAGTTATAGCAAGGTACACAGTGGTAGTAGTTATAGCAAGGTACACAGTGGTAGTAGTTATAGCAAAGTACACAGTGGTAGTAGTTATAGCAAGGTACACAGTGGTAGTAGTTGTAGCAAAGTACACAGTGGTAGTAGTTATAGCAAGGTACACAGTGGTAGTAGTTATAGCAAGGTACACAGTGGTAGTAGTTATAGCAAGGTACACAGTGGTAGTAGTTATAGCAAGGTACACAGTGGTAGTAGTTATAGCAAGGTACACAGTGGTAGTAGTTATAGCAAGGTACACAGTGGTAGTAGTTATAGCAAGGTACACAGTGGTAGTAGTTATAGCAAGGTACACAGTGGTAGTAGTTATAGCAAGGTACACAGTGGTAGTAGTTATAGCAAAGTACACAGTGGTAGTAGTTATAGCAAGGTACACAGTGGTAGTAGTTGAATATGTTTCCTTATGTTTTGCATTCACAGACTACCAATCAAGGTGGGAAATATTCCTGTGTACTCATACTAACAGTTAGCCAATGAGATTGGCCTAACATTCACTCAGTCATCCATAACCCATTGGCTGTGTAACAATAACAATGGTCAAGGCGACAGTGGATAGCAAATACTTTGTGCACACGAATGCATAAGGTCAATAGAGTACACTGAACATGTAGTATGATTGTACCTGTGATTGGTTGGGTGACAGTGAGATTAAGGAGCTGCGACAGTTCGCCAACACTGATATCTTTCAGAACTGGCAATATATGACTGACGTTCACTGGATTGCTCTCTTCCATTACATAGAATACAAACCTGTGAAGGTAGTCATTCAAGAGTTCCATATCGACTAACTGCAATATAGTGAATATAGTGATAGTGTACTAAGTACATGTAGTAGCAGTAGCACTAGTGACAGTGATAACATTAGTGGAAGTGGTAGCTATAGCAGCAATGGTATCAGTATTGGTAGTATGATTACTTTACCATGACTTGAACACTGGAGTTCTGTAGAGAACGCGATAGTCTCATGACCTCTGAACTCGTCTCTAATAGGTTAAGAAACAACTTTAATAAATGATCCCCTATTATTTGTAGATTCTCTTCATCTAGATCCTTAGGCCCTACGTCTGCAACTAATCACATGCAGACATGTTAATGCAAGTTGCAGCCAGAACAACTTAATCACAGCAACTAGAGTGAATGATATAGATCACAGGTTCAACAATAGCTAATGCTAACTTGCTGTGGTCAAGCTCTACCATGTAGCAGTGGAAACTAGATATACTGTAGTGTAGATAGGTAGTATCACACTAGTTACACAGTATGACTTGTGCAAAGTCGACTCACCGAACTGTAGCCAGTATTGTTCATCTACAGATGCCGACGATATGAAGTCAGTAGGAGAATCTTCAGAGATGCTAGTAGTGCTAGTAGTGAAGTAAAGTGTAGTAGGGATGAAGGCTGTACCAGTAAAAGCTGGAAGAGTTGTGGCGCGTCCAAGAGTCCTAGTTATAGGCCTACTAGCAGGTCTGAGAGTGGTAGTAGTAGTAGTTGCAATAGTAGTAGTGGTATTGGAGGTGGTAGCAGTAGAGTTAGTAGTAGAAGTAGACATCAAAGCTATACTTGTGACGGCTGTTGAGTTATTAGGGTGATACGTAAGGTTGGGAGCGTACCTGGCGGTAGTAATATCCCTGTCCTTTACCCACTGAACAGCAACTGTAGATCTATTTTTCTCATGCACCTGCCTGACTGTATGCCTAGTGGCTATAGGAGAGAGAACCTCGCCACTAGCTGTTGGTGTCATCTCCACTAGAGTTGACTGTGGGAACACAGAGACAGTTGAGATGAAGGGAGAGACATCAAAAGGAGAGTGTATTGTCAAACTGGAACAACCCAACACGAGACTACAGCAGAAAGCATAAAATAACGTCACATATGAAATAAATGGCCAAACCAGAGAAAAGAAATTATAAGAGCATTATGTTGGTAAAGACAGTTCTATCTGCTTACATTTAGTTTTAGTCATTAAACAATAAACACTCACTTTGGTGAACGGAATGGTGCTGGTAGGTTGGGATGTAGTACGGCCTGCATATTGCCTAGGACAGCTTGGAGCTCTCAGACTATAGCTCTCCTTGAACCCCATTCCAAATTGATACTGCAGGTAAATGAACACACTCCATGTATTAGGTACATGTGATGTACATGTACATGGTGTGTGCGCATGAGAAAACGCCGCCAAACCAATAGATTGGTCTGTCCATGTAAGGGAGGTAACTCCAAAGAAAGGAGCTAACTTAGCATTCATTCCCAGACACGGTACACCAGCACACACACTAGGTACAGTACACTCACTAGGTACAGTACAGTCACTAGGTACAGTACAGTCACTAGGTACAATACAGTCATTAGGTACAGTACACTCATTAGGTACAGTACACTCATTAGGTACAGTACAGTCAATAGGTACAGTACAGTCACTAGGTACAGTACAGTCACTAGGTACAGTACAGTCACTAGGTACAGTACAGTCACTAGGTACAGTATACTCACTAGGTACAGTACACTCACTAGGTACAGTAGACTCACTAGGTACAGTACACTCACTAGGTACAGTACAGTCATTAGGTACAGTACACTCATTAGGTACAGTACACTCATTAGGTACAGTACAGTCCCTAGGTACAGTACACTCACTAGGTACAGTACAGTCACTAGGTACAGTACAGTCACTAGGTACAGTACACTCACTAGGTACAGTACAGTCACTAGGTACAGTACAATCACTAGGTACAGTACAGTCACTAGGTACAGTACAGTCACTAGGTACAGTACAGTCATTAGGTACAGTACACTCACTAGGTACAGTACAGTCACTAGGTACAGTACAGTCACTAGGTACAGTACAGTCACTAGGTACAGTACAGTCACTAGGTACAGCACAGTCACTAGGTACAGTACAGTCACTAGGTACAGTACAGTCACTAGGTACAGTACAGTCACTAGGTACAGTACAGTCACTAGGTACAGTACACTCATTAGGTGCAGTACAGTCACTAGGTACAGTACAGTCACTAGGTACAGTACACTCACTAGGTACAGTACAGTCACTAGGTACAGTACACTCACTAGGTACAGTACAGTCACTAGGTACAGTACAGTCACTAAGCACAGTACACTCACTAGGTACAGTACAGTCACTAGGTACAGTACAGTCACTAGGTACAGTACACTCACTAGGTACAGTACAGTCACTAGGTACAGTACAGTCACTAGGTACAGTACACTCATTAGGTACAGTACAGTCACTAGGTACAGTACAGTCACTAGGTACAGTACAGTCACTAGGTACAGTACAGTCCCTAGGTACAGCACAGTTACTAGATACAGTACATTCACTGAAATAAGCATACATGTACATTGCGGCAGACCAAGCACTGTGTGACCATATGACAATATAAAAGGTCTTGGTGGCTGAGTGGTCTAGCGCTAGTCACTCTGGTCTTGTAGGAATGACCTAAGTTATCTGCAAGAACGTGGGTTCGAGTCCCGCCAATGACCTGGAGGTTTTCGTCCCGAGGAAGGTTTTCCCTCTGTGCCATGTTAAACTATAATAATATCCGTGGTGGGCCCTCGACTAGCACTGCTATTGGCAGTGCTCAAAGTCTAATTTATTTCTTACCTATTCTCCAGCAGGGGGTTTGGGGGGCGCTGTAAGCCCCCCAACGGGGTCCGGGGCGGAGCGCCGGCCGCTGAAGCCCTAAGAGCGATTTCAGTGCCTAAGAGCCCTTCAAAAACCAATTGCAGAAGTGTTCACACGTCTTAATATACTAGGTTTCAACAGATAAACTCAACTCAAAATCAAAGACAAGACCATACCAACAAGTATTGAGCAAAGGGACTAAGTGAATGCTGACCATCACTCATGATGGGGCACCATTAATATCCAGAATCCTGTGCACCAATCATATGATATTTCTATCTTTGTACGCTTTCACATCCACTGTTGATGTTAGTTACAGCAATGTGATTCAATGTTTATAAAAATAAATAGTCAAAACATAATTTATTAATTATAATAATTAAAATTAAAACTAATATTTTATACACTTTTATCACTATGCACTATTATCTGCAAAATACAATCACTTTCAACTACATAGAATCAAAATAGCAACAATAAACAAAATAATTTAATTATTTATTCAAATATTAATATACCATTTTTTATTCAATTAAATTCTGAAATTTTGTTTAATATTTTTAATTTTGTGCTGTCTTCAGTGAGTGAATAGAATACTCTAATCCTGAACTACTAGCAGTAGTAGTAGCAGCAGTAGTAAAAAAACTTTCCAGTCTCCTTTGTTTTGACATAGTTGAATTAGAATTGATATGATAAATGATAATTTGATATCAGAAGAGGATTGCTTGTTCAGTGAAGAAAAAATCTATTGCCTAGGTTCTAAAAGTGTGGTAGTTATTACCGAGAGCTTAATAGCACCATCCCAGTATTTTCTAACTCCTGCTTTTAGCTATTCAAATTTTCCCATTTCCTTAAATCTACTTGAGCTCTCATCCAACTGAGCTGCAATCTCTCATCTCTGCTCGTTTTCTTACGACAGATGACAATTTTGCTGTTGGAATTCCCCACAACATTGCTTGGTGATCAATCAATTGAAGGAATTGTAATAAAATAATGCAAAACTTTTTTCTACAACATATTTATTTTTTACCTATTCGGTAGAACCGGTAAGACAGAGTGCTAATTTTCTTAGGGGTTCGGCGAACCGGTCCGAACCGGCTGACTTTGAGCACTGGCTATTGGGTAGCCACGTTAAAGAATTGTGTTTGGCGCCACGGATATTATTCAATTTTTTTTAAAATGAAAATAGTGTGCAATAAGGTAAAGTACCGCAGAAAATCTGATTTCAGGGTTTTCATGCCACAGCCTGTATATTCCAGGAAGTAGTTCAATGTTACACATTGATATCTTCGGATATGTGAATGCTATTACATGCCAGGTGCAGTTAGAGATCAATATACCACTTCTGTCAAGCAGCAGACCACCTACAAATAGGAAACTATCCACTAGTATGTATACAGTGTTACAATTGAGGGTACACAGGAGTATACGACCTATTTTTCACTGGGTATATGGTCAGTTAGTGTGTACCCTCTCTTGGGTGTTAGCTTCACTAGTAATAAAGGTCGTATGCTTCAAGACTGCAATCGGTTAGTGTAATAGTTTAGGCTATTGGCTGGCTAGGATATATTTGTTTGTTCCAAGTAATGTTTAAACATGCTTCTTAAATCCAGCTGTTTTGCAAGTGTACCCACCTCAAAAGGTTTACTTCTAACACTGACTGTATATAATATACAATAGGGTTGTACATTTGTATATCGTATATATTAGAGTTATCTACTCACTGCTATACACTGTATATATATGTATCACAAGATAGTGACTGAATCTCTTATATCCAGGGCTGGGTACAGTCACAGTGTAGTAGTTTGACTGCAAGCTTATTGGTTGTACCTCTAGTAGACTTAGATCTCCAAATTCATACTGAATAAATAAAAGGAGTCGCATTATATTGCATATAAACAAACAGGATTGAATGAAAAATAATGTAGGCAGTGCACCTCCTAGAGATGTAGAACCATATCATACACTATAATAACTCTCAGATGCAGTAGAACATACAACTGGATGTCACAGTAGAGTTGTCTTATCATGCACAACAATATAACCTTATATAACTCATAATTACAGTGACCTCTGGTGACCTTTGCTACGCACCATAATAATGTACAACGTATATTCATGCTACTACTGTAATTACACCTGTCACTCAGTAGCTGCAGGTTAATGTATTATTACATACATAATTATGCAGTACATAGCCTACAAGTAGAGTACAAGTATGCCCACAATAGGCTACACGCAGTGTAAGTACACACACACACACACACACACACACACACACACACACACCTGCATAATTACAGCTGGCATAAAGAACAGTTCACAACTCACAGGCAAGTCAAACTGAATGACTAAGATGAGGGAGTTATCTACTCTACTCTGTGCTACACTTATAGTACACATTGTCTATTCACACCAAGTCAGAGCACAAGTAGATACTGATAGCCCACACACAGAGGAAGAGCAGATAAGAGCAGGTGCTACAGACTGTCAACAGGTAGGAAAATGTGACTGGTACAGCAGGTGCTTGGAGAGGATATACTCCAACTGTACGGGTAGACTCAACTATGCTCTCTCATACGCTAAACACTTCTGTGACAGATACACAGCTAGATTGCCTAGGTTCACAGAGAAGGGACGAATATGGGTGCAGAGAGTGGAAACCTGCTTACAGCTGTCACTAATGCCATATGTACAACAACACCATGTTGTATCATGCAAAGAATTAAAGAGGATAGCGTTTGACACTCACGCCCCTTGTTATGTCGAGTGTGGGTTTTGTTCCCTGGACGTAAGCGACTGGATAGAGGTTATAAAGACGGTATACCCAGCTCTGGAGACCGTACCATGGGAAAGTGTGAAGGGATTCGTGGAAATATTTGGGAGCTGCGCAAACACTGAGAATGGGACCAACCAATCATAGAACAGAGTTCACTTTACTACAGATTATTACATTATGACACTAGTATAATTATAGATTGTTGTGTTTGTACTGAAGTGAAGGTGATTGATGACTGTTAGATTTCCCCTACTCAAGGAGTAAGAGAGAAGGAGGCTCGTCCATGAGAATTTTGTGTTCGATGCGCTCTTCGGTTTAAAAATATGAGCACATGAGTCGCTGGCATTAAGCGAGTAGACAACTCCGTTGAATCGTGATGCGCTTCTTCATTGCTAAACAGGTATAAAAGCAATGCACATGTGCACGGCTCTGGTGCTTAATACGTCACAGCTATAACATCCAATCAAAATCATTTCTATGGAGAGATAAACATTATTGTTTATTGACATAGCCTATAGTTTGAGCACTATTTTCATTTAGTGTGGGCATGTTGTAGGGCCCACAAACTAGCCTACCAACTAAAATGGTGTCTGAACTATACACCATAAATCAAATGAAGTATATGGAGTCCTGATGTTGGAGAAACGTGTTCCACAAATTTGCTCGTTTTAACCGCGATTTCTACGTTTGTACATTTTTTTGATTATGACAGAGCAAAGTTTAAATTTGTATTTTAACTTAACCAATTGCAGCAAGTTTGAATCTATCAGGATTATTTTTGCTTAATTTGTTGAGCATGTTGGTATTTGCAAAAAGTGTCATTTTATTTTGAGATACGCAATTTTCTTCAAATCTGGCGAACTTACTTGCCGATATCCATCGTATCTCATTGAAATATGTAGTTTGTTTATAGTCAGCCTGTTCATTAGAGTGTTACCAATTATTGACATCGATTATATTTTAATGTTAGCTGATGTGTGAATTTTATTTTTTTTAAAATATTCATCATCTTTTCTTCTTACTTTACCAAGTACCCGAGGCGCACATCGAACACCGGAAGCCCATTGTAACATATACGCAGGTTTTCATGGACGAGCCTCCTTCTCTCTCTTACTCCTTGCCCTACTGAATAAATAGATAGTGTTCTTATGTACAACTAACCCATAACCATCACAATATCTGATAATACTAAATTCATACTCCAGTATTTCATCTACACGTACTTGATGATGAGATAGACCTGAAGCAAACCATCCCAATAGACAATGTATATAAATAAATGTGTTTATGTGGGCTATTACACTACCACATGCACTACTTGTATTACATGCACTACTCATACCACATGTACCACATGCACTACTCGTATTACATGCACTACTCATATTACATGTACCATTCGCACCATTCGCACCATTTGTGAGTAATCAACTTACATAATTATATAAATATCATTTAGAACTCACTGAAGGTGCTGATTTGGACACCTGGTAGACTTTTATTGGTCTGTTACTGAATATAAATAGTGAGTAGTCTGTAGGAGTTAGCTCCACATGCACAGACTGTCCACCCTTAACGATGTACAGTGATTGATTGTGAGCAGGAATAGAGAGTGATGTATCAGGCTGAGTGGATACTAGCCTTAGGGTACCAGGTTGAAGTGAACGGGGTGTGATGGGCGTAACAACAATATATCTACCTCCTACAGAAGAGAGCAGTCGGTGCAATGGAATAAATAGTCAGTATGGTCTAGGGGTTAAGATGCCTGCCTCTAGTCCAGACAATCTGGGCTCGATTCCCCAGCAATGACAAGCTGTTCAGGCTTAGGCTGACCACTCAGTCCCTGCGGATCAGGTCTTAAAATAATAGAGGTCCCCTGTGTGGATTTCATCTGCATGCATGATAAACACCCACCTCTGCCCTTTTTGATACAAGAGCAGCCACATTACGGCGGGGCAGGTGAAAAACAGCCGGCCTTGTAGCAGTGCTTCACGCTGGGGTCATAACAGGCAGTGACTGAAGAGTGGTGGTGAGAACTTGGTAAGCTCACACACCACTATAAAAATATGACACACCTAGCCGTGGTATATAAAATACCACCGACATACTCAGAATTGAGGGTCTACCATTATTTTATCTTATATCTATGAATAGAAAATACTTGTGTGCACATTATAACAACGCAATATCCTACTGAATAAACAGCTAAAGGTAAATCGGGTCAATAAAAGAATGCCTGAATGTGATTAACTCAAAGATGATTAACACCGAATAGAGACCTGCCATTAGACTATATGCTGATAGTAAGTTAGAGTTGTTCTCCCTTGGCCTAGCTCAACCAATAATCATTGGCCCTATCCAACCCCTCAGTGGTTGTAGCTGGTAAATTTAGCCATAAACCACTAGATTTAACCACAAGCAGAGTACCCAAGGTCATACATATTACTACCTGGTCATAAACAGTAACTAGAGGGAGTATGTGCCATGCAGTAAAAACAGAAAGTAAAGCTGGTGTGATGCACAATACGTGAGTAGGTACGGTACTGCACCTAACTGACTACTGGGTGACGCGAGTAGGTACGGTACTGCACCTAGCTGACTACTGGGTGACGTGAGTAGGTACAGTACTACACCTGACTGACTACTGAGTAACGTGAGTAGGTACAGCACTGCACTTAACTGACTACTGAGTAACGTGAGTAGGTACAGTACTACACCTAACTGACTACTGGGTGACGTGAGTAGGTACAGTACTACACCTAACTGACTACTGGGTGACGTGAGTAGGTACAGTACTACACCTAACTGACTACTGGGTGACGTGAGTAGGTACAGTACTACACCTAACTGACTACTGGGTGACGTGAGTAGGTACAGTGCTATGCCTAACTGACTACTGAGTAACGTGAGTAGGTATGGCATGTCACTTACCAGAGTTAGAGGAAGGAGTTATCTGTTCATACAGACGACCTCCAGAGAAAACAGCCACAGGCTCATCAGACACAACACGTGCTCCAGTAACATCTCCAGCGATCTGTATCTGTAGTACCTCCATATCCTCTAGGGTCACAGATATGGTGTCTGTGTAAAGAGTCCCGTTTAACGTGAACTTGGCATACTGACCATTGGCTGGACAATCACAAGAAAAGAGACTATTGGACATATGGGGGGGGGGGGGTAGTAGAAAAACTATGCAAGGACCAGTGTCTAACAATACAGTGAATCTGTCTTATGTAGATCGTAGAGAACGCTACCATTCTACATACATTGTAAATGTTCCATAATTATGTAGGGGTTACAGTGTACATTAGAATAGGCAGGATACATACAAGGGTCAGTCCAAAAGTTCCAGGACAGGTTCAACAATTTTACAACCATTATCCCTAACCTGCAAATCTTTTGTACAGATGTTGTCATAGGTGCTTTGTGCTCAATTTTGAAATCCTGAAATGTTCTCTATTATATAGCCCAAGATTTTGAGCAAAATGTCAAGGTCGATTTTCTGGAGAAAACTTTTTATCAATTAGGAAAAATGGCACATTTTACAGAACAAAGGAGTGTTGTTAGATTTCATCCAAAGCTTGGAACAAATGCTAGTGAAATCTATCAAATGATGCAACAGGCTTATTGAAAACAATGGTTAAGCAGGAGGAAGGTGTTTGAATAATTTAAGAGGTTCAAAGAAGGGAGAGAATCAGTGGAAGATGAGTCGCAGTGAAGGGCCGATCTCAGCTAGGAATGATGACAAGGTGGCTCTGGTGGGAGTAGAATTATTGCTGATCGCTGATTGACCATCAAGGAACGGTCTGTGATGCTTGACATGGATTATGGAACTTTTCACAGAATTTTGAAAAAGATTTGGGAGTGAAGTGGGTCTGTGCAAAATCTGTTCCTCGTTTGCTAACAGATGAGCAAAATCAATGCTGGATTTCAGCAAGTTCTGAAATATTGAAAATGATCGGCGAAGACGCAAAATTGTTGAAAAAGGTTAATTGCTGGTTATGAGAGTTAGATATACTCTTATAGGTCTCCCTAGCATCCTTTCCAAGCGTTGGATAAAATTTTACAGCACTCCTTTGTACTGTACAATCTGCCATTTTTCATGATTGAGAAAAAGTTTTTTCCAACAAATCGATCTTGACATTTCGCTCAAAATCTTGGGCTATATAGTAGAGGACATTTCAAGATTTTAGAATTGATTACGAAACACCTATGACAGCATTTGTGCAAAAGATCAGCAAGATGACCATAATGGTTGAAAAGTTATCAAACCTGTCCTGGAACTTTTGGATCGACCCTTGTATAACTAGATATATGGAGTACATGTAATGTGTACTATTAGCTACAGGTCTATTGACACACAATGTCTACACTAAGACACGTATACATGGATGAACATGTGTGAGTGTCACCACACTAACTGAAGGAGGGGTAAGACACGAGGCTAAAGTGCAGTTGTCGTATTAGTCTTTATTCGACACAGCTACATATAGCTAGCATAGTTATTAGTTATGAGTCTCACCCTGTTTGGGTAACGCTATTGTCACCAATGTCTTAGAATATGCTGCAACAGCCAGCTGTGAGTAGGTGCCACTTGGCCAGACACTAGCTGCCAGGTACTCTCTACTCAGGTTTTCTAGTGGTAATATGAGGGTTGAGTCATGTGCTATATGATTTCTGTTGACAGCCACAACTAAAACAAAGTGTCACAAGCTGACAGAGTGATGAGGTGGCCAATGCAATGCAGTGACTGACCAATGCAGCGCGGTGACTAACCAATGCAGTGCAGTGACTGACCAATGCAGTGCAGTGACTGACCAATACAGTGTGGTGACTGACCAATACAGTGCAGTGACTAACCAATGCAGTGCAGTGACTGACCAATGCAGGGCGGTGACTGACCAATGCAGGGCGGTGACTGACCAATACAGTGCAGTGACTGACCAATGCAGTGCGGTGACTGACCAATACAGTGCAGTGACTGACCAATACAGTGCAGTGACTGACCAACGCAGTGCGGTGACTGACCAATGCAGTGCGGTGACTGACCAATACAGTGTGGTGGCTGGCTAGCTGAAAGAGAACACTAAAACAACCTTCTCAATTGATGGTGTTCACATGGCAAAACAAGCCAATGTCTCAATGCGCATTAACAACAGCAGTATTTAATATAGTTACACTATTTTAGCAAATTCCGTTTCCCGGATTCCAATGCAATACTCATCCACTATAATAGTGAGGTATACACAGTAATGTTATTGACTGCTATAATAGTGAATGATTTGATAATACCAATTTTCTAAGTGCCATAAGCAGTTCGATCTGACCCATATTAACACTGGGCAAGCAGAGAGAACATAACTTCTGTATTCCGTATGAATAACCACTGTACGCAGAGCTACTGTTCCTTCACTATATGCATACACCTGTACCTACCTGTCACAGGTAGAGTCGAGGTGATGTGTAGGACATTGGGTTGTATTGTTGTAGCCCCAGTCATTAATCTGGTAGGTAAAACCAGGTAGTTCTCTCTACCTGTGTACACGGATATGATACGCCTGTATGGATGTGGCTGCCCTCTATGTGCCTCTATTGTCACCTGTAGATACCATAGCATTATGTATACATTGTACACACTGTGTGTATACAGAAGTTAGTCCACCTGTATAGCATTAGGTGTTATCCCCACCTGTGCAGTGTTAACTCCACATGTACTGAAATATAGTTGGAGAGAAATATCTGTGTATTTTGACCAATCAGCTTCCCCGTAGCTCCCCATGAAAACTACAATGAACTCTGTACCTGCAGAAGGTGTATCTGTAATAAGAACACAGCAGTAGGGGATTAGTGTCTACAATGGGAGTTGTCTTATATTACATGTTGGCCCTATGTATGGTGAGGCATTTAGCATGGTATGTCTATGACCCATTACCCACAGCGCACTGTGATAAAGAAGTCTGGGCTCAAGGTTGCAGACTTTGATGTAGTAGCTGAAACCTCTATGTAGAATATATACATGTATAATAAATAGTGCTGTACGGTGTATCAGTATCGTTCAGTATTTTTTGGTTCAAAAAGCGCAAAATTTAAAAATGCAAACCGAAACTAAATGCAGCGGTTCAATATGATTCAGTTCTAAAATTCAAACTACTCCTGACCCTTTAGCGTGCTCACTTCTGATAATGGCAGTAGTCGGGAACACATGAAAGCTTCTTTCAATCTTAATAATCCGATGTTATCCTTGTCATACAGACTTGGCTGCAGCCATTATTGCCACCCCATGATGATTTACTCTAGTTTCAAATGTGAACTCATGTTGGGCATCTTTTAATCTTTATAATTCAATGTCATCCTTGGCATACAGATGTATCTGCATGCCGTCATTGTCATCCTTGGCATACAAATGTATCTGCATGCCGTCATTATCATCCTTGGCATACAGATGTATCTGCATGCCGTCATTGTCATCCTTGGCATACAAACGTATCTGCATGCCGTCATTGTCATCCTTGGCATACAAACGTATCTGCATGCCCTCATTGTCACTCAGTGATGATTTGTTGCAGTTAAACTCAGGTTTTAGCACTTATACTTACATATATTATTGTGGTGAAACAGCCTGCCTGGACATAGACTGAGTTCTTAAGCTTTATGTACATTAAAGGAGAAATTCACAAATTGTGCCCTACTTTGAAGTTAGTTTTTGTACTGTTCTAAACAAGATATTCGAACAATTATTGTACAGTATACTAAATCAACATATGTTCTTTTATTAATAACAAAGGATTTGTATTTTATGACCCTCCTTATGCCTCAATTAGTGAAATTAAAACTCCTTCTAAACGATTGAAAAATTAGGAGTTATCTCCTTTTTGAGATTTCGCCATTCTATTTTGTGAGACTATGGTTTCCGGCGATCGACCATTCCTGGGGAGATAACTTTATACTATTATCCGTATAACATAATGCTATGCTAATTATACATGCATTTGTTTTCCTTACTTTCATTTCAATTTCTTGACTGCAGTTCTCAGTGCAGTGCAATCACATAGACCTTAGCATCGTCTGCCAACAATGCAAATGCATTTATACCTGTACATGTATCAGTAATATAATATACATTTTATCATTATAAAACTTATGTGTGACAAATAAACATGCATGTACATGCTGAAGGTACCATATTGCACAACACACTGTATTTGTATAAACATTATATGTAATCACGAATTCTTTATTATATCTACATATACATGCATGTATAAAAGGTTTACACAATATCATTGGAAATAATTTCTGACACTCTGCTACCCATGAAAGACATTGGTGATAGTATTATTAAAAGTACACATTAAAATATTATACTGCAGGTGGCTAGGCTCCTGTGGATTCTATGATAGCTTTAACTGCTGAATCTATGGCAAAGCACTAATGATTACCATCATGTAGCACTTATGTGCTACTATGGTTTTATAACATAGCCAACAGATTGTGCTAGAGAGTATTGAGCAGTCAGAGCAGAGGTGTACAAGTGGAGGAAGTTCCAGCAGAGTGCAGAGTGGACTGTGTTATGATCAAACTTCAACTTCACTGCCTGGGTTTCAACAGTTGAACACTTGCATAGTTGGTGAGGTAGAGGTCACTGGCAAGCCCTACAGTTATAGACTGACCTTGTTGACCATATTATGTTGACAGCTAACATAATGGCTGATAGCAAATGGTTGCAAGATTCAGGCCATGGAGGTCAATAATTGTTTAGATGCAGAAGTGGAGAAATTTGAGATAACCTCTGTTTTTCAGTAAAACTTAAACAGAAATCGCTTTTTCTAGATTTATTCCCCTTCTCCAAAACCCCAACTAAGGAGTCAGGAGGTCTATCTAGCTTTCACCACTACTGCACCTACATGCAAAAGCAATGGACAAATATTTAACCTCAAGGAGACTGCCGGCAAGGATACCAGACCAACTGCAATGATGAATGAGGTTTCTTCCTAAAGTTGTTCCTGTTGAACTGGATAGTTTACCCTCCATCGGTGTCTCTTGCGATATTCCAAGGCTATAACATTTTGTCTGGAACATCTTACCAGAATCTATCTGCAACCAAGAAATGACTGTCTCGTGAATTACTTTCATTTGCACATAGATCTGCCTACACACACAGTCTTTATGTGTAACAATGAATAATTCATGTAAGTGTAATTACTATAATAACCAAATTCAAAATTATTAGAGACTCTGAAGGAGTATCAGAGATTCTTAATCTTCTTTGCCGATAAAGCATCAATGTTTAAGATACAGGATTCCGAGTAGTTATTCATACAACTACCTACCATAAGAGCTATATGGATATGAAACTGCATTTTCTTGAAAGCAACGGCTAGTGCATGGTAAAACTCATTAGTGCTTCAGTACTACAAACTCATAGAATAAAGTAAGAGAGCATATCAGCATCTGGTGGCCCAACTGCAGCAGGCACTGCAACATCCTACAACACAAGTCAACAAGCTGTATGTGTTAGTATCAACTCAACATTGATAGTATGCCCACTATCGTCAGTATTAGTCGTCGCAGCAGCAGTTTACTAGCAAAATAAAAGAACCATTTGTGTTGTTAGCTGTAGTTCGTATTAGCAGTAGGAGTAGTTACTTATAGTAGTAGTTAGCAGTAAGTTAAAGTGATAGCAGTGTAGTAGCAGTAATATGGTGATTTCAGTAGTTAGTTATGGTTGCATTAGTAGTAATCATGCAAGTAGTTAAAATCAGCAGTAGTAATAGTAGTAGTTGGTTACAATAATAGTTAGTCGTAGAAAAGTGGTAAGTTGTCGCAGTAGTACCAGAGGGTCCAGTAGTAGCTACAGTATCAATAGAATCAACAGAAGTTGAATTATCAATAGTAATAGTAGTAGTTAGATATAGTAGTCACCAAGTCACCACAGTGTAGGCCCAATATTCTTAGTCACATAGGCCTATGCCATTATAGAGAATAGTTAAGAGTATCAATAGGGTTTGTCACAGTCACTGAGGCTAAAGTAAATTTCTTAATGGTCAGCATTGTGGAACAGATTCATAATATTGCACAAACATACATAGGATACTAGTTTTTTTCCAGAGATGTTTGCAAGTTTTATTTTGGAAACGAGTCTTTTAATAGGCCATAAAATGTTGCTTGAATTAACTGAGTCTGGCATCTCTGTTTTTTTCTTTCAGTCATTGGGCTTACTTACTGCTTATTTTAATTTTATTTATCTGAATGCACGCCATGAAATGAAAATTAGCAAGATTAAAATAAAATTAAAATAGGCAGTAAAGAAAGAAATAGAACACCAGGAAAGTATGGAGGTGAAGTGATGTACTGCAATCCAATACAATGGGAAAAAGACAGTTCCAAACTAAACCTCTCCATGACAGTTTGAACCCCTAACCTCACCCATAAATTTTCCTTTTTAATATTAATTTTTTCATTTAATTAAACTTAATTATCGGTGAGTTGTATTCTAATAAATGTAATCTACACAGTTGAGAAACGTCCTGCTGGAACTGTCTTTTTTTGGAAATGTTGCTTTACCATTTCCAACTAACAGGTTTCATCATTTATATTTAGCCTGTTTTGGTAAAAGCAACACACTAAATAAATTGAATGATATATTATTATATTGATTTGCATTGCCTTCAATTGATTGTTTGACTTTTAATCATTAATTTACAGCGGCAAGTAAGCAGTAACTGGTGATTCATTTGTCTTGTGTCTAGTCAACAGCAATCTGATGCCAAAGAAATAAAAGTGATTTTATTGCAGCTTGAGTTCATGTTATATTTCCCACGAAAACTTACTGAGAGTCACTGCTAGCTGAATCTGACTGAGAGTCACTGCTAGCTCCGTATCTGACTGAGAGTCACTGCAAGCTCCGAATCTGACTGAGAGTCACTACTAGCTCCGAATCTGACTGAGAGTCACTGCTAGCTCCGCTGAACTACCAATGAAACCCATGGTAGAACAGTTATTAATTAATTACGTGCATAAGCAAATAAAAACAAACATAATTGATAATAAATAATTATTTTAAACAAATTGAAACTAGCGTTTTTTATAGTTCAGTGAAACTGCAGTGACTGTCAGTCAGAGTCGGTGGGAAATAATCTAGTAGGATTAGAAAAGAATGAACAAATACTTATTATAGTATAACTTGATTTGATTTCTTACCGACGGATAAATATGCATTGTAGAATATGCCGTGAGCTATATTAGTCAGTATAAAAAACAAGCAAGTGTAAGTAGCAGAAAACTTTGGAAATTACTAAAAAACACAAGTGGCTGTCGCAAACCAGTAAACTGTGAATGCGCAAACTTACCGGAAACAGCACGGCTATAGCAATATAGTGGATTTAACGGGGCATATATTAATCACCTCGCATATCGGTGTAAGTCTGCAGATCTTAGACTACCAACAAGGATGCGCCCATGACCAATCAGATAAACCGATTTTTTGGATAAAAACGCGGATTTTGGTATTTGTGGAAATGACGTCTGGAACCGCCAGATTTCGAACTATCACTTTAGAATCACTTCAAAATTTGTGATTTTCCCCTTTAACATTGTTGCACTGACATTGCATACTTATCTATATTATCCATATCCATTCATGCATACCGTCTTATCTTATACAATTATTCATGCATGCTTATATATACAGGTACATGTATATAATTATAATCAACTGCTATTGTGTGCTTTACTATTATTATCTGTCAGTCAGACTATTGGAATTACAACTTGGTTTTTCCCACATATTGTCAAAAATTATCTTCTCTTGTCTGATTACATTAAATAGTCTTTTGCCATGTACTTTTCAAGGCCGATATCTTGGAATAGACACATACTTATATACTTTACGTTTCGGATTATTGTAAGCACTTTTTGTGCCAAGGTCGACCCTTTTTGTGGCCGACGTCGGGCAGAATCATCCATGTTGTTGCATCAGTTCCGGACCCGATACCTTATCGGCCGGCCGATACCTTATCGGCCGGCCGATACCTTATCGACCTCTTTTTGCCGGAAGTAGAACCAGTATATACAGCAGCACATTTCCTGTATGAAATCAGTTGTTGGTTGCGCTCTAAGCAACATCTCCTAACTCAAACCTATAGAGGCTTTCTCTTGTAGGCGGGTAACTCCACCAGCGGATCCATAGATCCATAACGGCTCGAGTTCATCCCCATCCTCGTTTAAGCATACCTCTAAACCACTTCTACGACTTAGGTCGATCTCGGGTTCTACATGAATCCAGCATCGGGCTTAACATTCTAGAATACCGGATCTTTCATTGCACTCCTCTGGAGTATAAAGTCTACAAGACCTACATCGGTCCTGAGCTCTTCAATGAGTCTCGGCATCGGCCTACGTCAGATAGAAAATAATAAGAGCACCTAATAACTGTTCACTCTTTATGTAATGAGCAGAGAGTTACTTGGTCGGCCTCTACCACCTACCAAGCCCTTCCCATACCAGTGTCCTATCGGCACTCGTATGTAACTATACTCAAAAGACATTACATTATTATAAATGATTAGTATCCAATAATTATGATTTACTAAGCAAAACAAAAAATGCCCGCCATTAAAGTTAAAAGCGGTTCAACTCGATTTGTTTTCCTGAATTTGAAAAGACAAATTAAACCGAGGGGTAAAGGGCAACTTCAGTATCATTTAGTGTTTGGAACAGTCAGCAAAAAAATTGAATACAAGCGCAAATCAAAACTGTCCCACACTAGTAAATACATGTAGTTGACATAACTGTAACTGTGGTGGTTATGCTAGCACACAGCATGTGTGAATTATGGATTCTTTGCAGAGCGAATGCCCCCATGTTACCTTATGTATTATATTACACTAAATAGCAGAGTAGCCTACTGTCTACATACTAATACTGTACAGTGTGAGCAGTGAGAGTTACACATAACTAGCACTGTGAGTGGGTACATCACTACACACAGTAGGTACCTGTGCTCTGATTGGATAGAATGTGGTATGGTTCTACTACATGATCCTCATTCACAACTTCCCCGAGTATAAGAGCAATTTCTTGAATGAGTAAGAGAGAAGATAACTCCATCAGCTCGCTTGAAGGTACTAGCTTGTGGTCTATAGTAACATAATAGACTAGCTCCATGTCAGCAGAACTAACTCTCTGCAGGCTAATAATCTACATCAAAACAATATACTAATGTACATGTATAATATAAGTGGGTGTAGATTATACATAATATGCACTTGGTAGAAGTATTAAGAAGGCACTGAGACAAGAGGCACTGGGACAAGAGGTACTGGGACAAGACGCGCTGGGACAGGAGGCACTGGGACAAAACGCGCGCTGGGACAGGAGGTACTGGGAGCAGAGGCACTGTGACAGGAGGTACTGGGACAGGAGGTACTGGGAGCAGAGGCACTGTGACAGGAGGTACTGGGACCAGAGGCACTGTGACAGGAGGTACTGGGACCAGAGGCACTGTGACAGGAGGTACTGGGACAAGAGGTATTGGGACAAGAGGCACTGGGACAAGAGGCACTAGGACAAGAGGCACTAGGACAAGAGCGAATGTTCAACCTATTGGACAAAGAAGGAGAGGAAATAACAGATCAAAACAAGATCATTGTAAGGATAGAGGAATTCTAAGAAGAATTGTACAGAAGCACAAAGACAGTCTGTATCGAGATGACCAATCCAGATTTAAGAGACATTGCAGAATGGGAAACTGAGGAAGTACTGAAAAAATGACAAAGCAGAGTGGAGGGACGGCATCAGGGCAGGTGAAAACACAATACTCAAGGAACTAGCAAAACCTTTACTGACTGTCTCCGATACAAACAATCCCATCAACATGGAAAAAAACGAACATGATAATCCTGTTCAAAACGGGCAACAGAATAAACAAGAACTATAAACCAACTCGCCTTCTCTCAAACCTCTAGAAATTGTAAACAAAAATCCTAACCTTAAGACTAAGCAAGGATCTGGGTGCGGAGCAACCAAGGGAATAAGCGGGATTCAGAAATCATTGCTCCACAACATGGTACATACCATCAACTATCAAGTGTCAAGAATATAACATCCTACTGTGTATAGCATTTATTGATTATGAGAAGGCATTCAAATCAGTGGAGACGCGGGCAATCCTGAAAGCATTTAAAGACCAAGGAATAGACGACAGATATATAGAAATACTGATAGCACAATTACAGTAAAAATGCATATACATACAGGGCAAATGGAAACCCAGAAAGGAGTATGACAAGGAGACATAATAACACCCAAACTCTTCACGGCAGTATTAGAAACATAATGCGGAAAATAGACTGGCAAGAGAGGGGAATTAATATACACTGTAGACTGAGAAAAACTCGGTTACCTGAGGTTTGCAGACGTCCCCATAATAACCACAAGTAACACTAAAGAACTCCAGAAGATGATGCAGGACCTGGTAGCGTATACGGGTTGAAGATGAATACAGCAAACACAAAAGTAATGTTTGAACCAACAATAAACCATGATGAGTACCTATACCTCGACCAGAGAATTAGTCTACAGGACAGAAGCCAAGAGGAAGAGATTCAGAGAAGAATAAAAATGTAGGTTGGGGAGCATTTGCAAAACACAAGGATAGAGCAACATGCCAATATACTTAAAGAGGAAAATCTAGGATTCCTGCATCTCATCAGCAATGACTTACGGAGCGGAAACTTGGACGACGAAAAGAAATATGGAAAATAACCTAGCAGTTGCACAAAGACTGATGGAAAGAAGGATGGTAGGAATAACAAGGAGAAGAAGACTAATATATGGATACAGTTTCAAACAAAAGTGAATGATACACTACAAAATGCTAAAAAAATGGAGATAGGCCGGACATACTAGTGGAGTGACAAATAATAGATGAACCGTCAAAACCACAGATTGGACACTTATATACGGGAGAAGCTCAAGAGGGAGACCAAACAGAAGATGGCGGGATGAACTAGACCAATTCTGGAGGACAACAGCCTGGAAGAGAGAAGCATAAGATCAATCATATAGGAAGGAGCATGCCGAGGCCTTTGTCCAACAGTGGAACACGCCAGACTGATTATTATGATGATGATAATGATGAGATGACACTGATATATTTACACAGCACATACAATGTACATGTACATTTGTACATCATGTATAAGTACATACATAATCACCATAAAGTTATAAGAATAGATGAAATTGATGTTTGTTTATTTAATTCATTTTACTACTATATAGTTCTTATATAGTACTTATATAGTACTTGTAAGTACTCATCAGGTAAAATGAAAGCATACATTATGTTCAACTTAATATGTGAAAAATTTTGAGTGATGACATTAGTGTTTGCAGTATGTTAGGAATGATGCAAAGTTGGAAAGCTATGTTTATTCTAGCTCTAGGACAATATCACACCTTATAGAGCACTTTACCTAACGATACAAAATTCAATATTTATTCATAAGCTCCGTTTTATAAGTAGAGCACTTTAATAATATCAAAAGGAATATGAAAGTAACAAAGTTTAAATATTCCACCAAATGCATACCAATTCCATCACACAACGACTACATCAAAAGATTAATAGAAAAAACAGAACACCTTTGCAGAAGAATGAGATGGAAAGCCTATTTTTATTTGAACCCAGAGGCCAGAGGACAACAAAGCAAACATATGGGTTCAATTCAAGTAAGACACCTCCTTATATAAAAGAAATGGTTCGATTTGAAAAAAAGATGCGCATCATGATTAGCAACATCAAATTTAGGAAAATAAACTGTGAATTCCAGCAAAAACTCCACCAAGATATACATCAAAATAAAGAAGACGAAAAGCTTCTTGTCGCTGCTGACAAAACCACCAACTACTATAAAATGAACAAAAAATGTTATCAAGAGCTGCTTGACAAAAATATTGCCAAAAACTACAAAAAAATGAGCGATTTGACGATCACTGCAATAAACAGCGAAGATAAAGCTATAGCAGAAGAACTAGATCTTGAAAACTGTATGATGAAAACCGCCAGATGTGAAGCCTTCATATCACTTAAAGGTGGACTGTACTGAAATTTTGAGGTTATAAACTGAATGCACCATTAGAAAGCCCAGTAGCAGCTGAACCAGTTAGCACAATACCAGCTGGGCTCTATGATGTCATCATGGTACCCAGCTCTGCTAAAACTAGTGAAATACATCATTGCAGGGAGTGAATGCCAGACCAGGCATTGTGTTATTATAAACAGAAAATTTTAATTGAGATTTTATCCTTGTTGCACTAGGCATATCACAAAACGAAAAAATGGGTATGTAGAACAAATGCTAGTTAATATTCCTAAACAATAAAAAGTACAATTTGTTGCAAAAAATTATCAAATGACTTTTGAGTTTGCAATTTGATTGGTCAATAGGCTACTTGTTTATCTCATGAATAACATGCCTACTTATTAGACTGGTGTGTTGAACGTGTAGAACGTAGTACTAATAATTGCTAGCATCTGTTTTATTGAAGGAACACTGTATTTCTTATAAAACATTTGTGAGAACTCAATATTGCTTCTCTCTAGTGTGTCAGAGTTGAGATAATCAAAGAAGAAGTTTTGAGAATTGACATAAAACTAGGTGGATATAACTCCTAATGCTGACATCACTATGGTTATTTTAGAAATTTTGGGGTTACTTTTTTGCAGTTTAGCATCTATTAACTACTACTAAAACAGTTTAGATATGTTTGTATAGGTATCAAGTAATACTAACATAGTTAATTTGGTGACAAACATTCTGAAATTTTCAGTACAGTTCACCTTTAAAGACCACAAACCAAATTTTGCAAACAACCCAACATGTAGATTAATTAACCCTACAAAGTCAGAAATTGGAATAATAAGCAAACAAACCCTTGACAAAATAAACTTAACATCTGGAAAAATACAAATTCTGTACTAAAGTGGTTCGATAACATCACCGACAAGCAGCAACATTCCTCCATCATGTTCGTTATAATAGAGTTTTACCATTCGATATCGAAAAACCTCTTAAAATCAGCACTTGATTTCGCCTCCAACTATATCAACATCACAGATGAGGAAAGGCACATCATACAACGAGCAAAAAAAATCAGTGCTATTCAATAATGACCAACCATGGCAAAAGAAAAGCACCAAAGACCACTTCGATGTTACAATGGGCTCTTGCGACGGAGCCGAAACATGCACACTAGTAGGTACATTCCTCTTACACCTAATAACTTCAAAGCATAAATATAACTTTGGCCTTTATAGAGACGACGGTTTGGGGTACTCAAAAACTGCTCGCAACATAGAACAAGTAAAGAAGGAGTTATGCTTTCTCTTCCAACAGCATGGACTACGCATCACAACTGAAGTTAATAAAAAATCGTCAACAACCTAGATGTAACACTTTATTTAAACAAAAAAACATAGAAACCTTTCATCAAGCCTAACAACAGGATTCTATATGTACACAACAAGTCCAACCACCCACCTAACATAATACGAAACATAGCCTATGCCATCAACAAAAGAATTAGCACCATATCATCAGATGCAGAATCCTTTTTCCTACGCAGCACCAACTTACCAAGAAGCCCTAGAAAGGAATGGATATAACCACAAATTAAAATACAATCAGCAACAAACAAAACCTGTACAAAAAAACTCAAACACCTGAATGATAAATTTCCACCTAACAGCACACTACCTAAAATCTTCAACAAAAATATGATCAAGATAAGCTACAGCTGTTGCCCAAACATAAAATCCATCATCAATGGACACAACAAAAATCTAATGCAGGAAAAACCTACACCAAACCAACTATGCAACTGCAGAGAACCTACAAACTGCCCAATAAATAATATATGCCTAAAAACCTGCATCATATATCAAGCTATAGTTACCACCGAAAACAACTTACAACAGCCACCAACATATGTGGGACTTACTGAAAATACTTTTAAAACTCGATACAGGAACCACAAAACATCTTTTAACGACACCAACAAGAGAAATAGCACGGAATTAAGTAAACACATCCGGACATTGAAAGACAAAAAAATAGCATACAACATCAAATGGACCATCCTAAAACACGCCACTCCATTCAGCACCAACAGCAAACATTGTAATTTATGCCTATGAGAAAAATTTTACATCATCATCTATAAACCTAAACTGGCCACACTAAACAATAGAAATGAACTTGTAGACATGCCCGCAAACACTTGCTGGGACAGATAACATAGCTTTCCAACTTTGCATCATTCCTACCATACTGCTAACACTAATGTCATCATTTAAAATTTTTCACATAAGTTGAACATAATGTATGCTTTCATTTTACCTGATGAGTACTTACAAGTACGGAACTATATAGTAGTAAAATGAATTAAATAAACAAACATCATCAATTTCATCTATTCTTATAATAGTTTATTCTAGCTCTAGGACACTATCACATCCTATAGAGCACTTTACCTAACGATACAACATTCAATATTTATTCACCATAAAGTTACATGTACATGTATAGTATACACACCTGCACACAGACATGAGGAAGCACACGGGACGTATATAATGATCCACTTCTGTACCGAGAATTTCTCCGAGAAATTCCGTTTAAAAAGAGTTGACCAATGAGATCCTGTTGGCTTTTCTCGAATGATGCTGTTACTAGATCTTTCTGAGTGTCAATGACCAGCACTACCAATATACCAATATACACAAGCATGGCATGCCATCGCAGGTGGTATATCCACATATACACATGCATGGCATGCCATCGCAGGTGGTATATCCACATATACACATGCATGGCATGCCATCGCAGGTGGTATATCCACTTATACACAAGCATGGCATGCCATCGCAGGTGGTATATCCACATATACACAAGCATGGCATGCCATCGCAGGTGGTATATCCACATATACACAAGCATGGCATGCCATCGCAGGTGGTATATCCACATATACACATGCATGGCATGCCATCGCAGGTGGTATATCCACATATACACATGCATGGCATGCCATCGCAGGTGGTATATCCACTTATACACAAGCATGGCATGCCATCGCAGGTGGTATATCCACATATACACAAGCATGGCATGCCATCGCAGGTGGTATATCCACTTATACACAAGCATGGCATGCCATCGCAGGTGGTATATCCACATATACACATGCATGGCATGCCATCGCAGGTGATATATCCACATATACACATGCATGGCATGCCATCGCAGGTGGTATATCCACATATACACAAGCATGGCATGCCATCGCAGGTGATATATCCACATATACACAAGCATGGCATGCCATCGCAGGTGGTATATCCACATATACACAAGCATGGCATGCCATTGCAGGTGGTATATCCACATATACACAAGCATGGCATGCCATTGCAGGTGGTATATCCACATATACACATGCATGGCATGCCATCGCAGGTGATACATCCACATATACACATGCATGACATGCCATCGCAGGTGGTACATCCACATATACACATGCATGACATGCCACCATAAGTGATATGTCCACATGTACACATGTACGACATGTTAGAACAGGTGATGGGTCCACATTTACACATGTATGCCATAATAGGTGATAGTTTAAATATGGTTGCTGGTTACATATCCGTACACTGCTACAATTTATAACCATATACAAAATGGCAGGCATACTTGTTCGTGTCCAGTACATTAATGTGTTAACAGCTCTATCATCTTTCAGACAGGAAGTAGGTGCAGTGTGGTTGGCAATAGATTCATCCGTTTGGTTGTACCCTAAACAAGAAGAAAGAGAGTGAGTCAGCAATCAATTAGATAAGCATATATAACATACATGTACTTCTAGTGTACGCATAGGTGTATGTGTACGTGTATGGGTACGTGTGTGGGTATGGGTACGTGTTTGTGTGTGCAGTCACCAGCTACTAGCCACCAGTCACCAACTACTGTACTTACTACCACTGGCTACCACCGGCTTATTGATAACCTCTTATATGACCAACAACTGATTGCACAGGAATCCAGATAATTTTGTGAGATTTTTTAGACCTCGTCTTCCAGTATTGTAGATAGAGTATTACCAGTCAACACCAGGAACATGGAAAGATGTAATGGCTAGCGCAACATGGTGCCAGTTGACTATGACAAATTTTAAATAAATTACTTGATTCTATGACAATAAGTATGGCATAAAAGTAAAAATAATTTTCAAGTTTTAGAAAACTTTAATAGTACAAAAATTATATAAATAGTACATACATGTATAGTTTTTAGATAGCATTTAATATCTGTATATACATGTACCATTTATATAATTCCTTTATTATTATCATGAGTCGATATTTTTAAATAGCTCATTTCCAACCTGATCATATAGTCGCCCTGCTGATTGAGTTTGACTTGCACTGTTGGTCGAGTAGGACTCACACTACTGGTCGAGTATGACTCACACTACTGGTAGAGTATAGGTCGTACTACTGATAGAGTATAGGTCATACTACTGGTGGAGTATAGGTCATACTACTGGTAGAGTATAGGTTATACTACTGGTATAGTATAGGTCATACTACTGGTAGAGTATAGGTTATACTACTGGTAGAGTATAGGTCGTACTACTGGTAGAGTATAGGTTATACTACTGGTAGAGTATAGGTCGTACTACACTGGTAGAGTATAGGTTATACTACTGGTCGAGTATAGGTCGCACTACTGGTAGAGTATAGGTTATACTACTGGTAGAGTATAGGTTATACTACTGGTAGAGTATAGGTCGTACTACACTGGTAGAGTATAGGTTATACTACTGGTAGAGTATAGGTCGTACTACTGGTAGAGTATAGGTTATACTACTGGTAGAGTATAGGTCGTACTACTGGTAGAGTATAGGTTATACTACTGGTAGAGTATAGGTCGTACTACACTGGTAGAGTATAGGTTATACTACTGGTCGAGTATAGGTCGCACTACTGGTAGAGTATAGGTTATACTACTGGTAGAGTATAGGTCGTACTACACTGGTAGAGTATAGGTCGTACTACACTGGTAGAGTATAGGTCGTACTACTGGTAGAGTATAGGTTATACTACTGGTCGAGTATAGGTCGCACTACTGGTAGAGTATAGGTTATACTACTGGTAGAGTATAGGTTATACTACTGGTAGAGTATAGGTCGTACTACACTGGTAGAGTATAGGTTATACTACTGGTAGAGTATAGGTCGTACTACTGGTAGAGTATAGGTTATACTACTGGTAGAGTATAGGTCGTACTACACTGGTAGAGTATAGGTTATACTACTGGTAGAGTATAGGTTATTCTACTGGTAGAGTATAGGTTATACTACTGGTAGAGTATAGGTCGTACTACCGGTGAAGTATAGGTTATACTACTGGTAGAGTATAGGTTATACTACTGGTAGACTATAGGTTATACTACTGGTAGAGTATAGGTTATACTACTGGTAGAGTATAGGTCGTACTACTGGTAGAGTATAGGTCGTACTACACTGGTAGAGTATAGGTCGTACTACTGGTAGAGTATAGGTCGTACTACTGGTAGAGTATAGGTTATACTACTGGTAGAGTATAGGTCGTACTACTGGTAGAGTATAGGTCGTACTACACTGGTAGAGTATAGGTTATACTACTGGTAGAGTATAGGTCGTACTACTGGTAGAGTATAGGTCGTACTACACTGGTAGAGTATAGGTCGTACTACACTGGTAGAGTATAGGTTATACTACTGGTCGAGTATAGGTCGCACTACTGGTAGAGTATAGGTTATACTACTGGTAGAGTATAGGTCGTACTACCGGTGAAGTATAGGTTATACTACTGGTAGAGTATAGGTTATACTACTGGTAGACTATAGGTTATACTACTGGTAGAGTATAGGTTATACTACTGGTAGAGTATAGGTCGTACTACTGGTAGAGTATAGGTCGTACTACACTGGTAGAGTATAGGTCGTACTACTGGTAGAGTATAGGTCGTACTACTGGTAGAGTATAGGTTATACTACTGGTAGAGTATAGGTCGTACTACACTGGTAGAGTATAGGTTATACTACTGGTAGAGTATAGGTCGTACTACTGGTAGAGTATAGGTTATACTACTGGTAGAGTATAGGTCGTACTACACTGGTAGAGTATAGGTTATACTACTGGTAGAGTATAGGTTATTCTACTGGTAGAGTATAGGTCGCACTACTGGTAGAGTATAGGCTATACTACTGGTAGAGTATAGGCAGGGTTGGGAATCGCCAATAGCATGCGATATTCGATGGCGATTTTCGTTGGTCTATTCACCATCGATTCCACCTAATCGTTGGTTTCCAACAAAGCCATCGAAATGCATGTATTCGTTGGTTTAATAGGGTTACAGCTGCATTCGATTGTCACTAAGCTGCTAATTGATCTGCTAGTAATGTTTAGTACAGGAAATAAATAAAAAGCCTCGTAGCTTAGTTCTTATCTTTTTAATAAAAAAAATGATGATGAGCTGATTTATTTAATAATAAAATAATAGCCTCTATTTGCAAGCTAGGATGAAATGTGAGTGGCTAGCAATAAATAAGAAATAATAGCCTGGAATTTCTGGCTAAGATTTGCTGTACATATAAATATTTGGAGGCTAAAAAGAAACATAAAGGTAGAGGAGATAACTCTAAACTATGAGAAAATGTAAATAAAACTGGTAATATTAGCCACAGCTGTTATAACATTTTAAAGTAATAGACAAAATTAGTAAAGACAATAAATTTCTCCATTTTTACAAAAATTATACCCATATACATGTGCATTTTCTAAAATTGTCATCGATTGTAAAATCGATTGAAGTACAATCATTGATTTGGTAAAGTAACAATCGAATGCTTGTATTCTTTGGTTTAATCAGCATAATCGAAAATCGAATGCAAAAGTAGATCAAAGTTCCCAACCCTGAGTATAGGTCATACTACTGGTAGAGTATAGGTTATACTACTGGTAGACTATAGGTCATACTACTGGTAGAGCATAGGTCGTACTACCGGTGAAGTATAGGTTATACTACTGGTAGAGTATAGGTTATACTACTGGTAGACTATAGGTTATACTACTGGTAGAGTATAGGTCATACTACTGGTAGAGTATAGGTTATACTACTGGTCTAGTATAGGTCGTACTACACTGGTAGAGTATAGGTTATACTACTGGTAGAGTATAGGCCGTACTACTGATAGAGTATACGTTATACTACTGGTATAGTATAGGTTATACTACTGGTAGAGTAGAGGCTATACTACTGGTAGAGGATAGGCTATACTACTGGTAGAGTATAGGTCGTACTACTGGTAGAGTATAGGTCATACTACTGGTATAGTATAGGTTATACTACTGGTAGAGTATAGGTCGTACTACTGATAGAGTATAGGTCGTGCTACACTGGTAGAGTATAGGTCATACTACTGGTAGAGCATAGGTCGTACTACTGATAGAGTATACGTTATACTACTGGTGAAGTATAGGTTATACTACTGGTATAGTATAGGTTATACTACTGGTATAGTATAGGTTATACTACTGGTAGAGTATAGGTTATACTACTGGTAGAGTATAGGTCGTACTACTGGTAGAGTATAGGTTGTACTACACTGGTAGGGTATAGGTCGTACTACTGGTAGAGTATAGGTCGTACTACTGGTAGAGTATAGGTTATACTACTGGTAGAGTATAGGTTATACTACTGGTAGAGTATAGGTTATACTACTGGTAGAGTATAGGTTATACTACTGGTAGAGTATAGGTTATACTACTGGTAGAGTATAGGTTATACTACTGGTATAGTATAGGTCGTACTACTGGTAGAGTATAGGTCGTACTACACTGGTAGGGTATAGGTCGTACTACACTGGTAGAGTAGAGGTTATACTACTGGTAGAGTATAGGTCATACTACTGGTAGAGTATAGGTCGTACTACTGGTAGAGTATAGGTCGTACTGCTGGTAGAGTATAGGTTATACTACTGGTAGAGTATAGGTTATACTACTGGTATAGCATAGGTCGCACTACACTGGTATAGTGTAGGTTATACTACTGGTAGAGTGTAGGTTATACTACTGGTAGAGTATAGGTTATACTCAGTGCTCAAAGTCAGCCGGTTCGGACCGGTTCGCCGAACCCCTAAGAAAATTAGCACTCTGTCTTACCGGTTCTACCGAATAGGTAAAAAACAATTATGTTGTAGAAAAAAGTTTTGCATTATTTTATTAAAATTTCTTCAATTGATTGATCACCAAGCAATGTTGTGGGGAATTCCAACAGCAAAATTGTCATCTGTCGTAAGAAAACGAGCAGAGATGAGAGATTGCAACTCAGTTGGATGAGAGCTCAAGTAGATTTAATGAAATAGGAAAATTTGAATAGCTAAAAGCAAGAGTTTGAAAATACTGGGATGGTGCTATTAAGCTCTCGGTAATAACTACCACACTTTTAGAACCTAGGCAATAGATTTTTTCTTCACTGAACAAGCAATCCTCTTCTGATATCAAATTATCAATTATCATATCAATTCTAATTCAACTATGTCAAAACAAAGGAGACTGGAAAGTTTTTTAACTACTGCTGCTACTACTACTGCTAGTAGTTCAGGATTAGAGTATTCTATTCACTCACTGAAGACAGCACAAAATTAAAAATATTAAAAAAATTTCCAGAATTTAATTAATTGAATAAAAAATAAAATGGTATATTAATATTTGAATAGATAATTAAATTATTTTGTTTATTGTTGCTATTTTGATTCTATGTGGTTGAAAGTGATTGTATTTTGCAGACAATAGTGCATAGTGATAAAAGTGTATAAAATAGCCTATTAGTTTTAATTTTAATTATTATTATAATTGATAAATTATGTTTTGACTATTTATTTTTATAAACATTGAATCACATTGCTGTAACTAACATCAACAGTGAATGTGAAAGCGTAAAAAGATAAAAATATCATATGATTAGTGCACAGGATTCTGGATATTAATGGTGCCCCATCATGTGTGATGGTCGGCATTCACTTAGCGGTTGTACTACATTACGGGGCCGGGGTTTGCCGGGGTCCGGTGGCGGGGTGAATCAAATTTGATTAAAATTTAATAAAAATAATTTATTTAAATTAAAATGAGTCAATAGTAACGTATTTATTTAATTTTAACTCACCTAGTCACCAAAAGTGACTCACTGAACAAACGGCATTTTTGAAGACAAACCGGCCAACTAAAAATTGTTCGTAGACAAGATAATCGAGTTAAGTAGACCTCGACAATCTCACCAGCCGTTCGCCTAACACCTTTGTGCAAACTAATTTTAACGTTTCCCGAATGCTTTTGTTGCCTATGACAACAGTCTCTACTTCCTGTCTCAACAATGTGCTTGCTGAAATATTCTCATTCTACATATTGTACTTTTTGAATATTTCTACTGTATTGATATTGTATCATATTCATTATGAACTGCAGCACTGGTTAGTGAAGTTTTCATCTATATATGAATAGAGAGTAAAGGTTTAGCATCATTGTTAACAGAGCTGTTGCCTGCTGAATGATCTTGCCCAGTGAGTAACAAAACATAAAACAACATTCTATCTTATTCATTGGATTATTCATTATATTCTATTGTTATATTTAATATTCAATTATTATTTACATCATTAGAGATAATATTATTTAATTATTTTAAATAAGAATAAAATAATGTATAATCATTGCAAGTGGCCTAATTATTTTTTAGAATTAGTAAAGTATTTAAAATATTTAAAATGATAAAATCAAAATGATAATTAAAATCAAAGAAAAGTTTCAATGCATTCATCAGCTGAAATATGACTTATATACTTTGGTCATACTCACCTGGTAAAGGGACAGTTTGAAATATACAGTTTGAAATAGGACATTTCTAAACCGGGCGTTCGGTATACAACCACTTCGAAACTGTGTAGATTATAGTTAGAGGAACATAACTCACCGGGAATTAATTATTTAGTGATCTACAAGTTACTAGTAGTAAAACAAAGAATGCTATTAAAAATAAAAGTTAGTTGAAATCGGTAAAGGACATCTTGAAAAAGACAAATCGAAACAGGACGTTTCACAACCGGATAGTTCGAAACCGGACAGTTCTAAACTGTGTAGATTACATTTAGAAGAATGCAACTCACAGATAAATTAATTTATTTAGTTGTTTAAATGAAAAAATAATATTAAAAATTGGTTGAAATCTGGGGGTTGGGGTTAGAGGTTTTGAACTGTCCAGTGTTGAACCGTTCGGTTTCGAACTGTCCCAAATTTGTTGAAGTCTGAGAGCTGGGAATTGGGGTGTAGAGTTTCGAACTAGCAGTTTTTCAAACATCCAGGTTCGAAACTTTCTGTTTCGAGCCGTCTTTTTCGAACATTCGCAAATTCTACTTACCTATAATAGCATAATAAAATCCTGCCTTTTTACACATGCATGTAGGTCCAATGCGATCTGATGATATTAATGTTATTACAGTTATGGCCGAACTGGTACGACGACCCAGGAAATCAGCATCGAGAAGAAGACGCCCTATTACGACCAATCTCCTGCACTCTGGCAAGCATGTGAAGAGACTGCTACCATCACAGCCACCTCAGCAACGTAAAAAATGCATGTATAGTGACAATCAGCCTACACACACTGCTGGACAGTTTCACCACACTGTATGGGTTGATTTCCACTATACATGCGGTTGTTGAAGCCTAATTTTTGAGAGTTGCGAAGTGGTCACGCTGTAGCAGCTCAACACTTTGCTCTTCTTTATATATAATATAATGCATGTATTATTACTGTTGTTCAACTGAGGTCTAGCTGTTCTGTTTTGCATATTATTTTATGTGTATAAATATCGTTTTCCATGCGCAGTTCATTTGTATGTTGGTATACTGGTTGTGCAAGTTTTAACTATTTATAGCTTACGATTTCATTCATTGCACATCCTATGCATGTTGTTAGTGGAATTAAACATTTAACCAAGAACAGGAAATTAGTACAGACTTTTTATGTACATTACGGTTATATGGACTAATATTATTATATAATGTTTAAACATAAGAAATAAATCTAAATATTTGTTCAAAATTGAATTAATAATGTTTTTTGAAATACTAATAAATCTGTTGTAGTGCATACAATATAAAGTCTATCTGTACTATTTTGTGTTGTATTAATTAGCCTAATAAATTTGATTATTAATTTGTATCAGAATTGCCAACACAGGAAGTGTGATAAGGAGGGAATTGATACATGTGTCTGAATCCTGTTCTGACTAGGATACTCCTGGTGTGTTTATTTTCCCTCAAATCAATACATAGTTCTAAGCATGATACTATGAAGTTGTCTACACAGTCTCAATGAAGAAACCAATACGGCAAATTGTCTAGTGGCCAGTACTTTGTAGGCCAAGATTGTTGCGGCCGGTATTTCTTTAATAACTATCAACAGCGGTCGACTAGTCCAATACTCCTATCAGTTTCGGTGAAGCAATCACTTTTGTTTGTTTGATGACTAGGTGAGTTTAAATATAATAAATACACTTCTATTTATTGAATTTAATTAAAATAAATTATTTTCATTACATTTTGATCAAATTTGAGTCACCCCGGCACCGGACCCCGGCAAACCCCGGCCCCGTAATGTAGTACAACCGTTCACTTAGTCCCTTTGCTCAATACTTGTTGGTATGGTCTTGTCTTTGATTTTGAGTTGAGTTTATCTGTTGAAAATTAGTATATTAAGACGTGTGAACACTTCTGCAATTGGTTTTTGAAGGGCTTTTAGGCACTGAAATCGCTCTTAGGGCTTCAGCGGCCGGGGCTCCGCCCCGGACCCCGTTGGGGGGCTTACAGCGCCCCCCAAACCCCCTGCTGGAGAATAGGTAAGAAAAAAATTAGACTTTGAGCACTGGTTATACTACTGGTAGAGTATAGGTTATACTACTGGTAGAGTATAGGTTAGACTACTGAAACTATTGGCATACTTTGTTAAACTCACTCATCACAAAGTTTGGTGACTTGACAAGTTCTCCGATCTCTACAGCTAACTGCTGAGGAGAGACAGTAGAGAGGTAGTACAGAGCATGTTCCACAGGTAGAATAACTCCAGCTAACTCTGTGTATGCAATCAGTTCTACTATATGAGAGTTATCATCTCTCCGTATATCCAGCAACTAAAAGTATAAAAGTTTCGTGCTTACTCGAGTTCTACCACTAATCAGAGACCATGTGCCCAGTGAGACTAGGCCATTTTCAGAATGGGGATGAACCAACTGGGCCTGTACCATTACCAACCAAAGTAATAGTTTGTACGCATGTACATGCACATGTGTTATATTGTATGCATATGTAATGTAGATTGTATATCTATATACTATAATAAACGTGTATGTACAATTATATTGTTATATATTCGATAAACATAATATTATGCTGAATGTGTCTTACTTTACACGCTATGCCCACGTCATACCGATCTATTTCTTTTTTCACCCGAGAATTCTTCAAGACCAATTTATCCAGGAGCTCGGTGAATACAAGAGAGACAACTCGAGTCAGTGCCGTTTGGAGTCGAAACCAGTGAAGGGAAAAGTAGGTTTCACCTCGAGACTGACTCATCACAGTTCCTGTATTGCAGAATAACATATACATGTACATGTATTATGTACCTGCATATATATATATGTACATATAAATGTACATGTATATATGCATGTATACATACATGTACAAATAGTCTGGATAATGATATAGGACTACAAACATAGACATCAATAAGGTTATATACAATCATCTAGTGTTGCATACTTACTGATAACAAATGCATTCTGGTAGTGAAGACTGAATTCTGGGATAGTTGTAGCAGCTGAAAGTAGACAAGGAGGTATTTTTGTGAGATGAAGGACAAATTGAGTAATTTGGTAAATTAATACGAAGCCTTTACACGACCTTTACACGACCTACAGTAGATACTCTGTCCGTAATGACACTGATGAGAATCGTATGAAATGGATTGACTGGGGAAGTACAGTGGAAGCAAAATGGTGTACTGATATTAGAGTGATAGCCGGAGAGTTTCAGCAAGATATCCATTTCCCTAGTGAACTGAAAAGCTCATGAAAGTTGGGAACACAAGTATCATGAATGAATGGGTGAGAGAACACTGTGGCCACGTCAGCTCCAACATTGCTAGTCCGTTACTGCCTTTAACACCAGTAGTACAGCAGATATGGGTTAGCATTAGTTGTACAACTATGCTTCCTGATGGTTGAACTCTCATAGCCATGGACTCTATACCAGGGCTGTCCAAAGTTATTTTGAAGTGGGTCGCATATAAAATTCTCATACTTGAGGTGGGCCACTTTATTTTTGTTTCAATTAAATATAGTTGAACATAAAATTAAGATCTGGAAATTGTTGATATTTGCATGTTCATTCAACAGAGGACAAGGGAAAAGAGCAAATAACTCAGCATTAAAATATTGTGGTGAAACAGCCTCCGTGGTTGTGGCACCTAGGCCAGCCACACAAACATTATAATAGCTGACATTGAATTACTATACATAATCTTACCCATGCATGACATTGTTATCCATATTCCTCCATGCATTCATTATTATCTTATATACTGCGTGTCTTATATATATATATGCAATCAAGCCTTGGGATTACGTTCTATTGCAACTTGGTTTTTCCCACATTTATGCACATATTTAGTAATTGTCTGTTCTCGCTTGATTTTGAATTATTAGAGACTTTTGCCATTTTATATAGTAACTTCGTAGCCGACCTTTATAGATTAAGCTCATAATTATATACGACATGTTTCTCCTTATTGTAAGCACATTTTGTGCAAAGGCCGACCTTTTATGTGGCTGAGTCGGGCGGAACCAGACATATTGTTGCATCAGTTCCGGAACCGACCCCATGTTGGATAGCCGATACCATGTCGGGCTCTTTTGGCCGGAAGTTTGTTATGAATATAAGGCAGTGCACTTTGTATTGTAATTCAGTTACTGATTGCGCTTGAATAAAGCAACATCTCCTAACTCAACCTACAGAGGCTTACTCTTTAGGCGGGTAGCTCCACCTGAGAATCCTTTGGATTCAGTACGGCTCGAGTTCACCTCATCCTAGGCTAAGCATATCTCTATCCACCCCTTAGACTTAGGCCGATCCCAGGTTCTAATGAACCTAGCGTCGGACTTAGGCTCTCAAGGTTAAACATTCTTTCTTGCACTCCCTCGGAGTATAAACTCTACTAGACTTACGTCGGTCCTGAGCTCCAATGAGTCTCGGTATCGGCCTACGTCTGATATAATCTACACTAATTAGAGCACACATAACTGTTCACTCTTTTATGTAATGAGCAGAATGTACACTTGGTCGGCTTCTACCACCTTCCAAGCCCTTCACATACTTGCTCTCGTATGTAACAGTACTCAAAAACATTACAATATAACCTGACCTGCTAGTTTTTAAAAATAGTGACAGAAAAATCTCTATCTTATCACACAGCTGTACATGTAACTTAAAAGTAGTTCAAGTACACATAATATGAATGCTCTGAGCAGTGGATGTGCATGTGCGTGTGGGCGTGTGTGTGTGTATAGGTGCAGGTTGAGCTGTGGGTGTAGGTGTAGCTGTAGGTGTATGTGTAGCTGAGCAAGTAGCTGTAGGTGCAGCTGTTAGTAGGTGTACATGTAGCTGTAGGTGTACATATAGCTGTAGGTAGCTGTGTAGCTGTAGGTGTATGTGACGGAGAAACTTCTGATTTACTAGTCATTATAGCCTCATAGTTGGGCTCTAAGTGTGTACAAGGCATCCTTTGTAGTTCATGCAAGGGCTGTGGATTGAGACTCGATTTGAATTTTCTGTTTATGAAGTTTTGGTTTGAGAAAGCAGACTTCTAATGTTAGGTTACTGCAAACACCGTGAGCAGATCTTTCCACACCTGTCAACTGGGGTACTCTTCCGCAGCAGTGGCCTTTGCCAAACGTCTTCGATATTGATCATTTCGAATCCTGCTGATCGAGATTACACAATTTCACTTGCATTACAGACACTGAAAAATTTTTGTAAACAGTTTCAACGTAGGCCTTGCACTCCTCAAGTGGTTCAGCCTGCATTGGACACTTAATCAGCTAAATTAGCTTATGTAAACTTCTGAACGGGTCAAGCCGTGGTTCAAATGCTAATTGCACGTTTTGAATTTCTAATTATATGCTGCATGGTGCAGAGTTTTAAGATGCTTGAGAAAATATTATCAGGTTTCTGTTGTATGAACTCGTCTGTTTGCTGCTTCAAATGAAAATACTAAAAATACCAAAAAGTAGCAAGTGGGCCACAGTTTGGCCTGCTCTATACACTTACCTGCAGGATATGACACTGGGACTAGACCTATCTGCTTAGCTAGTTGTGGTAGGGTAAATTTCCATAGAAGTCTGGTCAGAGGGCTAGCAGGTAGACACATGTCAGCCACAGATACAGTAAAACACAAAGTCAGTTTATCTGCACTAAACTGAGCGTCAACTATCTACAACAATGAACCAATAGGTATTAGTTAGCTATGCTCATAAATTTATGTATTTTATACCAAAATAGTAACTTTTCGCTTTGAAATTTGAACTTCTAGCATCATTTCACCAAAACTAAATAGTAGAACAAATTGAGCCAAACAAGACAACTAGTATCTTGTAGTCTCTGGAACTAATCTAGATAAACTTGAGTTTCTGGGGACATGTGAACCTGAAACTTGAACGTTTGATTAGTCACGAAAAAGAATTGACTTGCAACTTGAAGAGTCATAACTAAGAGTTGGTCATGGCAAATTTTTGTAAACATCTCTGGTAGACAGTACATGTATATCTACATATAACATAACGTGTTGCTCATATAGCTGTCACAAAGTGTAGCCTTCGTTAAAAACCGAGTACATACAACGGCACTGGTAACATGACCAAAGTCACTGTGCATTAGTAGCTGCTTCATTGGGTGCGTTCGGCTACGTCACATTATATTCATTTAATGTATTATAATGGATTATACGGGCTCGTTCGGTAATGGATCGCATTGTAATAAAAAATGCGATGGTGTTCGGTAATGGATCGCATAATAATAAAAAATGCGATGGCGTTCGGGAATGCATCGAATAAATTATTAAAATAATAATATGTTATTATTATTTTTAATAAATTTATTATTTACCCCAATGCAATGATCCTTCGCATTTGGAGTCAAGAAAATATTGTAATGTTTTTGAGTACTGTTACATACGAGAGCCGAGGGCTACAAGTATGTGAAGGTGGTAGAGGCCAACCAAGTGTACATTCTGCTCATTACATAAAAGAGTGAACAGTTATGGGTGCTCTCATTAGTGTAGATTATATCAGACGTAGACCGATACCGAGACTCATTGGAGCTCAGGACCGACGTAGGTCTAGTAGAGTTTATACTCCGAGGGAGTGATCTTGTAGAGTTTATACTCCAAGGGAGTGTAGTGAAGAAGATCTAACCTTGAGAGCCTAAGTCCAACGCTAGGTTCATTAGAACCCAGGATCAGCCTAAGCCTAAGGGGTGGATAGAGATATGCTTAGCCTAGGATGAGGTGAACTCGAGCCGTACTGAATCCAAAGGATTCTCGGGTGGAGTTACCCGCCTAAAGAACAAGCCTCTGTAGGTTGAGTTAGAAGATGTTGCCTTATTCAAGCGCAATCAACAACTGATTCACAATAGAAAATGCTCTGCCTTATATACATAACAAACTTCCGGCAAAAAGGGATGACATGGTGTCGGCTTGTGCGACATGAAGTCGGTTCCAGAACTTACGCAACAATGTCTGGTTCCGCCCGACTCAGCCATATGAAAAGGTCGGCCATGGCACAAAATGTGCTTACAATAGGTAAAAACATGTCGTGTGTAAATATGAGCTAAATCCATAAGGTCAGCCACGTAGTTACAATAAAAAGTGGCAAAAAGACTCTAACAATATGCAATCAAGTGAGGAAAGACAAATACTAAGTAAGTATAAATGTGGGATAAACCAAGTTGCAATAGAAGGCTTGATTGCTAATACAGAAATGTACATTATATAAGACATGCAGTGGATAATAAGATAATGAATGCATGGATAATAATAGATAGACAATGCATGGATATGTGAATAACAGTATATGGATAGATTAATTGTCAGCTAATAATATTGTCAGTGTGGCTGGCCTAGGTGCCATTACCATGAGAGGCTGTTTCACCACAATATTTAATATAAATTAACCCAGTCTGCTGTGTCTGTTATGCCATCAGTTGTCAATAGTAACCTACTACAGCTATTGTACATATCTTGTCTGCAAATACAGACTACTACATACTGTTCTCTTCATTCAATGAAAATAAAAGAGTCTAGGTGTTACTTATAGTACCTTCTTTGTTATTAGTGCACTAACTCAACTGTCTTTGTTATCAATAACCAATGCAATTGAGACCAGTATCATTGCTTTCTTCAGCCTATTACATAATGATCTGTGTGGGATATTATTGGTATATTCTGATGCCGTTAGCGGCGTAGCAGCTTAGGAAGCTGCGGGCCAAGGACAAAAACCTCGTGTTCTCGATGGGCATCTTGAGTGTGTCTTTGAAAGGAGAAAGACGTTTCTCCACTTGCGAAAATCAATTGTGACAGATAATTGGAAGTGGTGTGTTTGGTGACACGTTGGCTTGCTGGGCAGGTCGTTAGGAGGCGTTGGCAGCAACAAGGGGAGGTTCAGGAGGTTGCTGAGCAGCTTGGAGCTGCGGTACTCATGGTGATAGTCAGTTGATTTACCTTTATTATTATTACACTGCTACCATTCTCACTTGCCATTTTCACTATTATTTATCAACAAGCTATTTCGGCTTGTAGACATTTGGAATGTCGTTCCCAGGGAGTGGGGAAGAGCACTCCCAGGTAGAGGGTGGGCGCGGCCGCTCTCCTACTGTGAGTGAGTGGGCGACGCATCCCAGTGGGGTGTCGTGAAGGCTGCGTTGGTTGCCTCGCCAGGAAGCATGGCGGAAATTCATAGCCTGTAGGCTAGAGGCCGGGGACACGGTCGACGTGTACTTTGATCGCTTGGAGCGATTCGGAGGCAGGGTTGGTATGTCCTGTAATGATCTGAGTTTTCGAGCTCAGTTCTATGAGGGCCTGCCAATATCTGTGTATAAGTGGGCAGTTACGCACGAAAGTGCGTACAATGTCGACTTTGGCACCATGTTGGCGCGGGTGCGCGAGCGGTTGGTCTCGCGGAGGGCTGTTGCCGGTCGGGCTAGGCAGCCGGGCAATGAGGTTGTCGCTGCTTCTGGGAAGCAAGGGCAATCGGGTAGTGAGACAAGCTACCGGTGCTATCGCTAGCAAGGCCGGGTGCTTCAACTGTGGAAACCCTAAACACTTTGTGCGGGACTGTCCCGCACAGGCAAGGGCTGCCGCCTCCGCTGAGGAGGGTTTTCAGGCAGAGACACAGACCGGGGCGGCGCGTCCTCAGCTATGGAAACGGGATGAGCTGGGCTCATTGCGAACAGCCTCTCGGAAGAGAGCTTTTTAGTGGTGCATGCGTGCCACGTGGCAGGTTGGACCTGTCGGGGGCGGCTGGCGTGTCTTTAACATCAGGCCGCATGCCAGTTGTCCAGGCCGTTTTGAACGGTCGATGTTTCCTCTGTCTTGTGGACACTGGGAGCGAGCGGACTTTGGTAAGTCCGCGGGTGGTGGTGGGACAAGGCCTCAAGGCAGGCCGGCCGTTGTTAACAGCGGATGGCAGTGCCTCTCGTGTGAAAGGTCGCTGGACCGTTAGTTGGCGGTGGTCTGGGGAGTCTCCCTCAAGGCTTCAGACCAGTGTTTCTAAATACAAGTGTACTCAGGCGCCTTTGATGCGCGAGCGCTACTGCGCTGAGTTAGAAAGTTGGATTTCCAAGGGCTGGCTGCAGCTGTGGGACGGTCCTGTTGCGGGGATCATTCCGTCGTTGGCGGTGTTTCAGCCGACCAAGGACAAGGTGCGCCCGGTCATGGACTATCGTGAGCTGAACACCTATGTCGAGTGCCACACTGGTGACGACAAGGTTGCTGTGTGTCGCGAGAAGATCAGGAAGTGGAGGCAGCTGAGTGGCAACCTTAAGGTTGTGGACCTGCAGATCCACGTTTCTGAAGACCTGTGGAAGTATCAGGTGGTGAAACATAAAGGGGTGCACTATGCCCTAACCCGCTTGGGTTTTGGACTGTCGTGCGCCCCTAGGATTATGACTTCGATACTTGGCAAGGTACTATCATTGGACGAGCGTATTCATCGGGCAACGGATCACTATATCGATGATATAGTGGTGCAAGAATCTGTCGTTGGGGCTGAGGAGGTACGTAAGCATCTAGCCAAGAATGGGCTTGAGACTAAGGAGCCAGAGGGCCTTGATGGTGGTCGACTGTTGGGAGTTGCCCTGAGACGCGACAGTCGAGAAGAGCTTCAGATGGTGAGGGCGACAGCCTTGTCGGAGGTCAACATTGATCCATCAGGATTGACGAATCAAGGGTTGTTTTCCCTGTGCGGTCGATTGGTTGGACACTCTCCGTGTAGATAAGGTAAATTGACAAAATAATTTTGCGGAGTTGTTCCCTTTCAACATTTTCACCAGGGGGGCATGCGATAGCTACACCACTAATCACTACTAATGAATAGATACTTGAACCTACGTCTAGTCAAGTGCAGAATAGCAGCACATACATGCACATGTACTGTACATAATATTGATTTATCTGCCAATGGGACTTTGGGCAGTTTGGCACAGTTTCCATCTTATCTCTTTGCGGTAAAAAGAACAAAATAATAGCAGAGTTAGCAGCAGAGATCGACCTTTGACCCAAGTTTTGTTTTTCACCACCGAACTGCAAACTACACAACTACATGTACCATCACACTACGTTTTATAACCCTGTTGAGGCCAAAATACACTGAGGAGTAAGGAGCAACTGATGTGCCTACATGCAGGCTTACTGCGCAGCATTTCTCAAGCTTGGTAGTTTTAAGTAAGAGAACTTTAATTCAAACTAAAAAAACTGTGTAGACCCAGGTATTAGAGCTCTGTTGTTTTGGACATGGTATTACTTGATAGAGTTTTAATATGGGTGTGTTGCCTTTAAACTAGTAGCAGTAGTAGTAGACGTGGTGTTGCAGTTTTAGTTTGATCTCATAATATTTATTTTTTCAATGAATGAAGCACTTTTTTAATAAAATCAATCTGCTAGGTTTTTCTACCAACTATTTACAGTTAAACTACAGGCAGGTCAAAAAACTTGGCTTTATTATGGGAGTGATCTCTGAGTAAAACAGTAGCTTCTACATAGGTCTTTGTAGCAGTATCTTATATACTATGCAGTTGGTAGCATGAACATTCACACTGTAAATAGTAGCCACCCAGTACATTGGCTATTACTGGGCATCAGTCATGTAAATATTAAATTGTACATTGCAACTATTGTATAATAACAGGCCATTCAATTCATTGCTCTACAGTACACAGTCCCTAGTGTAGTGTAGGCAGTCAATCATATTGTAATTATTGTTCTAGAGGAAGGCCACAAAATATGCATATTTTCAGTGACCTTTCACACCTAGCTTGTGTACTACAACTGTAGGTCCCTGTAGGCACAGTTTAGAGGAGAAATTTGGATAGCATTGGTTCCTTGTTTGTGTTTACCTTATAATAAACAATAACAGTCATGTACATGTACCTTCACAGCTCTCAGCTAGTGTTAGCTTGCACTGTGCAAACCTAAATAAATATATGTAATTGTACTGAAATGTACAGCAGATAAATGACTAATAAACCACACTGTACTGTATATGCATATGGTAGGCTGGATGCTACAATCATAACATAATGTAACACATACAGATAATTATTGCGTATTACATGTTGGTTGATTCAACCTTCAGGAGGAAGCAAATGAGATGTAATAACTGTTCTACATTGCTTTCATTTTTATGTCAACTTCACTCCTCCCACAGACACGTGTGTCCCTGCCTAAACTCACATACATGCAATTTTCATTGCAATGTGTTCATTAGGTAAAAAATATCATTGCTTTCTCAAAACTAAATCCAAAAACAAGTTTGTTGCTCCTGGTAAAGGTGTTGTTAATTCACTATTCTAATTCCTATGCATATGAATGCCTTGTAGTAGATTGAAAACTCCATCTTCAGGTATGTGACCTATGGTAATCCAGCAACATAGAGAGTTGAGAAATGCAGTTTTATTTATTGGGAAATGATGGGTGTTTGCCACGTGAGCTGGTAGTGTATGCTTGTATCAGTGCCATCTCAATGGCTCTGGCTTGTATCAAAGATAATGGTACTAGTGGATACTACTGGCAGATCACTGAAGCGTGTAACATTACAGCTGGCTATTTAGGTACTAGCAGCTGTGTGCAGTACGTAATGTTATTATTATTATATAGAGCTAGTGCGGTAGCCAGGTATGTAAAAACGCCTGTGGGGTTCATCCAAACAAGAAATTTTTGTGATGTTTGATAGCCAATTCTGAGAACCATATGGGGTTAAAAAATATGATATTGATGTTATATACAGAAAAAAATCTCCTCTATTTTATCATATAGTTTTTAGTGTTGTTAGACAATTCACTTGACCGCCAGACGATTGCAAAAAACAAAATATTTACGCAAAAATTTGTCAAAAATGGGAATTCAAACTTGCACAGTTAGAGACAGCAAAACAAGAAGAAGAGAAACATTGGGTTAAAATTTCGAAACAATAACTTTCATACAGTAGCCTGAGCGAACCGTGGCAAGTTGTTTTTCGACGCCAATTTTTTTCAGCGAATGAAACTGGAATAAAAGGATTAAAATAAATGCAGACAAAGTATGGGATGCTAGAAATAAGTTTAAGGAGATGGCATCATCCAAACTGGCATCACAACAGCCAAAAAACTGGAAGAATTTACGTTGTGGAGATAATTCCTAATTTTTTTACCTTATGTACACAGAGCTACCCGGTGGCCGGGTGGCTACGGTTGCATTGCAGCTTCCTGAAGCGTCTGGGCTGTGGCGGGAGTTGGGATGCTCCTGTCGGGGAGACAGCTAGCAACCTTGCTCTCGAGCTCCTTGCCAGGGCTTGGCGAGAGGACCCTGTGCGAGGGCGCTGGCATGTGGATTCTGGCGGACCTGTCACGGTGTGGACTGACGCCAGTTCAATAGGTATAGGCGTGGTCCTTGAAGTAGATGGCGATGTGGTGGAGGATGCATTGTGGCTCCGAAAGGAGTCGGACCACTCGCATATCAACGTTGCCGAGCTGGAGGCTGTGGCGAGGGGAATCAATTTGGCGATCGCGTGGGGTTTCAGGATTTTCACGCTGGCAATTGACTCGCTTACAGTCGTGAATTGGATGGGAAACACCGTCGATGCACGCAACCGTGTCAGGACGAAAAGTGCTGCGGAGATGCTGATAAAGCGTCGCTTGGGGGTGATCCGTGACACAATCACCGAGTTTGGACTCGACATATCCGTGCGCTTTGTGCCGACGGCAGAAAACAGCTGATATCATGTCGAGGGTATCCAAGCAGTGGCTAGGACGCCATGAGGTCAGCAGCACCGAGACTCAGGTGACTGCGGCACTTTCCACGGGGGAGAGTGTGGAAGACGCTGTCTGGGCGGCTCACCTGCCGCACCACTTGGGCATTGATCGGACGCTGTACCTTGCTCGGCAAATCCGCAACGATTTGTCGAGAGAGCAGGTCAAGTGTGAGCTGGCTAGATGCGAGGCATGCCAGCGGGTCGACCCTGCCATGAGGTCAGAGAACCTCGTCCCTGACAGGGAGCCTGTCGGTTGAGGGAAACTGGCACAGAGTCGCAATTGACGTAACTCATTATGGTGGCTGATTGTTTCTGTCGATGGTCGACTGTGGTCCATCGAGGTTTGCCATTTGGCGACGCTTGCAGACGGAGTCTGCAGAAAACATTGTTGCCCAGTTGCGCAGTGTCGTAATTGAGAGAGGGCCATGTGACGAGTTTCTCATGGACAAGTCCATGGCGTTTAGGTCAGCGGCTGTCGGGGAGTTTGCTGACGAGTGGGAAATTTCTCTCAGGTTTCGAGCCGCTTACGCCCAGAGTGGCAACGGAATCGTGGAGAGGAACCACAAGACAATCAAGAGGATTGCAGAGAGGGGAGAAATTACCCCCGAGGAGGCGACATTCTGGTATAATGCGACGCCGAGGAAGGATGTAGAGGAGGGCTCAGTCCCCTCTAATGTGCTCTTCCGCTACCCGTGGCGGGTACCGTTTGATGTCAACGTCATGGAAGTCGACGCCTTTGGCGATGGTGACGAGGTGTGGATAAAGCCATCACCGCCTTCGTGCACGAAGCAGTGGGCCTTTGGTGAGGTTACCGGGGTCAGGTCCAAGCAAACGATATGTGTGAACGGAGTGCCACAGCACATCAGGAACGTGAGGAAGCGTCGGCATGGCAGGGACAGGAGTGCTGTTCCGCGGATCGCCAGGCGTGATCCGGGTGACCGGGCGAGTCACGTCAACGATGGGCCGTTGATGATGGACCCCTTGGTTGGGTTTCTGGAGGGTCTGTCGGCCGAGCCACTCGGGGAGCGGGTTGAGATGCGCCGGCTAAATGAAGGGGCGGGCATGGCCCGCCCCGGGGCTGGTGGAGTTCAGCGTGCAGGGGGGCTGACCGGCCTCAGCCTGCGGCTGATGTTGGCCAGCCTCCTGGTGGTGCATGGCAGCCTGTGGAGCAACCCAAGGTCGGCGCAGGGGGACCTGAGGTCGCGGCAGATGTGCCGCCGGTCCGTCATGGACGGCCGCAGAGGACGCGCCGACGACCCGCCTACTTGGATGACTATGTGTGTTAGTTGTCGGGGGTCAAGGGGCCTTCCTTGTAGCTTCGTGAAAAGCTGGGGAGATGTGGGATATTATTGGTATATTCCGATGCCAATAGCGGCGTAGCAGCTTAGGAAGCTGCGGGTCAAGGACAATACCTCGTGTTCTCGATGGGCATCTTGAGTGTGTCTTTGAAAGGAGAAAGACGGTTCTCCACTTGTGAAAATCAATTGTGACAGAGATAATTGGAAGTGGTGTGTTTGGTGACACGTTGGCTTGTTGGGCAGGCATTAGGAGGCGTTGGCAGCAACAAGGGGAGGTTCAGGAGGTTGCTGAGCAGCTTGGAGCTGCGGTACTCATGGTGATAGTCAGTTGATTTACCTTTATTATTATTACACTGCTACCATTCTCACTTGCCATTTTCACTATTATTTATCAACAATCTGATCAATCAATAGAAAAACAGATGTCAATGTGGTGAATGCACAATACTGTGCAGGTAAATTCATTTGCATGAAGATCCCTTGCTTGATTTGACTGCTGTATACAAATGTGCACTATTTCACTACTGATTCCATTGTTCGAACTAGCTTACAGCACTAATTATAGCTGTGGTTAGCAGTGGGTACTACGCCATTCCATGAACTAATAATAGCTCCCACTAATCGTTGGCATATAGCCAGCTCACATGACTTCGTACTGAGAGTACACACTGACTGAGCTCGCTAAATGGCTGCGAGCTGAGTCATCCCATGGCTCGAGCTGAGCTAAAACTGCACTGAGTTTGAACCATGGAAACCCAGTGTTTACATGTGGACTGAATGTTACGACTTGTAGATCAAAGATTAATTTTGATACCAAGTGAACCAACAAGCTGCAGATATTTCTGTAACATTAAAATACAATTTTAAAATGCTTTGTAAGGTATATTATTTTTTTGTTATTATCTCCATTGCATTATTGGAAAATTTATTCCATCGTATTATTTGCTCTTCCATCGCATTGATGCCGAAAGTGCCCATTGTCTGGAAAAGGTTCTATTTGTATGTATAGTCAAAGGTCCACCACAGATAGTTTTAGATGGGACATTGCGCCAACTACCCTAACCCGGTAGCCATGTTGGATTATCCTGTTACCTTAGTGTAGATAGAGAAGGGTTCCATCTCAGTGGTGCTGACTAGGGCCTTATCAACCAACATGTCTATTCGCTTCTCTAGCATAGCCTTATTTTCCTGGGCTAGGAAGGTGATTGGAGGGGATGGGGCAATGAACCCCCACTCCACCCTACAGCTGCCAACCGGTGTAGCTGCTACAATACCAGTCCAACAGTTGTGAGACACACATTGAATGAATCTGTATGCATTAAATGTACATTTCCTCTCCAGCAAATCTTTACCTAACTCATTTGTTCATAATACATTGCATGTAGTGCATTTAGAGGTGTTTAGTGGTATGTACTTGTGTGTGCAGTGCTTGTAGTAGTGTGTAGTCTAGTGTAGTGTAATGGTGTATGTAGTAGTGTATATAGTAGTGTATATAGTAGTGTGTGTAGTAGTGTATGTAGTAGTGTGTGTAATGGTGTGTAGTGGTTTGTAGTGTAGTGTGGTGTGGTGTAGTGTGATGTAGTGTATAATTATAGTGCTAGTCACTTGTCATCAGCTGAATTAAGAACTGTTAAATTGAAACATAGAAATTACCAGATTGAAGTATTTACATGTTATCACGAGTGATAATGATAGACAAAACACACTAAAACAAAAGGAAACACATTACCCAAACGCTCACATACATGTGAATGTGAAGACAGCTCAATAGAGAAGTATGTATTCCAAATGATTCTACATTTGCTACAATTTAACTGGATATTTATACATTTACCTGCATGTGCTGATGGCAGGGCTCCTATATTTAGTATAAAACACATGAAGGTGTTGTATATCATCCTTTCTATTTTACCTGAAACACAATTATTGAGGTGAATCGCATATAGGAAGGACAACTACCAATATAATAGCAAGGTTAGTACAACAGCCACAACAAACATTGCATAAATATTCTATCAACAAAATCAACTTAAAAGATAATTGCTGTATCTAATTGAATTTACCCATTGGATCTAAGATGCGGCTAGCATGCTTGCAAATTAAATTGAAAACAGACGATTGTTGGATTTAGTGTTCCAATTATGACAAGTAGTTGCATTATGTTATACACAGCGTTCAAATTTGTACCCAATATGATAGCTCTGTGCTCATGGTCCGTCACAACTCACAGACTGTCATATATTATAACAGAAAGCAGTGCCAGGGTTGCAGCAGAATAGACTGACTCTGCCATAGTCATACTGTCATACATTTATGTTAGTTTACCTCACTGGGCACTAAACTTTCATAGCTATTATAGGCGCTCATATTTCATGCTTGATATACAGTCTTGATTGGGGGCTATGAATAAGCACAGATCTAAACTTCAATCACCAGTGAACTGGAGTTTACCAAGTCTTGAATTGAGAGCTGCAGGCTTGGCAGCGGTTTGCATAGAAAGGGTCAAGTTGTAAACAGATGATTTCACAGTGTTCCCTAATATAAATGTAGCTGTGAAAGTTTTTGAATTTTTCTGGGCTTTCCTTTTGCTACACAAACTAGCTGCCTTTATTGGTAGGTCCGGTATTTCATCTGGCCACACTACATACATGGCTATTATTGTGTTTTTCTATATGCCTATAATACCCTAAAAGCAGAATTTCGCGAGCCAGTTAGTATTGAAGCAATTTGCGATAGAAATCTGATTTTTCTGTTAACTCATATATTAAAAATATTTTGTTCAGAGTTAGTGTGTAGCTACAAAATTTATTAAATGCTTTTAGCATTTTAGCTAATGAAGTATGTGCTACTTACTTTTGACATTGCTTTTGAATTCTATCTACTAGAAAACAAATTTATTGAGTTTAAATGTTTATTAATACAACAAATTCTTACTTTTTAAACAGCCGAGGGAGGTAACTCCTATTCTACTAATTTTCGATAAAAAAGAAACTTTGTTATGTGGAGTAAGAGTTGTCTTTTCTTTCATACAAATAATTTCGAAAGAATTATAATTGCAATTGTTAACAGATATGTAGTTATCACCCGGTGCCGAAAAAACACCGAACCACCGAACAGTGGAATGGAATTTACCGAACAGCGGATGAATTTAACAGAATAGAATTTCTTTGTATGCCTTACTTATAGCATGATATTAGGCCATTGTAACCAGCATTTTACTGTTATGAACTCGTAAAACTTTTGTACAATTCAACTATGTCGTTTATAATTATAAAAAATTAATTATAAATTTTTATTCAGACGAGCAATAAATAAGTGAGTGAGTAGAATCTAAACATCTCGACTCTCAAATATCTAGCCCACAATGTTCCTGAGCTGAGTGGCAATAAACATAATATTTTGTGCAAAAAATATTTTACTAACCTATTTAATAAGTTGTAGGCTAAATCACAATGACAATAAACAGCTTCAGCAATAAAAGGCAACTTATGCATTGATGAACGGTGAGTGTTCCTGAGAAATGGTAATGAATATAATGAGTTCCAAACTTTATTAGCTCAAGATTTTTATTGCAGCTCAAGACATTTCGACCAAGTTCAAACTTGCCATTTCTTCACTAGAACTACACAGTTCGGAAAATGAACAGATAATCAGATAAAGATCAGCGGCGCAATGTGCGTTTGCTGAAAAGGGTACTTTTCTTTTGTGTGGATGGTAGCAAAATGTGACTTCGCTTTTTGGAATTCCCAACTGTGCCGTGGTTATGGTAATTTACAATCAATGAGCTATTGACTTTAATTTTTATTTAAAGTTTTAGCAGAACAAACCCATAATACTAATTAGTAGTAGTTTGGAAGGTTAAGAAATGATTATTTTATTTTAATTTGTTGTTTCAGCACTATAAAAATTCATATGGAACTTCTGCACAGTAGAATATGAACCCATTGATATAAAATAAATTAATGTAAATTAATAAATAAATATAATGTCAATGTGATAAGTATTGTTATATACAATACACATGGTATTTTTATTTAATTGGTATTTAATTTGTTGTGATAATGATTATTGTTATTGTCTAACACAGTTGATATATTAATATTGTTTATTATGGATCAATTTTATGAAAAATGGGCGATTTTATATTAGGTCGACATGTCTTTATACTGGCTCGATCTGTTCGGTGATTTCCATTCCGCTGTTCGGTGGTTCGGTGTTTTTCCGGCACCGAGTTATCACCCCTTAATATTTAAGTAAATCTTTTTTTTGCAATTCTTGCTGTGATATTTTGAAGTTAAAATAATACAATATTAAGACCTTCATTTGATTTTAACTTGGCTATACTAATTCTCCAGTTTTGTATGAAAACCTTTCTTGGTTATGTAAACCAAAATCTTGGACACCTTTCTGTTCCAACAAAGATTTCTTTATATTATAGTTAAGAAGAAGATTTTATTAGCGAGTGATATTTTTCGCGGGTGTGCTACACGCGAAATTTAAAACTCGCGATTTGTATCTGCTTTTAGGGTACATTATGCTGTGGCCTAGTTGTTCTAAATATAGCCTGGAAGGCACAAACAATGGGATAGCTACAGTACTAGAATAACAAATATCTAGGCACTAAATCTAGTGTGTCACTAAAACACTTGAAGAACCGTCTCAGGTATCTATAAACTTGATTGCAGTTATATACATTCATATTAGTATCTGCAGCAATGTTTGTCAGGTAAATATAGGCATCATAACAGTAGACCATCATCGGTTGAAGTACCATGTGAATGTTTGAGTGCAGTTTGAATAATTATTTTAACACAATCTGTAATTATTATTGTTATTAAATTTTTAATGGTGTCGTAGTTTTACGAAAGTGTGATTAGCCTTTTATTACAATGATGGAATTTTGTAGAGGAAATATCTCTACTTTAGATGTTGTTAACAAAGAATCACTAAGACTGCTATCGCTAACAGAAGAATAGAATGTTTACTTGTACTAACTGTAGTGATGTGAAGAAAATCAACAAAAATTGCAAAAATAATGTAAGTATTACTATATTATTGTTATTATTTATCATTCCTGCTCATTCAAGCGCTCCGTGTGTTGACGCAGTAAATAGAGAGCAAGTAGTGGTAGCTTTGATTCTCTTTTACTTATGTTTGAATTTGTGAATAACAATCAAACAAATGGCTGGATTAGCCGGTCTAAGAAGTCCTGCAAGATTTGACCTAGAGGGTGATGCTAACACTGTGCCTTTGAGATGGAAAGCTTGGTTAGAAGAGTTTGAGTGTTACGCAAATTACAAAGGCATTGTTAACAAAGCTAACAATGGCACAAACAAATGATGAGGCCTTTACTGAAAAACGAACTAGACGTAGGGCACATTTAGAATAGGGAATAGGGGTAATAAAGAAGAATACAAAGAGGCTGTCGATGCACCCAATAAGCACCATGTAGTTGCACCAAATCCAACGACACTTGTTCAGAAAAATGTGACAAAAATCTGATGAGACTATTGTCCAATATGTAACCTGCTTGAGAGATGCTGCTGAAGGTTGAAGTTATGGTGATGTAAACACCGAAATTGAAGACCAAATAGTCAGCATCAGATCGAAAAGATTGCAAGCAAAATTGTTGGGAAGAGGGACAGATTTAGATTTGGCTAAGCTATTAGAGATGGCTGCTACCCTAGAGGCTGTTGAAAACAAAAGTAGAGAAATGAAACCGGGGATCACAGGCTCAAGTACATGTAAATTAAATTCGTTCTCGTAAATTTGACTCAGAACTGAAATAGTCCAAATCAGAGGTAGAATGTTTTAAATGTGGACGAAAAGGGCATATTTCAAAAGACCTTGCTTATCCTGCTAAAGGACAAGTGTACAAAAAGTGCAATGGAAAAAACCATTTCGCGGTCAAATGTAGGTCAAACACTAGGTTTGGGGAAAAATCAAGTAAGAAAAAGGTACATCAGGTAACTGAAAACCTGAAAATTAAAGTGGAGCTAGCCATGCGTTTGCTATAAAATCTAAAGTAACCGAATCTGAAAAGATAGCTGTGGACGTTGGAGGTGTTAGCATGACTTATATCATAGATTCAGGCAGTGACCGTAACCTTTTGGGTCGAGACCTGTGGGAGCGAGCCAAACGAGAGAACTTCCATTGTAAAAGGAAAACAGAAATTTACCCGTACGCATCAAATCAACCATTGAAAAATATAGGTGTATTTGAGGCTTTGGCCAAACATGACAAAGTTGAAACTCCCACTAGATTTGTTGTGGTAGATTACCCTGTGGAGGCTTTGTTAGGTAGGGATACAGCACAGACACTAGGTTTCCTGGAAAAATTATGAGGTACAACTTACAATTGATAAGTCAGTTAAGCCAGTGGTCCAACCGTATCGTAGGGTACCTTTCGGACTGGGACATACGGTTGAGCAGAAGCTCCAAGAGCTGGTTGAAAATGATATAATTGAAAGAATTCATTAACCAACAGACGGTTAAGCCCACTTGTAGTAGCACCCCAACCTAACGGGGACATCCACTTTTGCGTTGACATGCGACAGGCAAACGTTGCAATAAAAAAACAGCCGACATCCAATACCGACAATGGAAGAGATGTTGCTGGATATGAATCATTCAAAAGTCTTCTCCAAACTAGACCGTAAATGGGGCTTTCACCAGTTGCTACTGCATGAAAAGAGCAGAGATATAACTGCCTTTATCACACACCTGTCTACATACCGACATAAAAGGTGATAGATGTCCGGTATTCTTGCATGTGTAGAAATGGTTAGCCTTTAGGTTTTGGCATAGCCTGGGTTATTTGCCCCTTCGAAGCTAGGGAAACTGTATTTTGTTTTGAAAGGTTCCCAAACCAAGTTGTCTCAGCCATAAAAAAAACAATCGAGCCTCTGGGGTTATCAACATTTCCCCACAACAGGCTACATGACATTGGAAGCTGACTTGAAGAGACTAGTGCAACTAAAAATAGCAATAACTGCTTGCTTAAATTTTCCAAATATTAACTTTAAATTTTTAACAGATTGGCAGATTGATAACATCTAGAAGAACAGTAGCAGTATGTAAATTAGGGACGCTCATTTTATTACTGTTGCCTGCTTTATGCATTTCCAGACTATGAAGTAAAACTCTTTATTGTATCATTATAGATAATGCAAATTGACAAGATTGACCATGGGAGGTTATGGTGTATAAAAGAGATGGGGAAAAGCATAAAGCATAACTGACCAAAGCAAATGTACAATGTGCAATACTGGCATTTAAATTAGTTCACAAAAGGTACATGGTATTGAGGAAATTAAAAAAATTAGTAAATCATAATGTGTGCTACCAGTGACAATACAATATTGAAATTGATGCACATCTGTTCAGTTTTATCCGCACAGTGTAATCCACCTCCAAGGATTGGAGTTTGGTATTCAGGGTGGCCAGCGCTTGCTCATGCTGCAGCTTCATCTCTTCTAGCTCCTTTGCAAGCTTAAGGTCAAGGAACGGAAGAAATTAGACATACTATGCAAAGAGGGTAAACGGAAAAAGATCACTCAATGTTAATACCAAAATATTTAACATCTGAAAACAATGTTTTAATTCAACCCACCGATATTAATATATTTATAAAATCATTCCCATCTACATAGGAGAAAACTCACATGTGCTTTAATTGAAATTTTATTAAAACCCCCTACTGCTCAAATCATAGCCATTCAAGAACCAACATTGAAGAAAATGTATAACTGCCGAACATGATAGGAAGAGAGAAGTAGATTCCTCTGCTTCTACATCCTCTGCTGAACACTCCACCACAACGAGTATGAGCAGTATGAGAGGGAACAATAAAAATAAAGCTGGATACTAGAGATGAGTAGCTAAAAAATATTAATCAGCAGATAAAGGCTGCTCTGAAGGAAGAGCCTGAAGAGAAAGGAGAAGAGCATTAAGCTGCCATGAGTTGGGCCAAGAGATACAAACAGCTCAGCTCATACCAGCAGCATGTCCCAGAAATAACGGCAGTATTAGACTAATACACCATGCAAACCAGACCTGTGAGAAATATCATTTACCTACTTACAACTAGTTTTGAGCTAGTTTTGATATTATTCTTGGAATATCATAGGTGTGCTTCTTGAAAAGCACTTTACTAGTGGTTTATATTACATAACAGTGATAGCCTGGTTTTATATTAACCAGTATGATCGGCCTACAGAACAACTGATCATGCAATATAAATGATTTTTTTATGATTCGATTAAACACTGCTACTGAAGTACTGGGACCAGCCTTCATGATGAAGACCCCAATACTAGGCTGTGAGATGCATGGGTCCAGAGGCGAACTCGCTTAACTAGTGTCGTAAACCAGCGGAGAACAGTACCAGGTCATAAAAGAACGACTTCAAACTGCAAGTTCCAGAAATAACGGCACAAATGATATAAACCGGTGACAGCATTAGACTAATACACCATGCAAACCAGCAACCCTATCGTTTGGTTATGATTTCAACAGCCGTAATTGGTCAGACTACAAAATAATGTATATTGTATTAAATAACTCTTGGAAAGCCCAAAACATTAGTATAGATCAAGGACTTATGTTAATAATGATTAAGTAATTTTGGGGTATATAAAAATTAATACCATTAGCAACACAGCAACTTTTGACCACCTCTGATCTCACGACCGACACCTGAATAGACAAGCTGTTATCTACAGACTTTTGAGGTACAAGATATTTAGTAACTTGTGTATATTTTTTTATATTGATGACACTTGTTTTTATAGTTATACCTATTCTATGTGGCAATGTAATAAAACCATTATAGCATATTTAAATTAACATCTTATTCTCTAATCCTAGTCCAGTATTATGCAAAGCATAACTCTGGAGTAGAAATTTGTACTACATATAACTAATGCAACACGATAATTACAATGTATATACTATATAATGTTACCATAAATGGGCCTTGCCTCGTCAATTTAACTAGGGATTGTTGGATTCGTGTTGTAATGTTGATTGGATCGGCAGTCAGTAATTTAAATGACCCTGAATAAACCAACAAAATATACCTGTAGAAGCAATGTTATATGTATATACATTTATGAATAAATTGAATGCTGTTAACATGCAGAGTACTAGGTTAGTTAATCAATCCGTAGTATGGGGGACAAAGTACCAAAATACTATTCCCCTTAACTAGTCGCAGTTAACAATGTCGTGTTTACACCTTGGAATATAAAGTGATGCTTAGTGGATGGCTCTCTAGCCAAACAACAGAAGACGACATATTATGTGAGCCATCAACAATACACTTCACTGCAAGGTACGCTTAATGAAAGTGAGCGAAATTGATGTGGTTGGCTGTAATCCATCTGTCACTGTTACATTCGTTATGCCTAGCCTTCAAAGCGTACTTTGTCACAACATGAAGTGAAGTGAATGAAAAAGAAACGTTACTCTATCTAATCACATGACCCAACATATACAATAAATACTAGAGTTCTAATCTCTGTTCTCCAAGGCTTATTTTCGTTTCATTCACTTCACTGGCGTTGGTTTTCAACCACCACTGTTCTACCGTTCAATATAATTATGGAAATAATATTGTAGTAAAATCATACTTTAGCGACTCCTAGGTTAGTAATTTAAAAGTTTAAATCAACATGGAAACAAGAATGAGACACGAAAATATTTAACATCTGAAAACGATGCTTTAATTGAGTGCACCTATGGTAATATATTTATAAAATCATGCATGTCTACATAGGAGAAAACTCACATGTGCTTCAATTGAAATTTTATTGAAACCATCTATTGCTCGAATCATAGCCATTCAAGAACCAACATTGAAGAAAATGTATAACTGCCGAGGATGACAGGAAGAGAGAAGGAGATTCCTCTGCTTCTACATCCTCTGCTGAACACTCCACCACAACGAGTATGAGCAGTATAAGAAGGAACAAAAGAAAAACCAAGCTGGATACTAGAGAGGAGAAGCTAAAATGGGGCAAATTTTCCATTTTGAAAAGCCATGTCAAAATATAATCAACAGTATTGTTGCTGATATGAGTAAAACGCTATTATTGCGAGTATTGATGAGACATTGTCTTACACAATACTCAAAAGTTGCATTGCATTCCAATTAAAAGTTGAAAGATCTCTTCTTTAGACAAGGTATTTTTATTTTCCTTGTCTCTTTTAAACTGTCATCTGATTATACATTCATAAGCTACCTTTAATGACTATTGATATTCAAATACCAGCATATAATATTAGGGCCATAGAAAATGTTTTATCTGCTCATGCGAACAACTTGGACCGAGAGTTCTTTAGTGTTTCATAGTTCGGTTTCACTGTGCATATTTCACGTCTATGGATGGTTTGCAGGTCAAAACCAATTAATAGCTAGACACATCAGGCTTAAAACTGGTGTACCAATGATTGATGGGCAGATTAGCAGTCATCTCCAGGTCCTTAAAAAATCTCAACAAGGAACTGTGCCTGGAGTAAGATATTTGCAATAATTACTTACCTACCAACAGTTAAGTTGTAGGTGCTAGCTAGCAGGTAGACGGGTAAACCTTGCTTATAAAACTACTGTGTGCTGTTAGTAGTACATTATTGCATTACTCCTTTCCAATTTTTTCTTCTTTCCTGTGCTTTAGACTGTCTAATTCAGTTACTTTCTGCCTGTTAGCCACCTAGACTATTGCACTAATTAAATGTTAGCCAATAGATATGATTGTAATACTAACAAAATATGTATAAATTACATCAACACCCGACTGTTATTGTATTTTACTTGTAATTGTTTCGGTTCATTTCACAAAATTGATGTGATGCTACCAATTTCTATGCTGAAATTGTTTTTGTTTTTAAAATTTGGTAATAACTATATTTGGTGACATGTTGAATAGTTTTATTGAACCACCGTTTTTCAAGACTATTATGGACTGAAATGCAAAAAATTTAGTATGGCCTGGCTGTCGGCCCGTGTGCCTATTCCTACTGCATCCCCACTGTATCACATTTCACATTTATGGATGGTTTGCAGGTAGAAACCAACTGATGGCTAAATACATTAAAAATCAGGCCGGCAAAACTGTTACGGGGAGACGGATGAGCAGCCACCTCCAAGTGCTGTCTAAGAGGCAGACGAAAGAAACACAAGGTCAACTGGAAAGTGCACCTGGCGCAAAGCCTATAAACAAATTCCAAAAATTGTTGTTGAAGATAAGAAAATGTCAGAACCCAATGTCAGAACCCAATGTCAGAACCCACTGCCAATGAGCCAATTAATATTTTGCCTCTTAAAGCTCGGCTAGCATCAGTCAGAGAAACAAACTTCCAAGTAACACAGCGCTGGCACATGTCCAACAGATTTTCTTTGACAACAATTGATACAAAGAATTTCAATAAGTAATTCTCAAGCTATTCCGACAAAAACAATGGTGAAAGAAAAGAAGCAGATATATCATTGGTAGGATGAGCAGAATATACAGCCAAGCTTACCATTTTTAGCCTTCAACCAAGTGCCTCAGGTCTTACACAGTAAAGGCTGTATTTTAGCTAAGAAATGGATAACTGTAACTATTAGTTGTGATCCACAGAAACCTGTTCAAAATCAGCAGACTCTGTTAAGAAAAAAATTAAAAGCCTTAAAGGCTTCCACTGATACAAATCATAAATCTAAAACACCTGCTGAAAAACTGCTGGCTGATGGGTGGAAACAGTAAGCCTCCCACTGAAAATGTCTTCTGGCTGGCATATTTGCTTGCTAAGCTTGGTAGACCATACACAGAGTTTCCTCACTTTGTAGACTGTCACAGATTGAATGAGGCTGAAATGGAGCAAACTCTCCATTTTGAAAAGTGATGTCAAAATATAATCAACAGCATTGTTGCTGATTATACATTCATAAGCTACCTTTAATGACCATACACAGATTTTCCTCACTTTGTGAACTATTACATATGGTGCTAAAATGGAGCAAATCTTCTATTCTGAAGACATGTCAAAATATAATCAACAGCATTGTTGCTGATATGAGTAAAACGCTATTATTGCGATTATTGATGAGACATTGTCTTACACAATACTCAAAAGTTGCATTGCATTCCAATTAAAAGTTGAAAGATCTCTTCTTTAGACAAGGTATTTTTATTTTCCTGGTCCATTATGAGCTCTTGGCTCTTTTAAACTGTCATCTGATTATACATTCATAAGCTATCTTTAATGACTATTGATATTCAAATACCAGCATATAATGTTATGGCCATAGAAAATGTTTTATCTGCTCATGCGAACAACTTGGACCGAGAGTTCTTTAGTGTTTCATAGTTGGGTTTCACTGTGCATATTTCACGTCTATGGATGGTTTGCAGGTAGAAACCAGCTAATAGCTAGGCACATCAGGCTTAAAACTGGTGTACCAATGATTGATGGGCAGATTAGCAGTCATCTCCAGGTCCTTAAAAAATCTCAACAAGGAACTGTGCCTGGAGTAAGATATTTGCAAAAATTACTTACCTACTAACAGTTAAGTTGTAGGTGCTAGCTAGCAGATAGACGGATAAACCTCACTTACAAACGACTGTGTGCTGGTAGTAGTACAATATTGCATTACCCCTTTCCAATTTTTTCTTCTTTCTGTGCTTTAGACTGTACTGTCTAATTCAGTTACTTTCTGCCTGTTAGCCACCTACACTATTGCACTAATTCAATGTTAGCCAATAGATATGATTGTAATACTAACAAAATATGTATAAATTACACCAACACCCAACTGTTATTGTATTTTTATTATTGTACTTTGTATTATAGTATTGTATTGTATTGTATTTTTACCGAGAGTTCATTAGTGTTTCATAGTTAGGATTCACTGCGCATATTTCACGTCTATGGATGGTTTACAGGTCGAAACCAATTAATAGCTAGACACATCAGGCTTAAAACTGGTGCTTCTATAACTGCACGACAGATTAGCAGCCATCTGCAAGTCCTCGATAGGAGGCATATATGCAACAGACAAAGAGAACTATATATTGCCCGAATCTTCATTCGTCAACGAATCCATTTTTCATAAAATCATTCTTGTTAGATAAAACCAAAAAATCTTATAGCGCCCGTAAATATGCCACCAATGGTAAACCGATCTAGGGGTGTGCTATTGCAGTGGCATTGTTTTTAGCTTTCAGGGCTACCAAGTCTTCAGAGAGTCTGTTTACAGCACATAGCCTTCAACCAAGTGCCTCAGGTCTTACACAGTAAAGGCTGTATTTTAGCTAAGAAATGGATAACTGTAACTATTAGTTGTGATCCACAGAAACCTGTTCAAAATCAGCAGACTCGGTTAAGAAAAAAATTAAAAGCCTTAAAGACTTCCACTGATACAAATCATAAATCTAAAACACCTGCTGAAAAACTGCTGGCTGATGGGTGGAAACAGTAAGCCCCCCACTGAAAATGTCTTCTGGCTGGCATATTTGCTTGCTAAGCTTGGTAGACCATACACAGAGTTTCCTCACTTTGTAGACTGTCACAGATTGAATGAGGCTGAAATGGAGCAAACTCTCCATTTTGAAAAGTGATGTCAAAATATAATCAACAGCATTGTTGCTGATTATACATTCATAAGCTACCTTTAATGACCATACACAGATTTTCCTCACTTTGTGAACTATTACATATGGTGCTAAAATGGAGCAAATCTTCTATTCTGAAGACATGTCAAAATATAATCAACAGCATTGTTGCTGATATGAGTAAAACGCTATTATTGCGATTATTGATGAGACATTGTCTTACACAATACTCAAAAGTTGCATTGCATTCCAATTAAAAGTTGAAAGATCTCTTCTTTAGACAAGGTATTTTTATTTTCCTGGTCCATTATGAGCTCTTGGCTCTTTTAAACTGTCATCTGATTATACATTCATAAGCTACCTTTAATGACTATTGATATTCAAATACCAGCATATAATATTATGGCCATAGAAAATGTTTTATCTGCTCATGCGAACAACTTGGACCGAGAGTTCTTTAGTGTTTCACAGTTGGGTTTCACTGTGCATATTTCACGTCTATGGATGGTTTGCAGGTAGAAACCAGCTAATAGCTAGGCACATCAGGCTTAAAACTGGTGTACCAATGATTGATGGGCAGATTAGCAGTCATCTCCAGGTCCTTAAAAAATCTCAACAAGGAACTGTGCCTGGAGTAAGATATTTGCAAAAATTACTTACCTACTAACAGTTAAGTTGTAGGTGCTAGCTAGCAGATAGACGGATAAACCTCACTTACAAACGACTGTGTGCTGGTAGTAGTACAATATTGCATTACCCCTTTCCAATTTTTTCTTCTTTCTGTGCTTTAGACTGTACTGTCTAATTCAGTTACTTTCTGCCTGTTAGCCACCTACACTATTGCACTAATTCAATGTTAGCCAATAGATATGATTGTAATACTAACAAAATATGTATAAATTACACCAACACCCAACTGTTATTGTATTTTTATTATTGTACTTTGTATTATAGTATTGTATTGTATTGTATTTTTACTGAGAGTTCATTAGTGTTTCATAGTTAGGATTCACTGCGCATATTTCACGTCTATGGATGGTTTACAGGTCGAAACCAATTAATAGCTAGACACATCAGGCTTAAAACTGGTGCTTCTATAACTGCACGACAGATTAGCAGCCATCTGCAAGTCCTCGATAGGAGGCATATATGCAACAGACAAAGAGAACTATATATTGCCCGAATCTTCATTCGTCAACGAATCCATTTTTCATAAAATCATTCTTGTTAAATAAAACCAAAAAATCTTATAGCGCCCGTAAATATGCCACCAATGGTAAACCGATCTAGGGGTGTGCTATTGCAGTGGCATTGTTTTTAGCTTTCAGGGCTACCAAGTCTTCAGAGAGTCTGTTTACAGCACATAGCCTTCAACCAAGTGCCTCAGGTCTTACACAGTAAAGGCTGTATTTTAGCTAAGAAATGGATAACTGTAACTATTAGTTGTGATCCACAGAAACCTGTTCAAAATCAGCAGACTCGGTTAAGAAAAAAATTAAAAGCCTTAAAGGCTTCCACTGATACAAATCATAAATCTAAAACACCTGCTGAAAAACTGCTGGCTGATGGGTGGAAACAGTAAGCCTCCCACTGAAAATGTCTTCTGGCTGGCATATTTGCTTGCTAAGCTTGGTAGACCATACACAGAGTTTCCTCACTTTGTAGACTGTCACAGATTGAATGAGGCTGAAATGGAGCAAACTCTCCATTTTGAAAAGTGATGTCAAAATATAATCAACAGCATTGTTGCTGATTATACATTCATAAGCTACCTTTAATGACCATACACAGATTTTCCTCACTTTGTGAACTATTACATATGGTGCTAAAATGGAGCAAATCTTCTATTCTGAAGACATGTCAAAATATAATCAACAGCATTGTTGCTGATATGAGTAAAACGCTAATATTGCGATTATTGATGAGACATTGTCTTACACAATACTCAAAAGTTGCATTGCATTCCAATTAAAAGTTGAAAGATCTCTTCTTTAGACAAGGTATTTTTATTTTCCTGGTCCATTATGAGCTCTTGGCTCTTTTAAACTGTCATCTGATTATACATTCATAAGCTATCTTTAATGACTATTGATATTCAAATACCAGCATATAATGTTATGGCCATAGAAAATGTTTTATCTGCTCATGCGAACAACTTGGACCGAGAGTTCTTTAGTGTTTCACAGTTGGGTTTCACTGTGCATATTTCACGTCTATGGATGGTTTGCAGGTAGAAACCAGCTAATAGCTAGGCACATCAGGCTTAAAACTGGTGTACCAATGATTGATGGGCAGATTAGCAGTCATCTCCAGGTCCTTAAAAAATCTCAACAAGGAACTGTGCCTGGAGTAAGATATTTGCAAAAATTACTTCCCTACTAACAGTTAAGTTGTAGGTGCTAGCTAGCAGATAGACGGATAAACCTCACTTACAAACGACTGTGTGCTGGTAGTAGTACAATATTGCATTACCCCTTTCCAATTTTTTCTTCTTTCTGTGCTTTAGACTGTACTGTCTAATTCAGTTACTTTCTGCCTGTTAGCCACCTACACTATTGCACTAATTCAATGTTAGCCAATAGATATGATTGTAATACTAACAAAATATGTATAAATTACACCAACACCCAACTGTTATTGTATTTTTATTATTGTACTTTGTATTATAGTATTGTATTGTATTGTATTTTTACCGAGAGTTCATTAGTGTTTCATAGTTAGGATTCACTGCGCATATTTCACGTCTATGGATGGTTTACAGGTCGAAACCAATTAATAGCTAGACACATCAGGCTTAAAACTGGTGCTTCTATAACTGCACGACAGATTAGCAGCCATCTGCAAGTCCTCGATAGGAGGCATATATGCAACAGACAAAGAGAACTATATATTGCCCGAATCTTCATTCGTCAACGAATCCATTTTTCATAAAATCATTCTTGTTAGATAAAACCAAAAAATCTTATAGCGCCCGTAAATATGCCACCAATGGTAAACCGATCTAGGGGTGTGCTATTGCAGTGGCATTGTTTTTAGCTTTCAGGGCTACCAAGTCTTCAGAGAGTCTGTTTACAGCACATAGCCTTCAACCAAGTGCCTCAGGTCTTACACAGTAAAGGCTGTATTTTAGCTAAGAAATGGATAACTGTAACTATTAGTTGTGATCCATAGAAACCTGTTCAAAATCAGCAGACTCGGTTAAGAAAAAAATTAAAAGCCTTAAAGGCTTCCACTGATACAAATCATAAATCTAAAACACCTGCTGAAAAACTGCTGGCTGATGGGTGGAAACAGTAAGCCCCCCACTGAAAATGTCTTCTGGCTGGCATATTTGCTTGCTAAGCTTGGTAGACCATACACAGAGTTTCCTCACTTTGTAGACTGTCACAGATTGAATGAGGCTGAAATGGAGCAAACTCTCCATTTTGAAAAGTGATGTCAAAATATAATCAACAGCATTGTTGCTGATTATACATTCATAAGCTACCTTTAATGACCATACACAGATTTTCCTCACTTTGTGAACTATTACATATGGTGCTAAAATGGAGCAAATCTTCTATTCTGAAGACATGTCAAAATATAATCAACAGCATTGTTGCTGATATGAGTAAAACGCTATTATTGCGATTATTGATGAGACATTGTCTTACACAATACTCAAAAGTTGCATTGCATTCCAATTAAAAGTTGAAAGATCTCTTCTTTAGACAAGGTATTTTTATTTTCCTGGTCCATTATGAGCTCTTGTCTCTTTTAAACTGTCATCTGATTATACATTCATAAGCTACCTTTAATGACTATTGATATTCAAATACCAGCATATAATATTATGGCCATAGAAAATGTTTTATCTGCTCATGCGAACAACTTGGACCGAGAGTTCTTTAGTGTTTCACAGTTGGGTTTCACTGTGCATATTTCACGTCTTTGGATGGTTTGCAGGTAGAAACCAGCTAATAGCTAGGCACATCAGGCTTAAAACTGGTGTGCCAATGACTGCAGGGCAAGTTAGCAGTCATCTCCATTTCCTTAAAAAACAAGGAACTGTGCCTGGAGTAAGATATTTGCAAAAATTACTTACCTACTAACAGTTAAGTTGTAGGTGCTAGCTAGCAGATAGACGGGTAAACCTTACTTACCCAACTACTGTGTGCTGTTAGTAGTACATTATTGCATTACCCCTTTCCAATTTTTTCTTCTTTCTGTGCTTTAGACTGTCTAATTCAGTTACTTTCTGCCTGTTAGCCACCTACACTATTGCGCTAATTCAATGTTAGCCAATAGATATGATTGTAATACTAACAAAATATGTATAAATTACACCAACACCCGACTGTTATTGTATTTTACTTGTAATTGTTTCGGTCCATTTCACAAAATTGATGTGATGCTACCAATTTCTATGTTGAAATTGTTTTGTTTTTAAAATTTGGTAATAATTATATTTGGTGACATGTTGAATAGTTTTATTGAACCACTGTTTTTCAAGACTATTGTGGACTGAAATCCAAAAAATTTAGTATGGCCTGTCTGTCGGCCCGTGTGCCTGTTCCTATTGCATCCCCACTGTATCACATTTCACATTTATGGATGGTTTGCAGGTGGAAACCAACTGATGGCTAAATACATTAAAAATCAGGCGGGCAAAACTGTTACGGGGAGACGGATGAGCAGCCACCTCCAAGTGCTGTCTAAGAGGCAGACGAAAGAAACACAAGGTCAACTGGAAAGTGCACCTGGCGTAAAATATTTACAATCATGTAGTAGTAGTAGTTAGGTTCGCAGTGGTAGCTTAATTCCTTGTAGTGAAGAAGTTTAGTGATATTCATCACTGCACAGTAGTAATATTGAAGTATTTACAAACAGCATTCAGTGCTTTCACAAAAACCTGAGAACATACACTGGAAAAAGTAAAGCCTATAAACAAATTCCAAAAATTGTTGTTGAAGATAAGAAAATGTCAGAACCCAATCACTGCCAATGAGCCAACTAATATTTTGCCTCTTGAAGCTCGGCTACCATCAGTCAGAGAAACATACTTCCAAGTAACACAGCGCTGGCACATGTCCAACGGATTTTCTTTGACAACAGTTGATACAAAGAATTTCAATAAGTAATTCTCAAGCTATTCCGACAAAAACGATGGTGAAAGAAAAGAGGCAGATATATCCTTGGTAGGATGAGCAGAACATACAGCCAAGCTTACCATTTTTAGCCTTCAACCAAGTACCTCAGGTCTTACACAGTAAAGGCTGTATTTTAGCTAAGGAATAGATAACTGTAACTATTAGTTGTGATCCACAAAAACCTGTTCAAAATCAGCAGACTCGGTTAAAAAAAAAATTAAACGCCCTAAAGGCTTCCACTGATACAAATCATAAATCTAAAACACCAGCTGAAAAACTGCTGGCTGATGGGTGGAAACAGTAAGTCTACCATTGAAAATGTCTTCTGGCTGGCATATTTGCCTGCTAAGCTTGGTAGACCATACACAGACTTTCCTCACTTTGTAGACTGTCACAGATTGAATGAGGCTAAAACGGAGCAAACTCTCCATTTTGAAAAGTGATGCTCGACCCTCCTAAGGGAATCCCTGGTATCCTCCCCAGTTTGCTGGGGCGCGCTGCAAAGGTTTAACAACCTTACATTCCGGGATTCTTCGCGCTCATGTGTTTTTCAATGCTTGTAATGCTTGGTCATATGTTAATTCGGTACTATTGATGTCAATTCCTTGGGCCTGTAATACTTGAAAACCATCACTACTAATACTATTTAATAATGCACATAATTTCATTTCATCGTCAAAAATCGGGACTTGACGTTCTTGAGCGCCCTCGCCTTCCTTTCTAGTTCCCTTGTCTTTTACAGAAAAGCGCACTGCAACAGTAAACCTGTCTATAAAAATCTTCCAAGAACCACTAACATCCCTGGGGTCAATTCTGAGGGTTGGGAAATTCATTCCATTGTCAGGTATCTTGACAACCTGGCTATGGTAATCCGGAAAAATATGTAAAAAAAAAGATTCTTAATTTAGTAAATTTCTTAGATAGGTAATTCAGATAAATTATTTCATAGAAGTTTTCTCAATACAGAAAAGAACAAATATATTTTCTGTTCACTTACTACTATACTATCACCTATACTGATACTCAGCTATGACTGTGGACCATTCAACTCCACTCAACTTACTCCTACTACTCTACTCCTACTCTACTCTTACTCTACCTCTACTCTACTCCTACCCTACCTCTACTCCTACCCTACCTCTACTCCTACTCTACCCCTACTCCTACAGTGCACCAACCCTACAACACAAGGCAACCATGAATAAGTTAGAAGAAATTGAGAGGTCAATCAAGACAATGCAACAGACATATGCAGATGCATTGAAACCAAGCAAAGATCAAATCACTGAGCTCAAAAACATGAATACTGAGAGCACTAAGCAATTGAAGGAAAGCCAGCAGCAAATGAAAATTGCTGCTGAATCAAATAACAGTGCAGAACAACTGATCCGTAGACAGCAACAGATAAGTGAGATGGAATCAAGGAAGCTGAATGCCATTTTGTATGGCATCACTGAAGTAGATGATACTCCAATCATAGACCAGGTTAAAAACTTCATGAAACATGAATGTTTCAAGAGGCTGAACCTCCCAGTTGCAGCCTTCAGACTAGGCCGTAGGAAAAAAGTGGAGACAGAAAGTCAAGGCCAGGAAGTAAAAAGCCCCAGGCCCATTAAACTCATATTCGAGAATGAATCCACAAAATGGGAGTTTGTAAAAAGAGTGAACTCGAGAGAGATGAAAAGGGATAGAATCTTCTGCAAAATCGACACTAGCCAGGAGGTAAGGGACCAAGAATGGGCCCCGAGAGAACAGATCAGGGAGTACAGAAAAGAAGATAATGGGAGCCAGTATCGTATCAGAAATCTACATATTGAACAAAAACAGCCATCGGGGGAATGGGCAGCCCTGAAACCAGTAAAGAACTCCAAGGAGACAGACTTCTAAAGATGCTCCTAGCTAACACAAGATCAATCAAAGGTAAAACAGCAGAATTGCATTCATTAACTGTTGACATCAATATCGTATGTCTCACTGAGACCCATCTTGATTGTACCATACCGAGCAAAAGTATAATCACCGACTCAAAGAAAACAGTTTTCAGGAAAGATCGGAACAACCGGGACGGAGGAGTACTCATAGCCATAGACAGTGATCTCAATCCCAAACGAGTGAACATAGCCACAGATGAGGAAATTGTCGCTGTTAACATAGACCCGAAGATCATTATCTGCTGTTACTATAGACCCCATATCTATATCCGAAACATAAGTAAGATAGGAGCTGTATATGAAGAGGTCATCGACAAGCACCCAGATCATAGAATGATGCTAGTAGGTGACATGAACCTCTCAGAAATTGAATGGCAAACTGGCCGACTTAGACAAAATGCCCAATACAAGCAGATCCATGCGGATTTCCTGGCTCTACTGCAAGACAGTAGTCTCAAACAACTTGTGAAACAGCCAACCCATGTCCTTGGAAACACTCTAGATCTGATATGCACAAATTCTCCAGAATTGGTAAAGGACATTGAGGTCATTTCCCCAGGCATGAGTGATCACTATTTGATCACCTCCCAGCTTGTCAAACACAAGCCAAAAGAGCTATTAACACAGCCAAGAGAAATCAAACTCTATAAACAAGTCAAAGTAGAACAATATCGTGAATCCATGCAGGAGGCAGCTGATCGGCTAGCTGATATGCGAGACCCTGATGTTATGTGGAATCATTTCACCCAAAGCCTAGACAGAGCCCAAAGAGACCATATCTCCACAAAATTACTGCAGCCAAAGAACGATAAGTGGCCAGAGTGGATGGACAAAAAGACACACAAACTGATACAAAAACACAGGAAAACCTGGAAAAAATACAGAGAGACTGGTGACAAATTCTTTCTACAGGAATACCATGCAGAGAGAAGAACCAGTAAAATTGAGTGCCAGCGTAAGAAAAGAGAGCACCTGGTGGAAAGAATATGCAAACCACTACAGAGAGGTAACTCAAAGCCTTTCTATAAGCACCTCAAGCAAACCAAGTCAAACAATGATTCCCACATGAGGCTAGTCAACCAACACGATGAAACTATTAACGAACCGTCACGATGTGCTGAAATTCTCAACAAATACTTCCAAGATCAATTTTGTGATGACCAACAAATCTCAGATGCTCGCCAACTAGACACAACTGATGCAGACCCAATAGAGGTGACCGCTGAAGGACTTATAAATCTGATTAATAGTCTACCTAATGGCAAGTCACCTGGTCCTGATGGTATTCGCAAACCAGATCTGCTTGTTGATGTTAGGATGTCAGCTGTGTGCCTGCAACACATATTTCAGGCCTCACTCGACTCCGGAAAGCTACCAACTCAGTGGAAACTGGCATATGTCACCCCAGTGCACAAAGGAGGAGATAGGGAGACAACCAACAACTACCGTCCCATATCCCTTACCAGTATTCCATGTAAGATGATGGAACACATTGTACTCCATTATATGAATCAAAAACTGAATGACTTCCTTCACAACAGACAGCATGGGTTCAGGAGAGGTATGTCTTGCGAAACCCAACTCTGAGCCACTTTCCATGAATTGGCGAAGGCCGCAGAAGCAACTAAAACAACTCACGCTGTGGTACTAGATTTCAAGAAAGCCATTGACACGGTACCACATGCTCTACTGATGCGCAAGCTGAAGCTTGTACCTGACATGCACCCACAGTTGGTGAACTGGATTCAGGACTTTCTCATACACAGAAGACAGAGAGTAGTGATCAATAGAGAGTCTTCCTCAGAGCTGGAGGTAACCTCAGGGGTTCCACAGGGCTCAGTTCTGGGCCCCACACTCTTCCTGATCTACATTAACGACCTGCCACTGGAGGTAAACTGCAGTGTAAGCCTTTACGCTGATGATACACTGCTATATCAGACAGTTGACACAGATGACGATGCTATACGTTTCCAGAACAACATTGATGCCATACACAAATGGTCTGTTGATTGGAAAATGCCATTCAATGACAAGAAATGTACAGTCATAGCCTTCGGGAACCAAAATAGTAGACCAACATACAAGCTAGGTGAAACTGTGATGGAATGGGTTGACAAAACGACATACCTCGGTGTGGTCATGCAGTCAAACCTTAAATTTGACCAACATATGGCGCTCAAGAAAGAAAAGGCCTCCAGAACTCTGGGAGCTATCAAGCACATTCTGCATGGAGCCCTCAAAGAAGGTCGGTTACTAGCTTAAACTAGCCTGTGTCGTCCAATATTGGAATATGCGGACACCGTGTGGGACCCGACCTTAGCCAAAGACATTGAGTCACTCGAAATGATACAGCACAGGGCTGTTAGGTTTATTGCCAGATTGAGGGGACGAGAGAGTGTCACTGAGGCATGCTCCGAACTTGGTCTACAGCCCCTCAAACAAAGGCGTAGGAACCACAGGCTAGCTCTCCTTATGAAAATCCTGCAGGAAGAAGAACGCCACTCAGCGCTTTCGTTGGCATATGATGAGATTACCAGAGACCGCAAAAGTATGACGATGACCACCAGATCGGCTCCCCGTGGCGAGTTGACATCGGTCTCCGCGACCTCACAGATATACGGGAGAGCGGGGTAAGTTGGGACGCGGGGTAAGTTGGGACAGGGCTGTTTTGGGTATTATGAGACCCATTACATTTTTATGGTATGGACCAAAGGTTAGATCAACATAAATAAACATAACCTACTATTTTGTTTTTTAAGTTGAATAAATATTTTTTTTGCAATTTGCAATAATGTAATATTTGCGTGTTTGAGTAAACTTTTTTTTCTTGACGAGTTTCTAATTTTTTTAATGAAAGAATGACTCCATAGTTTTGAAAATCTGCACATAGAGACTCTATAGCATCTAGTTACAGTAACTAAAGTTAAAATTAGCTCAAGTCAAAAACCTTAATAAAAAATTGTGTTTTACAAAAAATTGGGAGTGTGGGGCAAGTTGGGACGCTGGAAGTGGGGCAAGTTGGGACACCATTTATAGTAATAAATTATGTTTGTGGAATGATATGAATCCAAGATGACACTGTAATTTCACCTTTTCTCTAACTAAAAGTTGTTTGATGAATCTAGGATAGCATTTGACTTTGGTAAAGAACTCCATTCCTGTGTGGGGATGGCACTATAGCTAGTATTGATATTACTCGTAGTAGAAACAGGTCAAACCTGACTGATGGCTACAACAGCTTTTGATCTCTGTTCTGTCCTCACTTTACTCATGATCCTGACAGCAGTGGGTAGCACCAACACAATGTATAAACTACATCCTTTTCCTACTCATACCTACACTTCGAACACCGTTTCTGCGCCTTTTGAAACCCCCACCAGACCAACTAACACCATCAGGCAGCACCAAGCTAATAATTCAATAGATTATTAGGTATAATTTAGTTATAAAGTTTGGGGGATTCACTCTTTGTTGTTCAAACTAGACAAGTAGGCTATATACATGTACACTCAATGTCTCTCCACACTTATTGTTGCCCAACCCCAGTTGAACTGCCATCTTCGGTGAGAGTACCAAGAAACAGTTTAATCAAACATCAATAATCTATTTACAAAGTTATAGGTTTTCCATCTGTAAATACCCAATTTACCACTGTCCAAAACCCAAGAAAGGTAATTAGCATCAAGAGAAAGACGCAGGTTGGATCGACTCCATCACATGAATGAGGCGGATTGACTACTATCGCCTGTGTCATAAATGCTGCCGTGAACTCTGGGTTGGGTTGCCAAGTGGAATTAAAATTCAACAATCTTTTTTCTGCTCAATGATTTCATTTTATCTAGAGTGTCGGTTGTTCAATTGTACATCAAACTCTAATGATAATTATAGTAAAAATCAACATTTTTGCCTATATTTTCTAGTATTGGGTTATTTCTGGTGTTTTGGCTTTATATTCTATTTATTTTAAGTGACAAACTTAAAGCTTAAGAAAATTTTGCTGTGCCAAAATTAGAAAAATGGTCACCTACGATGCGCTAGTTTATTTTATAGTTTCAAGTCTAATATGCATAAGTAGACTGGAACTTGGTCAAAAAAGAGATTTATAAATTATTACAGCTAATAGAGCTATTATAAATTATTACACCTATAAGGCGCCAAACGACTTAGGGGCTTTTCATGTTCAAGCTGGCATCCTGCTATTCTAACCAAGATTTACTTAAAGGCATTCGTCACTGCACCTGGTTTGCCCATGGGCAGAGTTGATTACTATTTCGACCCCTCCAATTCAGGCTGCCAAACATTAAAAAGCAATAAAATTCACAGTTAGCTGCCCAATGGTATTATATATGTGAAGAAGAAACATCTACTGTACAACAAAACAATGGGTATAGATCAACCAAATCTACAATTTGTAGGTATTTTGCTTACTAAAATAGTACAATATGTAGGTACATGTATATGCTTATTTATAGCCTATCTACACAATTATTACATAACACACTCCAGGTTTGCCCAAGAAAGTATGTTGATATCATAGTAATGGAAATAATAGCATCACATTGGAGATTGTCAACATTTCAAAATAATGATTGGACAATGTGGAGGTATTGAAACTGCTGCATTTCAATAATGTCCTGTATTAGAGTTATATCATAATTCCATCATTCATGCAAAATAGGCAGGTAGATCTTCAGAATAATAATATTTAGGCCTATTATTTGCCCATGTATAGTGAAGTTGTTGGCACTGAGCCTACTGGAAAAGTCATCACTTTTGTGACCACAACTGATAACATCAAGTGCTTGTTGGCTACACTAGCTCCTGTCAAGGCTCATATTGTAAAGTAATTAGCATAGCCTCATTGTCCGGCAAATAAAATTGGAAGAAAACTGTCAATATTGAGGAAGGGGTTGTTGCAAGCCCAATACTATCTACAGCGCTAGAAAGTTCAGTTTCTGAGCTATCTTTTGATATATTATTCATAACTGGTGGATCATTTGTACAATAACTAATTGTAAAAATAGCCTTATAATGCACGATGCCTACCGATACTAACAGTTACGACTGAGGAAATAGCCTGACGAATGCCTTTAACAAAAAAATTCTCTTTTACATCAAAACAACTTTCATACCTTCCCTAGACTATCTTGTAATAAAAGAAAATTAAGCACTTCGAGGCTGAACTAAATTAAAGTCCAGCAGTTTTTTACAGACATGTTTTTTGACATACATACAAAACATGTGGCAATAATTTTAAATATGTGTAATATTATTGTAACATTTCAATTCTATCTGTTCATGATAAAAAATGAGACTAATCTAAATGTAAAATCTATATTTTAATTTTCAATGGTGTCCCAACTTGCCCCACACCTGTCCCAACTTACCCCGTCAGTGGGGTAAGTTGGGACGTTTGACATGCGCTGCCAAATCATGGATTACCACACTATGCTGACTTATCAATGTGTCTGCTTCAGGTTATAGTTAGACAACATATTAAAGTACCTCCATGCAAAAAATGATGATGCTATGACCTCTAGACTTCGCATTATTCCCAAAAAACCAAAAATTGTACCAACTTACCCCGCTCTCCCCTACCATGGTAGTTTCCGACCGAGAACCATAAGAGACACCAGAGTGAACACAACCGTGACAAGCAGAACGCAGCATTTACCTGTAACAGAAGGCTGTAGTCCAACCCCCCTGTAAAGGAGGACTACTGTAGCACCATCAACTACTAATCAACAGCAGATTGCTGTAACCCCTGTAGCTAAACACATTGCACACTGTTAGCCAAATGAGGTACTCCTTTATACACTTAGTGTTCCTGAGTGTCCGATGACGTCAAAGATATTCAAAGGTACTCCTACTCTTACTCTACTCCTACCCTACTCCTACTTTACTTGACTCTACCTCCACTCTACATGTACTCCTACTCTACTTACGTAATAAATTAAATTTCATTGATTTGCTAATAATTATAATACAATGTGTTGTTTAGTTGTCACCTCTCATAGGTTCGGAGTCAACTGCGCCATATGGTAGTAGCCGATAGTTATTAATATAAGTTATAGGAAGCGCGTGTGCTCACCTCGAGTTCAGTCATAAAAGTGCCAGAGCATCAAAGCCGCCGTCCAATCCCCTAGTCTGCTCCCTAGTCACTAGCAGCATTCGGTAGAGCTGGTTTCCGTTCCGATGCTCCAGATGCCAACACAGACGACTGTCATAGACGTACAGTCTTACACCGAAGTTTTTGCACGTTTGTGACCGTGAATTTTTTTACATTTTGATTTTGATTTAAATTCTAAAATAAAATTATTAAAATAAAAATCATGGCCACAACTGTTTTAAGGAGTCTGAGACCTCTCACTCAGCTCGTTCGTTGTACGCTGAAAGCTCAATATGGTATAAAGCAATTTTCAACATCTACTAGATCTCATGGTAAGTATACTCATACTCGATACTGTCATAAAGGAGTACTCCTTGCTATCATCTATGCCTAATTTTGTAATTAATACTTAATTAACTTTTTATTTACTAAATAATTAATATTTAATATTAATCAAAGATTTAGATTGAATCATTGTACCCAACTATTCGATCATAGATAAAGTGCCTGGCTGAAAGTATTGAGCCTTGTCTTGTCTTGGTTAAGCTCCTAGACCCCAGGGTAGGGGAAAAGAGGAACTATCAGAGTTGTAGGTCTTTTTTTATTAGTCCGCTATGATCTCACCAGTGCGGAGCAGGATCCCACACAGGACAGGCATATTCCAGCAATGGCTTGCATAACGTGTTGTAAGCAAGAAGTTTGATGGATTCAGGAGCATCATATAGCCTAGAGTGTATTTTATAAGTCCTAAAATTTTTAGTGCTTTCCCAATAATATAATCAACATGAATGTGCCATTTCATATCACTTGCCAGGTATATCCCTAGATTTTTTATAGAATTACACTGCTTTAAAAGCCTCCCATTTAAGAAATAGTCACGCTGTAATGAGTTGCCACTGTTACTAAAAATTATAACATTACTTTTCAACACATTAAAATTCATTCCGTTTTTGATACTCCAGTTATGTAGCATATTTAGGTCATGTTGCAGTTTGGCACAATCACCATCATTGATGACCCCAGAGTACAGAAGAGTGTCATCTGCAAACAGTCTGATATTGCTGTACTTTATGCTTTCTACAATGTCATTAATGAACAGTGAAAATAATGCTGGACCCAACACACTGCCCTGAGGTACTCCTGAAGTAACAGCAGCTGTGCTAGATTTGAATCCATTTATGAGTACTTGTTGATTGCGATCTAGGAGAAAAGATGAGATCCACCTTATTATTGCAGGATTAATGTTATATTTGATCATTTTTTGGATTAACATGAGCAAGTTTCCAACTTTGCGGAAGTTTAGAGCATGTTAAGGAAACGTTAAATATATGTGTAAGGCAGCGGGCAGTCATGATGGGGTCGATCACCAAATCTTCTTTACGTAATCCATCTGGACCAGGGGCTTTGCCGATTTTGGGAGCTTGTAATAGTGTCGACACTCCTTCTGGTTTGATTTCGATATTCTCATCAGCGGGGGTCACTGCCGGATAGTCAGGATCTTCAGAGATCTGGTGCTGAGAGCAGAACTGCTTGTTAAAAAAGGAGTATTGTAGCACATTGTGTATACCTTTTAATTTGACTAGTGCAGAAAAGAAAAGAAAAGTTTTTTCAATTTTTATAAATATTCAATTTATGAAATATTGATATGAAGTAACACATGAAGAATGATGTTATGAGCATTAACATCCTGACTAACGGTGATATAGGGAGGTAAACATTTTTGTCATAAAAAGTTATAGGTGATGGTGGCGTTTTATGAACTCATCATCTAAAAGTAGCCTTAGGCTCAAAAAGGTTGCCCACCCATGACTGGGACTAATAATAGCACACAGTGACGGATCCAGAAATGAAGTAAGGGTGGTGCAAAATTGATAGTTGGGGCTTTTCTTATGGTAAAACTTCAGTTGTCATGTGCTGTGTGCCCTGTCACACTGCATTGCAGCGTCCCCTCCAGCTGCACCTAACTCGTCCCCTTCTGCACCTAACTCAGGTGTGGGGGCGCTGTAGGCCTCCCAATGGGGTCCGGGGCAGCCAAGCAAAGTCCTGGCATCTGTGGGTCCAGGAGGACTTTAGAGCCAGTTCAGTTCATTCAGTTGGTGGCAAGTTGAGTTAGGTTGAATAGTAGTAACAAACCTATAATTTTTTGCTTTGAAGCAAAACATGAATGATAATACTATATACTTATTCAATGAACTATGTAATTATATAAGCAAAATGAATAAAAATATTTATCTTTTTATCTATTCTATGGGCTGGCCTAGCAATAAGTAGAATAGATGAAAAAGTTTCTTGTGACTAAGATTTGACAATGGTGCTCATTCAACACCGACTTAAAAATGGCAAAAATGGTTGGAATATTGTAGTGGTCTGGACCACCCAGGAACACTAACATTATAGTGCTGTCTAGACCACTTGCTAGAACAGCAGAACCCAGAACTCTAACTCTTATGTGGTTCTCTGGATAAACAGTAATCTTAATTACATTATTAGGTCTTAAGGCCGACCCCAACTGTTAGTCTAAGTGTTTATAATTAGCTAGACATTGTTATTGTACACTTTACTGTATTTTTCCATGACTTGTGTCTGGCTTTTACTTGCATCTTCGTGTCCTGCTGTGAATGTTAGTGCTTACTAATAGACATTGCATCAAACTTGTTTTGATTGCAAAATACTGTATTCCAGACCCTTCCTCTGGAAATTCTATCACTATATAAAGGGCATTGTTTTTTCCAATTGTTGTCTCAGTTCATGCTTGGATCTCAATAAGGACACATCTATACAGGGACTTTCACTTCGTAGATAGGTCATTCTAGTTGTTAAAGGTGGACTGTACTGAAAATTTCAGAATGTTTGTCACCAAATTAACTATGTTAGTATTACTTGATGCCTACACAAACATATCTAAACTGTTTTAGTAGCAGCTAATAGATGCTAAACTGCAAAAAAATAACCCCAAAATTTCTAAAATAACCATAGTGATGTCAGCATTAGGAGTTATCTCCACCTAGTTTTATGTCAATTCTCAAAACTTCTTCTTTGATTATCTCAACTCTGACACACTATATAGAAGCAATATTGCGTTCTCACAACTGTTTTATAAGAAATACAGTGTTCCTTCCATAAAACAGATGCTAGCAATTATTAGTACTACGTTCTACATGTTCAACACACCAGTCTAATAAGTAGGCATGTTATCCATGAGATAAACAAGTAGCCTATTGACCAATCAAATTGCAAACTCAAAAGTCATTTGATAATTTTTTGCAACAAATTGTACTTTTTATTGTCTAGGAATATTAACTAGCATTTGTTCTACATACCCATTTTTTCGTTTTGTGATATGCCTAGTGCAACAAGGATAAAATCTCAATTAAAATTTTCTGTTTATAATAACACAATGCCTGATCTTGCATTCACTCCCTGCAATGATGTATTTCACTAGTTTTAGCAGAGCTGGGTACCATGATGACATCATAGAGCCCAGCTGGTATTGTGCTAACTGATTCAGCTGCTACTAGGCTTTCTAATGGTGCATTCAGTTTATAACCTCAAAATTTCAGTACAGTCCACCTTTAAGGTTCTTGACCTTGCAACACGAACTGCCTACTAGGCCGGATGACTCTCTTTCTCAGTAAAGCAAACAAGCATTGACTCGGGATCATACGGGTCGTCATTGGTAGTTATTTTACTACTAGTACCTGTGAATCTTCCATGTAATGAGAAGGCCTAGCACCACTCATAGGCACTTCATTTTAGACTCTGGAGTCGTCTCAGGACGACAGTACCAAAACCCAAAAACCATTACAATATTTACCTGGATCAAGAAATATGATAACATATCACATGTTTTTTAAACCCCTACGCATTACAAAAAGATGTTTTTGTGCTAGGTTGACACACACATTTAAATAATTAGCAAAAATAATCAATAAAACAAAAAAATTTAACAAAAATTTGTTTTCTAAAATTGTCAGTGGTGCAAACGCACCACTTGCACATTCCATCGATAAGCCCCAGGCACATAGATCACAAAACATAAAAAATACATATATATAAATAGCACAACAAAGAAAACAATTACAAAAATGGTACATTTAACATAGAATTGAAAAACAACACTTGAGTTTTCGCGACTTCACACACTTTTAAGTGCGGTCTCTGTGAGAAAATGCACAAAAAAGGAATAAGGTGAATTTGTTGGAATGGGAGGCTAAAACATGATATGGGGTAAAAACTGTATGTTTTACAAAAACTATGCTAAACAAAAGTATTGCTTCTGGTGAGATTACACTGTAAGTGAATGGTTTTCAAATTTTTAGGAAGGGCCGGAGTTCTCATGGAGGTGGTGTTGCAATTGCTGTAACCAAAAATGTTAATGCATGTGAAATTCCAATCTTTACAAGAAAACAGACTTTACAAAGAAGTCTTACCATCTATTTTAAATAAAGATTTGACAGAAAACTGCACCACAATGCCAATATTGATTTTCTCTGGTCACTTTTTGAAGGTGCAGTTGGGGACCTAATAACTAAATCCGTGTCATTTCGGATGGTAAGGCAGTTCCAAGCTGCTTTGGTTGGATAAAATTACTGAAAAACTCTTAAAAAGCAACAAAAAATGTACAATAGAGTGAAACAGACTGGTCTACAAATATAGGCCCTATATCGGTGAATGTGAACTGCTGCGGAGAACTGAAAAAATATAAAGAAGGGAAAAGCAGTGTCTCAATAATAAATTATTTTAACCTTTACTCAAGGGTATCACCAAGCCCTTTACAGGTACCTGAGAGAGAAGCGTTTGAATGTTCGTAGCATTGTTCCAGAACTAGGCAGGGTGGTAAGGTAGCCAAAACATCTACTGAGCAGACCAATTTGCTATATGAACATTTTCAATCCGTATAAACAAGTGTTGCAAACGACAATATCCTTGAAAGACCTATTTCACAGCTTATTGACACTGAATACTGAAGATAGGGTGCTATAATTCCTGAATGGTATAAAAAATTGGTGAGGAATTACCCTAAAAACATTTTCCAGTTTTCTTGCTTACCAAGGCTCAAGGTAGGATCCAGCTAACTACAGACCAGTTTCATTAACCAGCATTTGCTGTAAGTTATTGAAACATGTAAGGTGTATTCGGATATTGCACCGCCAAGCTTTATAAATAGCAATCTGCTACAATAACTATTTAATATTCAATAATATGCCGCTAGCTACAACACTAGGTTAGGCATGCCTGGTAATAATATTTGTTGTTAACAAAGGGGAGTCCCCTTCAGATCATGCTTAAGCTGTGTTTGGATATTTAAAGCAGGCTCACGGGAACTATAGTGCACTCACACATGAGCGCCCGCTCCGATAAATATTACATGATTTTTGTGCAGAAAGATCTGAACATTAAATGACTTAGCAAAAAGTTTTAACAGCGATGTTGTAGTAGATCTAGATAATACTCGATTTTTTCAAAGGCATTTGATGGTGTTAATCATCATAAACTGATACATAAAATCAAAAATTAAGTTATGCATCCTAAAATAGAATACTGAAGAACAACATTTTAAAATAATGGAACGCAGGTAGTTGTCATCTTTGTCAGCATCTCTAATCGAGTATGTGTTACCTCTGGGGTCCCGCAAGGCTCAGTCTTGGACCCTTTGCTGCTTTTACTCATCATCAACAATCTACCAGCTGTAGTAAATTCTCAATGTAGGCTTTTTGCAGACGACGCCTTAGTTTATGTCACACAAGACCAGGCTAATAAGTTACATCAAGATCTACTTGCTATTGAAGAACGGGCTAATATTTGGCAGATAAATTTTAATCCTAAAAGTGCTATCATCTTTCTCTGGGGAAATCAAGTCTCTTAACAAATAATAAAATTTCTTTTACTCTATTCTAATTTTCTGCTATCCCATATATTTTGCCTGATTTTCCGTCACCGTTGCAGCGTGTCAAATGAAAATCTTAGCATTGATATTTATATATAATAATAGCTTTACTAAATTCAGGGAGGCTAATACATTTGAGTCATTAGAAGAGAGGAGAGTTAAGCTGCTTTTAAGATAATTTAATATGATTGTGGGTGGAGATATGATTATCAATGTAGGAGTTCAGATGAGGAATAAGGAAGATGGGCCATCAGCACTCTCTACTCACTTTAAGGGTTTTCATCTTCCATATATCAAAACTGACCAGCTCAGGTCAGTTTTGGCCGCAAACAGTGCATCCAGGCACCAACATGTTACAACTATAGCTGAGTGTGCATTGAACATACAAATAGACCACACATCATGACCCCCTTAATATTTATTCATATATGAATGATTTGAAACACGATTGTCAACCTAAAATTACCTTACACCCCTAAGATCGAAGCAATCAATTATATTATAAAACATGTTATGTTTATTTAAAAATTGAAACAAATTAAAATCTATTTTTCAACAATTACAAATAAATTTAATCTTATATATAATATGTTATGTTTGTCAAGGCATGTGCGAAAGCATGAAATTCATGACCGCGCTCACAAGCAACAGACTACAATAATAAACAAACAATGGAGTTGATAGAGACTCATTGGCTTTTACAGTTTTTGGTGTTTCTACTTCTAATTGGTCGCCCTCATCAGTTTGTCTCGTAATCTTGTCTATCTACACCCATGGCAGTGCAGTCTTAGGTCTGTTCAATCAGACCTAAAGTTTAATATCCATATTGCTAGCCAGGTTGGCACTCTCACACCACTCCTCCTTGAGCTTGAGCAATCTGAAGTAGCCGATTAAGGACCTCTACCAATCGTACACTCGAAATGTTGGCCTGCTGCTGGAAAAACTGAAGACACTGCTGTTTGGTTGATATCCAACATGGAGTGGGAAGCAGAGTTGGGTCCAAGTCGAACTTCAAATCAAGAAGTTATTTCTAAAGTTTTGGAGTCAAATCTAAGTCAAGTCAGTGCTGCCCCAAGTCAAGTCAGCCGTCATGCAAGTCACAAGTCCAGTCGAAGTCGACGTGTTTGCTTGTAAGTGGAAATGCAAGTCAATTGGGAGACAGCATCAAAAATTTTGCATTTTCCAAAACATCACTTGTTATCTTTTAGTAAGCATTGCAATGCCTGAAAAACCATGTCAAGGTGTAGCTGGGCATGTATGTTATACAATTATGGCAACTAGTATATTTTTATGTAGTAATATTGGCATTACAGTGGAGACTGGTGATGTAGTATTATATATTAGTAACAGTGATACAGTGTTACATTGCATATAAACAGTACAAGGTACAGTACAGAGTGTCCACTAGCCAGTCTTGCAATTCCAATCTACATTCTACATTCCTCTGATGATGATATATGGACATACATCGAAATATTAGGAGTCAATAAAATATAAAATGCGTCTCGTCTTACTATTCGTTATTAAGATACTTGCTCGCACCAACATTTTCCAATCTACATTGTACGTACTGTAGTAATTAACTAATTGCACTGTACATTGTGTTTACTACTTACACCACACTTACTCTACATTTAAGGCCTACACTACTTATACTGTGTAATCTCACGTACACACAGCATAGATGTTACCTTTGGTGTGTATCCTCATAGCTAACCTTGATCTCTACTTTGAATACTGCTAGTAGCACTGATGAAGTAAAAATTATAAATAGGTAGACAGCTGACACATTTTTTTTCCATGTTGGCTAAACACTGTACAAAATTTTTATCCTCTATGTTGACTTGGCAGAGCCCAAGACAAAGTCACAGGTCATTCATGTGTCCAAGTCAAATCAGATTGATGTCAAAGTCAAGTCGACTTGTGACTAGAGTTGGCAAGTCAAATCTATGATTGTACCCAACTCTGGTGGAGAGGGAAGAGATTCAGTTCATGTTCCACCGCAAAGATGAGAATCAGTCTGATGAAAGAGGTTCTACTAGTGCTGGGCAGTTTTGATTTGCATGTGCATTCAGTTTTTTTGCTGATTTTTCTAAAAAACTGAATGAAACCGAAGTTGTCTTCTCACCCTCGGTTTAATTCAGTTTTTTTAATTCATGAAAAAACACCGAACCGAACCAGAAATGAAATACTCAATATTGGAGTTGTCACACCCTGCTTTTAAGCTGCAATGGCGGCCATTTTAAATTTTCTTTAATAAATTGCAATTATTAAATGCCAATCATCTATAATAATATGGAAGTCTAACAACTAGAATTCAGTGAAACTAAAGTAAATCATCTCTGGGTGACAATGATGGCTGTAGCTAAGTATTTATTCAAAGGATGACATCGAATTATAAAGATTGAAAGATGCATGACATAAATTCCTGTGTTCGGAGTTTCAGCCATTACCGGAAATGGCTGCCATTTTTATTTTGTTTAATAATTTGCAATAATTAAATATTAATTATTTATAACAATATGCAAGTTTGAATACTAGAATCAAATGAGAACTACAGTAAACCCTTACTGGGTGATATTGATGGCTACAGCTAAGTCTGTATTCCAAGGATGGCATCGAATTATAAGGAGCACTAAAGAAGCACTAAAATGGCAGCCACTTTCATTTAATTTAATAGTTAACAGTTATTAAATATTTATTATTTATAATAATCTGCAATTGTAACTGCTATAAAGGAGTGAAACTACAATAAATAGCCACTGAGTGATTATATTATGGCTGCAGTTAAGTCTAAATTCCAAGGATGGCATCGAATTATAAGGATTGAAAGAAGCATAACATGAATTCACGTGTTTTCAACGCCAGCCATTATTGAAAGTGGGTGCGCTAAGAGGCCAGGCGCGGTTTGACTTTTAAAACCGAATAAAACCGCACCGCCGCATTCGGTGTCGGTTCACATTTTAAATTTTGGCGGTTTTTGAACCGAATGAAAAAAAACCAAAAAAACTGAATGACACCGAAACACCGCCCAGCACTAGGTTCTACCCACCCACCCAGCTCTCTGTGAATCCCATGTACTATGAGGTTATCAATTAACCATTCCTAGTTCTGTTTGATCCTTTAGATTTCCTCCCCAGTTAGGGGAAGTGAAGGACATTCTCACTAGCAACTAGAAACTAAATATCAGGTTCAAGTTGTAATGCCCTTGAGGGGTGATAAATAAAACTAGGATGTATGATATTAAAACTCACAGTGTATACTTGGGGGAAGAAATGAAGAACGGATCTGATGATGTGGGCTGCTGGGATCTACATGTGCATGTAGTCAAATTATTAAAATTTTGTGCTGAAATAGAATGTATGTTGTTATTGTTGCTTAAAATTGTTCATAGTAACTTCAACTGCAGCCTGAGGCCAGGGCCACCGGTAGACAGACTACCCTGTATGCTATGTCGTATTTGTAGGTCGTATGCTGTACTCCCCAAGCCATGAGTATGTAAGTGTTACAGACAATACAGCCAAGATAGGAATCACAGACCATGCACAGGTATTTGTAGTCATTACACTTACATATTAGTTACTACAAACTGTACCAACTGATGTACCTTACGTGTAGTGTGGTGGTCATATGCTATAACCTCTTATATGTATACAAGGACATGTACATACATCATGTGATATATAGCACATAATAGGTCGATTTACCTGGTGGCTATGATACAATTGACATGAAGTCTACCTCCTTTGGTATGTCTTAGAAATATTAGCTTGATTATTACTGATTACCCCTCTTGTAGAATGAGTTGGGAGACGTTGTGTACGTGGACCTTCCTGCTGTAGAAGGGCAAGAGTTGTCAACCGGAGGTATGTAGGCCCTTGATAGTAATTATTTGGATATACATGTACATACAATGAGTTCATAGTACTTGCTTGGTTGCAGTTCCCCAAAGCCTCACCATGGTTATGAATACATAATATTCTTAGATTAGTTGAGTGTTGTGGTGAAACAGCACAGCCTGCCACTGCATAGATTGTAATCTTGTATATACATAGATTGAAATTTATTTATATAATTACTCATTCTTACCTTGTACACTTATTATACATGCATGATCACACACTTATTAAAATCAACTACTTATAATGTGCTTCTATTATCGTTATTAACCAATCAGACTATTGCTATTACACTTGGTTTTTCCCTATTTTATATGCAATTATCTTCTCTTGTCTGATTGTACATACTAAGTCTTTTACGGTACACTTTTGGAGGCCGATATCTCGGAATAGGCCCATTTTTATACATTATCCATTTCGTACTATTGTAAGCACTTTTGGTGCAAGACCGACCCTTTATTAGTGGCCAACGTCGGGTGGAACCATCCATGTTGTTGCATCAGTTCCGGCCCGATACCTTATCATACCTTTTTCCGGAAGTGTTATTAGTATGAAAGTCAGCGCATTTTCTGTATCAAGTCAGTTGTTGATTGCGCTCTAATAAAGCAACATCTCCTAACTCAAACCTAGAGGCTTACTCTTATAGTCGGGTAGCTCCACTAGCAGATCCTCTTAGATCCATACGGTTCGAGCTCAGCCCCATCCTCGTATAAGCATCTCTACACTCCTTGTGAGTCTACATCTACAGGCTTTAGTCGATCCCGGATTCTATAAGAATCTAGCGTCGGGCCTAAGTTCCTAGATTATCAGCACTCTTTCTACACTCCTTTGGAGTATAAACTCTACAGACCTACGTCGACCCTGGACTCTTAGATGAGTCTCAGCATCGGCCTACGTCAAGATACATAATTACAAGGGTACCAACTAACTGTTCACTCTTTATGTAATGTGTGGAAGGTCACTTGGTCGTCCTCTACCAACTTCCAAGCCCTTCCCGCACCCGTGCCATATCGGCACTCGTATGTAAACACACACGAAAACACTACTACAACATTATCTTGGTAGCAATTTGTAGCTTTATCTGTACCAATATTGAGTGAAGATTTTCTGCTTTCTGCCGTGATCGTTAGCATACTGTTTGGTTATGCATTAAAACTTGCAGTGTGAAATATCTAGTTACATACTGCTGTTTTATATAACATGAGCAGTTGTCGCAATGGAAAACAAAACCTAAGTAACGTGGAGACAAAGAGCAGACGATTCCTATATTGAATTGTCGGTATTCAGGAATTCATGTGCTCTGCGAGAGATTCACTAGTGACTAGACAGTTCATAGTAAACATTTGTGATTTGCAGACGTAGCGTGCTCAGTGGAGAGTGTGAAGGCCGTTGCTGATGTGTACATGCCTATCTCTGGTAAACTGAAGTCTACCAACCAATCTCTTGTTGATGTCCCAGGCCTGGTGAATGTCGAACCTCAGACCGATGGTAAGACAGTTAGGTGCAGAAATGGAGAAATTAGGAAGTTTACGAAACAGTTGCAAAAGTTGTTGAAGAGTTACGAAACATTGTAGAAGAGTAGTGAGCCCAAAATTTCTCACCGCATAGGAAGTTGAAAGCTGGTGGGAAATTGTTGGGCTGGCAGTAGCTATATTTGTTGACTTGTTGAGATGTTGAATTTTAATGATAGCATATAGAAACAAGTCATGAAAAAGTTGAATTTGTTGACAATTCACCAGTTAGAGTTTGTTGAATAGCCTTGGTTGAACACTAATAGTATTTATATATCAACAACTATGCCAACATGTTGAAGTTGTTGGATCGATATATTATTTTTTGTTGACTTGTTGGGATGTTGAATTTCAATGATAGCCTATAGAAACAAATCTTGAAAAAGTTGAATTTGTTGACAATTCACCAGTTAGAGTTTGTTGAATAGCCTTGGTTGAACACTAATAGTATTTATATATCAACAACTATGCCAACATGTTGAAGTTGTTGGATCGATATATTATTTTTTGTTGACTTGTTGGGATGTTGAATTTCAATGATAACATATAGAAACAAATCTTGAAAAAGTTGAATTTGTTGGCAATCCCAACAAGTCAACAAAAATAATATATCGACCCAACAACTTCAACATGTTGACATAGTTGTTGATATATGAATAATATTAGTGTTCAACAAAGGCTCTTCAACAAACTCTAACTGGTGATTTGCCAACAAGTTCAACTTTCTCACAATTTGTTTCTATATGCTATTATTGAAATTCAACATCCCAACAAGTCAACAATAAATAATATATCGGCCCAACAACTTCAACATGTTGGCATAGTTGTTGATATATAAATACCATTTCTGTTCAACAAATGGCTGTTCAACATTTTTCATCATTGCCATCCATTCAACAATGCAACAAGTTGAAAACTTTGTTTCTATATAATGTAAGGTGGAGAAATTTGAAATGTTGGTTGATAAATTCATATATAAAGTCTGAAATATCTCCACTTCTGCACCTAGCTCTGGTAAGAGTGGTGTTAGTATATCAAGTAGTCTGGTAGTTGTTGTTTTACTGCTAGTAGTAACATATACACTGTGACTATGGTAACTCATTTGGTGCAGAGTTGTGATTTATGCTGTAAAAATTAAGTCTTTGTAGTATAATATGTTATGCAGGTATAGTTGACCAGCAATCTGATACCCATATTGCTTACTACTATTTTACTACTACTACTACTACTACTACTACTAACTACCACTACTACTACTACTGCTGCTGCCGCTACTACTACTACTACTACTACTGCTGCTGCCGCTACTACTACTACTACTGCTACTGCCGCTACTACTACTACTACTACATGTACAACTACTACTACTACTACTACTACTATTACTACTACCACTGCTACTGTTGCTGCTACTGTTGCTCCTACTGTTGCTGCTACTGTTGCTGCTACTACTAGCATCTTTCTACTATGACTTGTATGACGTATTCCTAGGTTGGCTGGTGGAGGTAGATATCACCAAACCGGAAGAGCTGGATTCACTGATGGATGCTGAAGCCTATAAGAAATACTTAGATTCTGGTGCTGCTTAACTCTGAACTCGAGAAAGGGGTGGGTGGGGTTACTTCACTAACTCATATACTAAACAGATACTCTAGTACCTAGGGCTTTCTCTCCATGCTTTACTGCTACTAACACACTATTATATTGTGTGCAATGTCTAATCACTATTGTACCTCTTATACTTGCTCACTGGTGAGTGTTTTTATTCTATACTATAAACTATTATATCATTTATGCCCATAGACAATACAGTATATTATTTGTATTGCAGTGTCCTGTGGTTTCTCCCTATTGACTGCTGTATAGTGGCAATAGTTGTATACTAATATGGGGAAAGAGTAGCACCAAAATCTATCCCTGTCTCACCCACAGGGCCACATGCATGGTCCTCTCTCTCTCCGATTAGACAAGGAATTGTGCTACCTTGTGCAGCAGTTCACCATTTTTATTGGTTCACTACTGACCAATCAGTGGCACCTCTGTACTACAGCTCCATATAACCATTCACATATAATTCAAACAACTAGAAAAAGCAGTAGAAAAAGTGTAACTAGCTGTGGTCAGAGGAATAGGTTATTTTTACCGATTGGCACATCTTACTTTCCACGACTATTGGTACCTGGTAGTACCTACTTTGGCTCCCTCTCAATAATAACCCAAACAAGAAGGTGGAAACAACTCCTTGCACCATTGCTTAGGTTCCTTGCTGTAATCAGTATTATACAGGATGTTGTCTGGTTTACCACTGAATACCTGCCAAGTTTGATGCTTTTGCAGGAGGTCATACATATCAAGGTTCCCTGACTTTACTGGAGACTGCAGTATTTTCAACCCACTTTTCACCAGAAAATGTCAACTTATCCCTCAGTTTTCTCATGAACACAGCATACATTCTAGGGAGGGTAGACGTATTTGCTCTATATTTATTAGTGACATTAGGATGGCTGACATGTGACAACTTGTGGTAAGGCGCACTACTACTTGCTTATTATAATACTACACACAAGTAGTGCAGTCAGTATACTATTTTAAGTGTTTGCATAAGAATCACAAGCTAGGACAGCATAGGTTAAAATAATACAAGGTTTATGTAAATCATCACAGTCTAGTTTGGCAAAGGCATGAACATGTATACATTGTAATTTAATTAATGATTAAAATTCCTGCTGTCAGCAAATAGCCTGTGCTATGAATGATTGTCTAGCATCAACTATATGTATATATGTCACCAGACTAATCATTGGAGAGGGTTGTAAACATGCCACATACCTAAGGCTAAGGGAAGGAAGAGGAGTAACTGAGAATAAATAGGGCAGTGTCATTTGTATCTGTGTAGTTGTGCAGAAAACAGAATCTGCATCAGTTCAGTAATCAGTGTCATTTCACAGCAAAGAGGACCCACATCAGTAGTTAGAATGGAAAGCCAAATAGAAAAGAGTGTAAAACTGAATAGTGGATATGAAATGCCTACAGTAGGCCTTGGTACTTACACCATGTTTGAGGTAAGTTCTCAGCTGATGCTCTAAGCAGGGTATCATGTTTTGTTAGGGATATAGTACGCATCAAACTGCATGTACATGTTTATGTTCATCATTTTAAATGCTGCTACAGCAACCTGCAAGATGGTTGCCTACATTCCATCGTATATTTTAAACTTGTCTACAATGTAGGTTATTAAACTATATTATATTCCAGAAATTTTACGATTCTTATGGTCTACATGCAATGCGCAGGAGTAGCGTTGTGGCATTGGTGTGTCACACTTGTAATTTATATTAACTTTGAGCATCTAGAGCTAAGAATTTCGCTAGCAGCCTTTTAGCTATTTGTTCAAGATTGCCATTTACCTTGTTTAGGTGGTGCTACCTCACTTGAACCCATTTGTTTGTCCATACTTCCAACCCTGTTCCTTGACCAACAGGCCTTTAGACTTTTTCTCCATGCCACCATGGTAACAGTGTAAGCTGATGAAGGCCTGGTATCATGTTATGAACTTGGCCAATCAACAGCCTTTAGAATTGCGGGTTCCTAGATGGCCAGAAATGAAAGACAACATCAATGAAATAGGATCGATTAGCAAATCAATATCGGCCAATGGAAATTTAATCTCACAATCAACTCCTACATGGTTGGCTACACCTTGGAGGCAGCACAGGAATGTTATAGATCAAGAGGTTCATGCTTTAATTTCTAATATTGTTGAGAGAGTCTGGTAGAATGTATACATCTCTAGACAGAAGAGTCTGGTCTAGTACCACTGGACACATCAATGTCATAATATTGATTACCAGTACTAATGTAGATATTTATTAATACTTCTAGGCTACCAATATGTTGTAGGGACAAGACGACATGGAGAAGGTAATTCCTGATGCTATAAAGGCAGGTTATAGACACATAGACACAGCTACTGTGTACGGTACTGAGGAATATATTGGTGAGGCCCTTCAGAAACTCATCAAGTCGGGAGAAATCAGCAGAGAGGACATATTTATTACCTGTAAAGTAAGTTCAATATAGCAGTAGTACATACATAGTTAAACGAGTATATACACTATTTATATATACACTAACCATACACACTAACCATCAACACAAACTATCTACACTTATATATATTATCTACACTTACATATACTATCTACACTTACATGTACTATCTACACTTACATATACTATCTACACTTACATATACTATCTACACTTACATGTACTATCTACACTTACATGTACTATCTACACTTACATTATACTATCTGCACTTACATATACTATCTACACTTACATATACTATCTACACTTACATGTACTATCTACACTTACATATACTATCTACACTTACATGTACTATCTACACTCGCATAATTATACTATCTACACTTACATGTACTATCTACACTTACATATACTATCTACACTTACATATACTATCTACACTTACATATACTATCTACACTTACATGTACTATCTACACTCGCATAATTATACTATCTACACTTACATATACTATCTACACTTTCATATACTATCTACACTTACATGTACTATCTACACTTACATATACTATCTACACTTTCATATACTATCTACACTTACATATACTATCTACACTTACATATACATGTACTATCTACACTTACATATACTATCTACACTTACATATACTATCTACACTTACATGTACTATCTACACTTACATATACGTGTACATCTACACTTACATGTACTATCTACATTTACATGTACTATCTACACTTATTACAGGTTTGGTCAACATGTCACAGACCAGAGCTGGCCAGAGCATCAGTGGAGAAAAGCCTGAAAGACCTGCAGACCACATACATTGACATGGCCCTTATTCACTGGCCAATGGCTTATGCTGTAAGTAGTTATTGTAAGCCAATCTTCAACACATAGGCTACTGGGAGTGACAAGCAGTGTTGAGAGGCCTTCAATGCACTATATACTCTTATATAGGCTCCTGGAACCTTCTAAAAATGGCGAGTAAATGCCTGAGAATAGACAGTATTGAGTTGGACAGACAGACAGTAAGAATCCAATTCGGACCATGTGTATTCTCTACACCGTGTAACTGCATATGTGTACCGCGTACGCAATAGTATACAATAATATACAATAGTATGTGTATACATTTCAGCCTTCTGAGGAGAGAGTTCCCAAGAATGAGAATGGGGACGTGTTAATGGATGACACTGACTACCTAGATACATGGAAAGCCCTAGAGGAGTGTGTAGAGAGAGGGCAAGTCCGATCTATAGGTATATCCAACTTCAACATTGAACAGATGGAGAGAGTATGTGAAGCTGCTACTATCCAACCCAGTAACTTACAGGTAAGTGGCGTATACTCTCCCAGTAACCTACAGGTACCTGGTATATACTCTCCCAGTAACCTACAGGTACCTGGTAAATACTCTCCCAGTAACCTACAGGTACCTGGTAAATACTCTCCCAGTAACCTACAGTTACCTGGTAAATACTCTCCCAGTAACCTACAGGTACCTGGTATATACTCTCCCAGTAACCTACAGGTACCTGATAAATACTCTTGCAGTAACCTACAGGTACCTGGTATATACTCTCCCAGTAACCTACAGGTACCTGATAAATACTCTCCCAGTAACTTACAGGTGCGTGGTATAGCATCCTGTAACAGTGCACTACGGTATGTATACTTTAATCACTGTCACAACTACAGTAAACTATGGTGTTATCAAATATCGCTTAGAGTTGTCCTCTCAGCCTATTATAATGTTGTTGGACAGACAACTCCAAAAAACGACTTATTACACCCACAACACTAAATTAAGAATTTCTAGACCTACAAGATGCGTCTAGTGCTACTTGATTTCATGAGATTTCCTACCCATACCAACATCCTCACAATAATTTTACGCTGTATGGAACCAAATTTATATATTGAAAACGGAGACTGGCTTAGCTATTACTCTTAGGATGCTATAGCAGACATGTATTTCTTTATTCTATAGATTCAGTGTTCGAAGTGTGGTTATACGGGAGTATACGGTGTGTACTTACCTCAATTTTAATAGCTAGTTTTCCCCTTACAGTTACTATGGACTTGATAGCGTAGTGGTAGAGTATCCATAAGGTCTTGAGTTCAATCCCCACTAGAGCATAACTCTTTTTCACTTTAGTAATTCACTACTTTCTTAGCTACCATAAGATTAAATGGATAGTTATACAATATTAATCTGTAAGATTGCATGTACCGTGTACCCACCTCATTTTTTCCAATTCGAACACTGTATAGATTGCTATTAATATTCATAAATACACCCAGGTGTTTGAGATAGACTGTATATTATATATTATATAGACTTGGTGCAATGTGTACAGGTAGAGCTGAACATGTATATGAACAACAAGAAGGTTGCTGATTGGTGCCAGGAGAGAAAGATTGTGGTCAGCTGTTATGCACCTTTGGGTAGCCCTGGAAGGTTCTGGAAGGAGAATGGTGACCCAAACCTCATGGAAGATGAAGTGGTTAAGGAGATAGCTACCAAGTATGAGAAGTCACCAGCTCAGGTATTGCTATGCTCTTACCTCATGATATAAAGCAGGTAGCAGGTAGTGTATACTATATACAGTGTGTTGTAGGTAGTTCTTAGTGTATACTATATACAATGTGTTGTAGGTAGTTCTTAGTGTATACTATATACAATGTGTTGTAGGTAGTTCTTAGTGTATACTATATGCAGTGTGTTGTAGGTAGTTCTTAGTGTATACTATGTACAATGTGTTGTAGGTAGCTCTTAGGTTCCTGCTACAAAAGGGCTACGTTGTTCTACCCAAGACGGTAAAAGAAAAGAGGCTAGCTGAGAATATCGATGTAAGTAGTCTTCATTGACCTATGTGTATAATATAACATCACAAGATAGTATGTAACAAGTAGCATACATGTAGGCCCTGTGGCACCAGCAGACAGGTGGATACTATGTGCTAAGTGGCATAGGTGTATGTATATGTTATTCATATTAACTCTCTGAATGTTTGTAGGTGTACGACTTTGATCTTACTGCTGAAGAAATGGCTCAACTTGACGAGCTGAATAAAGACTATAGAGTTTACTGTGAAGATTTGTAAGTATAGCTTACTCACTCACCACTTATAGTAGTATCTGGTGCACTAGTAGCAGTTAACGCAGCATAGATGTTCTGGTGAAGTGCACATGGTCAACATACAATGCATATTACGTGCTACAATATATAATATAATTTAATTATAACTTTATAATAGTATAACTTCTTTATTTAGTTGTGTAGCATTTACATTATACCTGATCGCAATATAATTTAATTTATTTACATAATACATGAATTTATACACATAATTCCACTTCTCGGAACAGATTATTTTATTGCTTGGTGACTTCAGTGTGTGCCGATAGGTACTGCCTCTTGCAGTGTTGATTATGCACATGCTTGTACAAAATCTATGATTGCACTGTTGTTATATGCCAGGGACTGCAAATCCATGATATACATGTACATACACGTATGTATTTGCAGTGCTAAAGCCAGCCCTTACTACCCTTTCTAAGCTGGGATAGAATAGCGGAGCAAGAGCAGATAACTCCTGCAGTACAGCCACAGAATGTACCAGCTATACACTTGCTTCAGTAAAGTCTATTAGTTTAGTGTAATATATACGTCATGCTCATCAACTAACCACATCTGCTTTTATTATTGCTTATTGATTTTATAAATAATAAATGTTCTGAGGTTTAAACAACAATAGTGTTTGTTTCCACCTGCGTAAGTTTAGACAGCAAAGATAGTTTCCACTGTGTTTGAAGTTTTGGTTATTTTATTTGCTAGACTTTGGACAGTCAACTGACAGCTTTCTATTTAAAGAGCAGAGTAACAACAGAATAAGTAAATAAATGAACTTGTATCGTAATACTGAAATATATTTAAAGAGCTGGAAGTACACATCAAATGCTGTATAAGATGAATAATTAAAAACAACAATTTAGCTTAATTATTTTTTAATAAAACAATGGTATTGGAGCCCCTGTGCATTTAGTATATGTACTTGTAGAAGCAGTATAAAAATAGATGTAATTGTACACCCCATAAATCCAACCATAGCGGTAAAGTCTAAAAGGTTATGTAGCCCAAGTAAACAAATAGCCTGCTGTTGCACCAAATTATTGAACTAAGGCTATTACAATGTAACAGTGGGCCCATTATATACCACATAATAATAAATTCAATCTCCAAATAGAAAGAACGGATTGGTAAAACTGTAGGCCTACAGAAGATGCACCTTATGTCTACACAGTATATAGATTTCTATTAGATAAGTAAAGCCATGGTTACATATAATAGAGCTAGTATACTAGCACTAGCTCTCAGACTAGGCACAGAGTTAGGACCATAGAAGTACGGAGAGAAAAGGAATTGACATCTTGTCTCTACCTGCTGACTGGTTGAACCACCAGGTCTAACGCAGACTGTATAGTTATGTGTGACGTCAAGGGAGGACGTGAGTTTGTATGGCTGCCCAGCACGTGTAGAGTTAGCACTAAGTAGGCTACCAGTAAGGGGAGCGCTCTCATTACCCAGGTTTATATACTCCAGCAGGTCGACCTGGTATAGGGACACCTTGTCCTCCGTCTCTAGCTTTAAAGAAACGGTGTACTGCTTGTTCAGCTCACCTTTAACTGGTTCATAAGTTATATTAAACGACCAATCAGAACTGCACTTAGATGTACCAGTGCAGCCAGAGGATGTGTCAGCCCGTACAGTTTTAGACTCCCGGTCTAATTTGAGGCAGTTGAATCGAGGAACGTTACTATTGCAGCCACAGATGAGTGGATTGTCAGTAATCTGTACGCTCACATCCGATCTACATAAGTAAGTATAGTACATGTATATAACACAGTACATAAGTAAGTATAGTACATGTATATAACACAGTACATAAGTAAGTATAGTACATGTATATAACACAGTACATAAGTAAGTATAGTACATGTATATAACATAGTACATAAGTAAGTATAGTACATGTATATAACACAGTACATAAGTAAGTATAGTACATGTATATAACGCAGTACATAGGTAAGTATAGTACATGTATATAACATAGTACATAAGTAAGTATAGTACATGTATATAACACAGTACATAAGTAAGTATAGTACATGTATATAACACAGTACATAAGTAAGTATAGTACATGTATATAACACAGTACATAAGTAAGTATAGTACATGTATATAACACAGTACATAAGTAAGTATAGTACATGTATATAACATAGTACATAAGTAAGTATAGTACATGTATATAACATAGTACATAAGTAAGTATAGTACATGTATATAACATAGTACATAAGTAAGTATAGTACATGTATATAACGCAGTACATAAGTAAGTATAGTACATGTATATAACGCAGTACATAGGTAAGTATAGTACATGTATATAACATAGTACATAAGTAAGTATAGTACATGTATATAACACAGTACATAAGTAAGTATAGTACATGTATATAACGCAGTACATAAGTAAGTATAGTACATGTATATAACGCAGTACATAGGTAAGTATAGTACATGTATATAACATAGTACATAAGTAAGTATAGTACATGTATATAACATAGTACATAAGTAAGTATAGTACATGTATATAACATAGTACATAAGTAAGTATAGTAAATGTATATAACGCAGTACATAAGTAAGTATAGTACATGTATATAACGCAGTACATAAGTAAGTATAGTACATGTATATAACACGGTACATAAGTAAGTATAGTACATGTATATAACATAGTACATAAGTAAGTATAGTACATGTATATAACATAGTACATAAGTAAGTATAGTACATGTATATAACATAGTACATAAGTAAGTATAGTACATGTATATAACACAGTACATAAGTAAGTATAGTACATGTATATAACGCAGTACATAGGTAAGTATAGTACATGTATATAACATAGTACATAAGTAAGTATAGTACATGTATATAACACAGTACATAAGTAAGTATAGTACATGTATATAACATAGTACATAAGTAAGTATAGTACATGTATATAACGCAGTACATAGGTAAGTATAGTACATGTATATAACATAGTACATAAGTAAGTATAGTACATGTATATAACATAGTACATAAGTAAGTATAGTACATGTATATAACATAGTACATAAGTAAGTATAGTACATGTATATAACATAGTACATAAGTAAGTATAGTAAATGTATATAACGCAGTACATAAGTAAGTATAGTACATGTATATAACGCAGTACATAAGTAAGTATAGTACATGTACATAACATAGTACATAAGTAAGTATAGTACATGTATATAACACGGTACATAAGTAAGTATAGTACATGTATATAACGCAGTACATAAGTAAGTATAGTACATGTATATAACGCAGTACATAAGTAAGTATAGTACATGTATATAACACAATACATAAGTAAGTATAGTACATGTATATAACATAGTACATAAGTAAGTATAGTACATGTATATAACATAGTACATAAGTAAGTATAGTAAATGTATATAACGCAGTACATAAGTAAGTATAGTACATGTATATAACGCAGTACATAAGTAAGTATAGTACATGTATATAACATAGTACATAAGTAAGTATAGTACATGTATATAACGCAGTACATAGGTAAGTATAGTACATGTATATAACATAGTACATAAGTAAGTATAGTACATGTATATAACATAGTACATAAGTAAGTATAGTACATGTATATAACATAGTACATAAGTAAGTATAGTACATGTATATAACATAGTACATAAGTAAGTATAGTAAATGTATATAACGCAGTACATAAGTAAGTATAGTACATGTATATAACGCAGTACATAAGTAAGTATAGTACATGTATATAACATAGTACATAAGTAAGTATAGTACATGTATATAACACGGTACATAAGTAAGTATAGTACATGTATATAACGCAGTACATAAGTAAGTATAGTACATGTATATAACGCAGTACATAAGTAAGTATAGTACATGTATATAACACAATACATAAGTAAGTATAGTACATGTATATAACATAATACATAAGTAAGTATAGTACATGTATATAACGCAGTACATAGGTAAGTATAGTACATGTATATAACATAGTACATAAGTAAGTATAGTACATGTATATAACACAATACATAAGTAAGTATAGTACATGTATATAACACAGTACATAAGTAAATATAGTACATGTATATAACACAGTACATAGGTAAGTATAGTACATGTATATAACATAGTACATAAGTAAGTATAGTACATGTATATAACACAATACATAAGTAAGTATAGTACATGTATATAACATAGTACATAAGTAAATATAGTACATGTATATAACACAATACATAAGTAAGTATAGTACATGTATATAACGCAGTACATAAGTAAGTATAGTACATGTATATAACGCAGTACATAAGTAAGTATAGTACATGTATATAACATAGTACATAAGTAAGTATAGTACATGTATATAACACAGTACAGAAGTAAGTATAGTACATTAGTGCAGGGCTGGCACCTGTACCTCAAGCTTTAGATTCTCAGTACCTCAGGAATTGCCCTCTCTTGGTATCCTTCCCTTGACAGGGGGTACCCAGGTCATTGGCTGAGCTTGCTTTGTATAAGGTATATAACACACTACGTACAGCATACAGTATATACACACTATAATATAGGTTAGGCCTACAGCATATTACAGTATATACACACATTATACATACAGCACACAGGGACACAGCATACACACACACTATGTGCTATACTAGCAATTATCCAAGCTACATGTATGTTCATTAATTTATCCATACAAAACTTCTAATTAGTTACGCTAATTCATAAGGTCACTAGGACATGGTAACTGACCTGGTGAATGCACAGTGATCCATTGTACCAATAAGGTTGTCCCTAAGATCTATGTTGATGGTGCGTCGTGTTGGTATTGCCTTGAGACACTGAGAATTTACGTAGGAGATCTTGTTATGCGCGAGATTTAGCGTGGAAAGGAGACGGAACTGGGCAGCACACAACACGTCCATTCTCATGATGCTGTAGCAGAGTATATAATTATACAATATATACATTGCTTCAGTCTCTACTTATTCTGTTGTATAAAGGCGTGTTTATGTGCAGTACATAATAGTAAATCTCTGTGGCTCACAAAAGTTTAAAGTTAAAGTATAGCCATTTTCCTATTGACAATGTAGCTATTTAATAATGAAAGAGTAAAACCTATAAGTATTATAGACGGTAGAGACAGAAGAACTACTGTTAGCCAATAGCTGTACATTTGTTCCCTCTGTGAGACTCAGCCAGGCACACTGATTATACAAGTATGCAATATTAATACAGTAATACACACTGACTAACTGGGTTACCAGTCAAGAGCTATATTTACATGTATAACCCATATTAGTTCATTAGCCTGTGTACTCTTATCAACTATCCCTCTTACATAACATAAGAGGCAGCTAGTTAGACAGGCTATCATTATACTCATATCCTGGACTGTTGTTAGATAAGGCAACACATGGTGATGTTATCAGTAGCTATGCTGGTATACTAGTGCTCTGGCTGTATAGCTATAGAGTAAGGTCCACATACCTATTGTGTGAAAGATCAAGGGTGACCAACGAAGGCATGTCATCGAATGTACCTTCCTCAAAGGTCCTCAAGCTATTATGACTCATGAGGAGAGAAATCATGCCTTTAGATATATTTCCTGTAAACAACAACAACAAGAGTGACAACTCCAAAAACATTAAGATACAATGTAGGCTACACATGGGGTTACATGACATTGCATTACACCTTTAGTCTCATCCTTTGATTAGTTATACAAACACTGATTCTCTTATTGGTCAATGTAAGCCAATAGATGAAGGCAATAAAATAACTCCATATCAGATTTGGATTCCCTGTTTAGGTGAGATTCCCGTTTAGGTGGGATTCCCTGCTTAGGTGAGATTCCCTGTTCAGGTGGGATTCCCTGTTTAGGTGGGATTCCCTGTTTAGGTGGGATTCCATGCTTAGGTAGGATTCCCTGCTTAGGTGAGATTCCCTGTTCAGGTAGGACAGGAATATTTCTAAGCATAGTGTTCCCAACCACTATGTCTGTATCAAGGATTGATCTGGACATAGGCCTACACATGCGTGACACACATTTAGGTCACAGTAATATACACCAATAGGGAAGGCGTAGAGCTCTACTCACCTGCAAAGGTAGCCGCCTCTATAGAGTTGATATAGTTATGGGAGAGGTCAATGTGTGTTAGGTTAATAGGTACCAGGTTGGAGGTGAGAAAGGAATAGGCATCCAGTGACTGTAGTTCGTTGTGGCTGGAACAAGAGGAGAACAGGCTATTATACTAGATAATGTATTATGAGACACAAAGTACCAATAGGTTATAGAATGAGCTCCCAGTCAGCTATCACCATGACATTGGTTACAACCATTCAAACACTAGACTGTTTATATTACATGTACATTTGGCAAGTGGAGCTACAACACATTAGACTACATGGTTACTTATTATATACAACCAACTAGTACTAGATGAACAATTAAGAGGGACAACTTCAAGTAAATCACGTCACATACTGCTGTGCTGTGCATATACAGTAGCACACCTACCTGAGGTCCAGTGTGAATGTTCGTCTGCTAATTATGAACCTTGGGAAAGGAGGCATGTATGGGCCTGCACTTCGCCATGTACAGTTTATAGTGACATGACGTGACCCATCTTCCGAGCCACATCTACAATAATGTCACCAGCAATACAGGATATAGACTACTGTTAGTAAAGATAGGCCTGTAATACAGTTCTATCCACAGACTCCCCACCCCCAAACATGGGGGTGAGGAAAAATTTCAAAATGATTGCCAAACCTATAATTTTATCAAATATCATTTAGCTAGTGCAGCTGAAACCAAATAAGGTGAGGACATGACTACAGTGTCTAGTGGTATCAGGCTAGGGTCACTGGTCACTATAGTAGCCACTGATCACTATAGTAGTCACTGGTCACTATAGCAGTCACTGGTCACTAGAGTAGCCACTGGTCACTAATAGTAGCCACTGGTCACTATTATAGTGACCAGTGGCTACTATAGTGACCAGTGGCTACTATAGTGATCAGTGGCTACTATAGTAACCAGTGACTGCTACAGAGTAGACAGAATTATTACAGGTTAACTTACTCAGGTCCTTTGCCATTGCGGCAGATGTAGGGTACTGGACACTGTCCATCTTTCAGTGCATTCAGTTCATCTGTCACTTTATACTCTTCATAGAAACTATCATCCTGTGACATAACATTTGTTCTGTACATCAGCTGCTGTACTAGTACCAACTTTACTAGCAACAAGGTAGCACAACTCCAGCTATTAGCCATTTTCTACAACTTGATAATAATAATTATTATAATTTAATTCAACATAACAGCTAAGTAGGCCAGTAGTATCCTAGGCTACAACCTCCCAATCCTCCAGAGAAGCAAGTATTTAGCTTACCACGTGTTAGTCATGACTGTATATACTAAACTAACTATATTCCCATGTAAATTGATACAAGACACCAAGTACAAGTATGTAGGTCAAACTACTGGTATCAGCTTTCGAATCTATGTAATGCAAAGCCCTGCTGATAGTCCATTTGTTCTCTTGTTTTGCCCTGCCACAACTACATGTACAATGCAGCTACTGTAGTATATGGATAAGCAAAATTTCATGCTCTGTGAGAAAAAGCAAAAAAATATTTATCAAACAGTAAATAAAGTAACAAACAATGAGAGTTTATCAAACAGGATCAAAGTTCACTATAGAGTGAATCATACTCAGTAGGCCTATACTATTAGTATTACGGTGATTGATTGTGTTAGCATACGCTCTGCTCTTATCAGTTGAGTATAAACATACAATCTACATATACATCAGAAATGTGATGAAATATAGCCTAACCATAAACTAGTATATGTTAGTTATAGTAGGTAGTACTGTGCATACCACCCTCACTGCAGCATATTATGTGAATGGTGAACTGAGGCTATCTGATGCTATGATAATAGTTTCCTGATGATAAATCTGGTCTAGTGAGTGAGTCTATGATATAGAACTGAGGCATGTATAGTATAGGGACTGCTAATACCATCATTACGTAACACATGTAACACATAACACACCCATTACGTAACATGTAACACATCCATATAGGCTATATCCAAAAGCTTAGATGGGACTTCACACTCCAACAATTTTTGACGGCAAAATTTTGGCCGGAAGTTGGAGTTATCTTTATTGGCCAGTGAGCCCTTCCGCCGGATGCCGATATTTAGTGCACAGTGCCGGTCAAAGTATATAATTTCGCTTCTACGTGTAGATAGATGTGTTCATGTCTAATCCCAATGGCCCACCAGATGTAATCTAGACCTAAATAGTAACGAATTGCCAGACTCACTTATAGCCTACTCTCAAACAGTTCCAACAATAATTTTCACCAGATTGCATCCAGGAGCAGCCATGGACAAGGAGTTACAGCTCTAGACTTTCATGTGAGAGGTCAAGGTTGATTCTTGCAAAAGGCATTAGAAAATTGCTGACCTATTCAGATCCTAGCTTTCTTACCTGCTAGGATTAATTATGGGAAGTAAAACTAGTGAAGTGTATAAATGACCACCAAGAGCTGGTGGATCATCTCCTAGACCTACACTGTAGATGAACAAACAAAAGTATTCCCAGGACTCAAGGCTACCAGCACCAGAGCCCAGGGGTTTGCAGGAAATCTGGTAGCCAACTGCACAGTGGTAGTAGTATAGTGTGAGCATAGACTACTTACAAACTACTACTACAATGCTAAATAGATGACAGGTACACAGTATATAGTATATTATGATTAATTGCATTATTATAAATGTGGGTACAAGCACTCCACACACCCTATGATACAACAGTACACTCGTGTAGTGACATGCCGGTCTAGCCTCATATTTACAACACATAGTACCGTAGGAATCAAGGCTATGTATTCACTACACACTCACACGTTATATAGAGAGCAGGACATCATTATAGTCTACCTACACTGCTATATGGGGCCTCATGGTTTGGCTCTATCTTCAAATAGTATACTTTTACAAAAAGGAGATTTTATTTGCGAGCAGCCCAGTACTTGGTTCCACGTCTGTAGAAATAGCCCATCTACGGCTGGGGTCTGAACTCGAGGCTCTGCGGCACGTAACCCTAGTGTAGTGGTCAATGGGTCTGTGCAAGGTCACGAGGAGCCACAGTCTTGGGTTCAGTTTCAGTGAGGGATGGGTTATTTCCACAGATTTGTAACCAAATCTCTGGCTGCTAACAAATAAATCCCCTCTATCACAGAAAAACATCATACTTACACTGGAATTGTATATGACAGTCATAAAGTTCAAATGTCTGTTGGCTATATCCTACTGTACTCTAGCAATGATAGTTCTGCAGTAGTAGTAGCAGCAGCTATTAGTGACCTAGTGCTAGTAGCGACCTAGTGCTAGTAGCGACCTAGTGCTAGTAGCGACCTAGTGCTAGTAGCGACCTAGTGCTAGTAGCGACCTGGTGCTAGTAGCGAGCTAGTGCTAGACTACCAGTAGTGACCTAGTGATAGTAGCAACCTGGTGCTAGTAGCGACCTGGTGCTAGTAGCGACCTAGTACTAGTAGTGACCTAGTGCTAGTAGCGACCTAGTACTAGTAGCGACCTAGTGCTAGTAGCGACCTAGTGCTAGACTACCAGTAGTGACCTAGTGATAGTAGCGACCTGGTGCTAGTAGCGACCTAGTGCTAGTAGCGACCTAGTGCTAGTAGCGACCTGGTGCTAGTAGCGACCTGGTGCTAGTAGCGAGCTAGTGCTAGACTACCAGTAGTGACCTAGTGATAGTAGCAACCTGGTGCTAGTAGCGACCTGGTGCTAGTAGCGACCTAGTACTAGTAGTGACCTAGTGCTAGTAGCGACCTAGTACTAGTAGTGACCTAGTGATAGTAGTGACCTAGTGATAATAGTGACCTAGTGATAGTAGCGACCTGGTGCTAGTAGTGACCTAGTGCTAGTAGTAGTAGTAGTGTACTTGACTGCGCTGTGTATGTGTAGTATAACATATACAACGGTATTTTAAATTGAAAGTAATTGCTGCTGTCACTTGCATCTTGTATGTACACAGCAATTACATTACTGTACTATCGAACCACCAGCTCCCACCAATGGGTATATACACAGTGTAATGACATGTGAAATTATATGCATGTTCATGTGCAAGTGAACCTGTAACCTGTGACATATACAGCAGAATGGCAAAGTTAAAAGCGATCACCGTGGGCATGTTTGGAGGAGAGATAGGTGGGCACATCTGGAGGAGAGATAGGTGGGCAAGTCTAGAGGAGAGATAGGTGGGCAAGTCTAGAGGAGAGATAGGTGGGTATTTCTGGAGGAGAGATAGGTGGGTATTTCTGGAGGAGAGATAGGTGGGCAAGTCTAGAGGAGAGATAGGTGGGTATTTCTGGAGGAGAGATAGGTGGGCAAGTCTAGAGGAGAGATAGGTGGGCAAGTCTAGAGGAGAGATAGGTGGGCAAGTCTAGAGGAGAGATAGGTGGGCAAGTCTAGAGGAGAGATAGGTGGGTATTTCTGGAGGAGAGATAGGTGGGCACATCTGGAGGAGAGATAGGTGGGCAAGTCTAGAGGAGAGATAGGTGGGCAAGTCTAGAGGAGAGATAGGTGGGTATGCCTGGAGGAGAGATGGAGAAGAGGATATAAAAATGCTGGTAGAAATTTGAGTGCAGGGGAGAATGAAAGAAAAGAAGGGCCAACCAGAGATAGGTAGTCAGCCTGGGAGGCCATGAGAAAATATAGGTGACAGTGTGGGATGACATATGATGATTTACTGATGCCTTACAGAACAGAAGTAAGAAATATGATATGGAATAAAGTAAACATATTATTTTAATTTCACAGAGATGAATAGATGAGCCTTTATATCCACACAGCATACAAACACCCATCCCATTAACACAACTATTTACAATACATAATGTATAATGATATTATGCTAGACCATATGGACTGCATAGCATCGTCTTCCAATGCTTAACCCTCCCATTACACAGGGCCCGTGTAATGTAGTCCTCAGAAGAGAGGTCAGCAGCTGCTAGTCCCATCTAAAGACCCATGAGGTCGTTATGCAAACTTGGTTCCCTGAAATGTCTTGCTAAGGCATGTATGCCTACAGTCCTATATATGCATGTACATGTAGGGTAGTATAGTATTACTATTACTAAAGGCAATATTTAAGTTTATAGTAGTATTATAGTATTACAGTATTATAGTATTGTAGTATTATAGTCATAACCATACTGCTTATAGATAGTCTTTTGTCAGGGGAGACAACAGTTAACATACATTATAATAGCCGTAGTCAGCATGCAAAACTAAAGTCACGACAAGAAGACCTTCATCAAATTCGCAGTTCAATTTCACTTCAGCATTTAAAATGGCAGGCAATAACATTGTTGTACCTGAAGGGTTGAAGGGTTACAATTACAAACACTGTGTATAGTCTCTAGGGCTACTCTGCTACACTGTGTATAGTCTCTAGGGCTACTCTGCTACACTGTGTATAGTCTCTAGGGCTACTCTGCTACACTCTGTATAGTCTCTAGGGCTACTCTGCTACACTCTGTATAGTCTCTAGGGCTACTCTGCGCAATTCTCTCACAGTTTTGCCATCAACCACACTTTAGCAATTGAAGCTATTCTATTTTTTCTTGTACCACCAATCACCCAATCAGCGTTTCAGCTGACGCAACTGTGCTCTATTAATAGTACTACTACATTGCCATATAGGCCTATATTATAACTATAATATAATACTACAATATTATATATTACATGTAGGCCTATACTATAACTAGGACTGCACATAAAATATGCAATATTCACGTTACATCACACCATACCATTAGTTCACTTTTTTACATAACACACTGCATAGTGTACACTTAGGCTACATTACGTGATCTGGTGATCATAGTCACGTGCTCATAGTGAGTCATTACACAGTTATATAAAAAAATAGTTATGTAATCATAAGTAAGACAAAACGTAATGAATGATAACTTGATAGCTGATACAATGACATGATGATTATCAGATTATCATTATAATAATAATCTATAATTATTAAATTATGAAATATAATAATAATTAATAATATGTTATAATAATATCAAATATGAATCAGATAATAATTATAATATAATAATATCAATATGATAGAAAATATTATATAAAAATAATAATAATATAACCACTACATCTGTTGAGACATTATAATATAATATAATTACTGTTGTGTTTTGTTGGAGTCATCGCCTCCTGTCATGTTATGTGCAAAGCTAGCTTTTGGCTAGAATAGCTTATAGCTGTAAGATATTAGATATATTTCTGGGTATATAAACACTTCTGCTATATGGTAAAATCAGAGTTGAGATTGAGCAGTAACATAAGACATTAAATAAACTGTTAGAAGAATACAACAGATTTGGCGACGAGGATTAACCACATATCAAGTATCAACTCATCAGCTGCCATCTGAAACAAAGGTAAATTTGACTCACATATTGGTCAAATAACTATGGCTACTACAACTGAACAACTAGTTACCTTGCTAGCCCAACAAATTGCTCAACAGAAGGAACAGATGGAGCAGCAGAAGGAACAGATGGAGCAGCAGAAGGAACATCTGGAAAGGCAGCTGGAGGAACAAAGATCACAGCATGCAGAACAGATGAAATTACTTGCTCAATCAACAGGCAGGCAAGTACAAACCACACCAAGTTTCACCGCATTCAATCCGAATACGGAACTATGGACTGATTACTTCTCAAGGTTCACTACTTTTATCCAGGCTCAGTCTATCACAGATGAAAAAGTACCACAGGTATTCTTGACTAACCAATCTACTGATATATACAAACAACTGAAGGATTGGACAGAGCAGCAGCCAAGAAAAGACATACAGAAACTGGAAATGGAGGAAATCTACAACTATATGATGGCTCAATATAACCCAAGGACTTTTATCATCAGAGAGAGGTACAGATTCTGGAGTGACATGAACAGAAAACCAGGAGAGACAATTCCAGAATTAGCAGCTAGGATTCGGCATGACGCAGCCACATGCGACTTCACATCTATTCAGGATCCCCAGGATGAAGCCTTACGAACAAGATTCATATGTTCAGTAGGAAATGAAGCCATCTTAAAAGCACTTTTCAAATTGAAAGATGGAGATTTAACTTTCAACAGAGCAATAGAGGTAGCAGCCGAAGCGGAAGAAGCAGCCAAGGTAGCCAAGGAAACTGTCCATGGAACAACCAATACGCTACACTTGCTACGGAAGAAGAAGACGACTCTAACAACAAAGACACACTCACAAACAGCTTCACCATGTAAATGCTGTGGAAGAACAAATCATAATCAAAGGGACTGCAGATACAAGAACGCTGCATGCAACTACTGCAAGATAACAGGACATCTAGAAGCAGTCTGCCGCAAGAAGAAGAAGATGAACTCTCAGCCATTAAATATTGTGAGGGCTCTAAAAACAGTACATGCTGTTCCACAGATTCAAGTAGAATTAATTCTTCAAGGACAGCCACTGCAACTAGAAGTGGACACAGGAGCGGGAGACAACTTTCTATCAGAACACAATTGGAGAAGACTAGGAGCACCTACACTGCAACCACCACTGATTCACTATGAGTCAGCTACCCATCACCCGATAGAGATTATAGGCACGTGTACACTCAACACCAAAGTAGGAGGTCAGCAAGAGAAACCCCTTCATTTTGTAATCAGCAAAATACCTAATCTCAACCTTCTGGGCAGAGGTGGAATCCAACAGCTAGACATCTCCCTAGATTCTCTGATGCCACAAGCCGATAGAAGACAACATACAGACGTTCTCACAATCAGCAGCAACCTTAAGGAAGCATGCAGAAGACTAACATCAGAGTTCAAGGATCTCTTCAAGCCAGAATTAGGATGTCTAAAGGATTTTGAACTAGAAGTGAAGTTCAAACAAGACAGTAAGCCTATTTTCTGCAAACCCCGACCAGTACCATATGCCATCCAAGAAGATTTAGGCCAAGCGTATGATGCTGGAATCAGTAGAGGAGTCTGGGAACCTGTACAGTTTAACTCTTATGGTACTCCCGTAGTACCAATAAGAAAAGCACAGCTACCTGGACAACCAAGACGGAAGTTGAGAGTTTGTGGAGACTACTCAGTGACAGTCAACGCACAGCTAGAAGATCATCGTCAGCCAATCCCTTTACCAGAAGAACTGATGAGGAAGCTAGGAGGCGGACATGGTTTTTCAAAGATTGACTTGGCTGATGCGTACAACCAGATTTGCTTAGCACCAGAAAGTCAAAAGAAACTAGCACTCAGCACACACAGAGGAGTCCTATTACAGAAGCGCTTACCTTTTGGAATAAGTTCTGCACCAGGGTATTTCCAAGAGATTATGGAGCAACTAACCCAAGATCTGCCTGGAGTCGCTGTCTATCTGGATGATATTCTAGTGTCCGGAGCAACAGCAGAAGATCACCTAATCAATCTTCGCAGACTACTTCAACGCCTGCAAGACCGAGGGTTAAGATGCAATCTCCAGAAATGTGTCTTTGCAGAAGACACAGTAGAATACCTGGGACACCAGCTATCTCAAGAAGGCATAGCAAAAGGATCTGGAGTAGAAGATGTAAAGAAGATGCCACCACCCACTGATGTAACAGGTCTACAATCTTTCATGGGTTCCATCCAATTCTACCACAAGTTTCTACCAGATCTATCAACAGTCACAGCGCCTCTTCAGAAGTTATTAAGAAAGGGAGAGAAATGGCAATGGACACCAATTCAACAAGCAGCATTTTCTCAACTCAAGCAGATGTTATGCAGTGACCTTGTCCTGGCACATTTTGACCCATCATTAAAGTTAGGCATATCCTGTGATGCATCAGCAGTGGGACTCGGGGTAGTGCTATTCCATCGATACGGAGATGGATCTGAAAGACCAATTGCCCATGCAAGCAAGACACTGACACAGACTCAACGAGGATACAGCCAAACCCAGAAGGAAGCACTAGCTATCATCTTTGGCATCACCAAGTTCCACCAGTTCTTATATGGGAGGAAGTTCATACTCATAACGGATCATCGATCTCTACTTACTCTGTTTGGCCCCAACAAAGCAACACCGGCTATGGCGGCCAACAGACTCTCCAGATGGGCACTTACACTAAACCAGTACCAGTACTCCATTGAATACAGGAAAACCTCAGAACATGGAAATGCAGATGTACTCAGCAGACTACCTAGTGGCCCTGATGCTAAGTTTGATGCAGAAGAAGAAGGAGAAGATATAGACACCGTTTGCTGTATCAAAGCTATCGGCACACAGCTCTCTCCAACAGAACCTGGAGTGCTGAAGAAAGAAACGGCTAAAGATCCAGTGCTCAGCAAAATTATGAGATATACCAGGGAAGGCTGGCAAGATGAAGAGCGGAATCCATATCAGAGTGAAGTAAACTTGGAAGGCTACAGCATCAAGGATTTCCAGAAGTTAACTGCATCACTATCAATTGAAAATGGATGTTTACTATATGGAAGCAGAGTGGTAATTCCCCTATCTCTCCAAAAGGAAGTGTTACAACTGATACATATGGGACATTTTGGCATGCAGAGAATGAAGCAACTGGCTCGCACTGCAGTCTACTGGCCTCGTATGGACAAGGACATTATGGAGATGACTCAGAAATGCACCACCTGCAGGGAACATCAGAACCAACCAACTAAGGCACCAATTCACCCTTGGATGATGCCAGAAAAGCCGTGGAGCAGACTACACATCGACCACGCAATCAACTTCATGGGGACCAATTGGCTGGTCCTAGTAGATGCTTACACCAAGTATCCTTGTATACATCCAACAAGTTCTACCTCCACCAAAGCAACTACAGACCTACTGGAAAAAGATTTTGCTCACTTTGGTTACCCTCATACCATAGTCACAGATAATGGAACAAGCTTCACCTCAGACGAGTTTCAGCAGTGGTGTAAGGAGAGGGGAATCATCCACCTACGAGGAGCACCTTACCATCCAGCCACTAATGGAGCAGCTGAACGAATGGTGGGATCATTTAAACAGTCTCTAAAGAAGTCTACTCTTTCCACCAACCAAGCTCTTCAGGAGTTTCTAATGCAATATAGACGAACACCGCTATCCTATGGATTCTCTCCTAGTGAGCTACTGAATGGACGACAGATCAGGACAAAGATAGATGTGCTGTTACCTTCTCCGGCTCATTTGGCTCAAGGAAAACAAATGCAAGACGTCCAGAGAACCAAGAAGTTACATTGCTATAATGTAGGAACCCCCTGTTATGCGCTATATTGTGGACCTAGACGAAACAGGCAACCTAAATGGATAGAGGCGGTGGTCACCAAAGTTCTGGGAAGCAGATCGGTAATGGTCAAGATTATGCCAAGAGGACCAGTCTGGAAAAGGCACATAGATCAGTTACAGCTTCGACATGTCAGTGCAGAGGATGGTGAACCACCAGAAGATATACATATACCTGAATCTCCTACAAGCAACACTAATAAGCAGAGAAGTACAGAACCTGAACACAATACACCACCAACACCACCGAAGATCAAATACCGGAATCCCAGGATGCCAGACCCAAGTGCATACACACGTTCTAACCCCAGACGATCCACAAGAAACCGGAAGCCCAAATAAAAGAATAATCAAATTTCAGGAAAGAGGTGTTGAGACATTATAATATAATATAATTACTGTTGTGTTTTGTTGGAGTCATCGCCTCCTGTCATGTTATGTGCAAAGCTAGCTTTTGGCTAGAATAGCTTATAGCTGTAAGATATTAGATATATTTTTGGGTATATAAACACTTCTGCTATATGGTAAAATCAGAGTTGAGATTGAGCAGTAACATAAGACATTAAATAAACTGTTAGAAGAATACAACAACATCATAATGATAATTCGATAATTTTAATAATAATCATGAGGTGATGATCTGATGATAACTCATGATAATCATAATGATAATGATAATAAAATCTAAACGAAATATCATTTCCACATAACTATCAAATCTTCATCTTGTGCTGAATGTAGGCCGTAAATGTATAAGCAACAGATTTGTGGTTATTATAATTATTACTTTTGGAAATCATATTTAACTTACCACGACAGTATTAGTAGGCTATCAGTAACTCTTAGCTCGTTAACTAATGGCAATGCTAAGCTTGAAGGGCAGGTACTACCGCGGTGGCACGTGAATGTTTATGAAGAATAATCAACCAATATGTACAGTCAACGCCTGTAATGCGTCACGGAACTAGTTTGTTCGCACAGCAATGAATGAATGAAGGGTGATGACTTCTTGGTGTGACTTCTAGGGCGATCTAAGATCCTCTATCATCAGGGATTACAGTCGAAGTCTACAAGGACATCCGCAGATCATCAATTTGGGAAATTTATCCCCTGGCTAAGGTCGACTTTACTGTAACTTGAAGTTGTCCTTTCCCAGATTGGGATAGAACAACTTCGAATTGATCCCTCTGAAGTCTAAACTGATCTTCACAATTCATACCAATGTACATCATGTATGTGTTAGTGTCAGTGCTTTTTTGTAAGATCAGTTGAGGGGGCTCCCTGCATATTTCAGGTTCCCTCCCCGCTCTCACCTCCACACATGCTACATAGCACTCCCACTGAATCCGCTTGACATTATTATAAAATGTTTTGCTGAATATATAGCAAGGTGGCTGTAATGTGAGGAGTGCTTTGTGTGCAGTTGGCTCAAAGCGTATCTACTGCTCCCTGGCAAAGCTTTCTTTTTTACGGTTGCTGAGCTGGTGTAGCGGTAGTAGGGTTCGCTCACTGTGCTAGGGGATTAGATGCCGTAGAGCCAGAGGCGCCGGGTTCAATCCTGGTGAGGAACTGGTGTTTTAATAGATGTCAAACAAGTCTCTGATTGCTCAAAAGACAAATTTCTTGCATACGAATCATCCTATGCATACATGTATAAGTGATTAGAGATGTATATTTGATATACATTGTACATGTACCAGATAACATGTATGTTTCTAATAGGATGCATCATGCATGATGCCTAGCTATGGCTACGGCTACTTTTTAAACTTTTACTTTTAAAATGGCAATTTGTTGAGAGGGCTCCCGGGAGCCCCTCAACAAACCATGATTTTTTGAGGGGTCACCCGGGAGCCCAGAGAGCCCCCTACACAAAAAAACACTGGTTAGTGTATGTATTAGTATGTTGTTGTGTTACTCATGTCCTGGTGTACATGTACATTTGTACTGCATGTATTATATTTTTGCATCAACATAGTTTTAGCTCAGAATAATGCTACATTTAGCTTAGTTTCCAAATCCAACTCTATACCGAACTGTTAGGGTCTTCAAACTACCGACTGTGTTAATTGTATTACATCAGGTAGCGATGTACGATCAGAGCATCAAAGAGTGGAGACTAAAGCCAACCATGCAGACGGTAGCTACTTGTCCAGCTTGGCACTACGCTGGTGAAAGGGCGATCCCTTGGTCTACGGGTGTGGGAGAGTACCTTCAGCACCAGAGAGGGTGTTGAGGCAGAATTCCAACCAGCCTGCTGCGGGCGCAACCACAATACTAGGCTGCAGGAGAAATGAGTCAGAGGGACTGATGCACCAACAAAGGGTAGCAGGATAGAGGCCTAGTTACAGTCCTGGAGATTCCTAGAACCTCACTTGGAGTCCAAGTACTGTAGGTGGTCGAAAGATGTAGGTGTAAGCTAATAGTAGTTTAATGATAAATCATAAAGTAAGATCATCATCTTACTTTATTATTTATGGTTGGTCAGTTGGTTATAATGTGTACCTAATGTGTTAGCCTAAAAAATACAACGTCACTATGTATAGAATAAGATGCTGCTTTCTTGGCAGCGCACAAGCAAATACGCAAACAGTGAAAACACGCTATACTTATCATATACTAAGATAGCTTCCTGACCTAGGTCAAAGGTTATATAATATTCAGTCATTAACAGTAGGGCTCAAACTACAAAAGGTTCACTCCTAATCCATTGTAAGATGATCTCATAGGACATAAAATGAAGGTTACACAATAGATTGGTAATCGCTGCACAACACGGTATGAGATGTGCTGTCAAAGAGACATCTTCATGAATATTATACAAGTTCTAGAGGATAAAAGTGCTACAATATTCAACGTGCAGCATGGTTACACATATTACACACACAATTACACTCACAATATTGTACACATAAATCACATGCAAGTACGCTAGCTGAGAACACTACCTTTTACTTCTTTTGCTAAGATCAGTGCCTACACTTTGGTAGTCAAACTATGCATTAGTTAAAGCTAAGTCACGGCTATGGAGTTGTCTTTCCCCTAGCATCCACTGTTTAGGCTAGGTCAGCAGGACTAACCAGGACTAACTATAGCCCATGTGCTATAGTTACCCTCTGCCTGGTTAGTCCTGCACTTGAGCTGGTATACTTTTTTCTCTAGTACATGTTATATGGCTACACCTTTGAACCTAAACAGACACAATAATTTTCACTTACAATATCTTTAAGACAGATGAAAAGCTTTTAAATTCTCTAGTAATAACCCATAACTTTAATACTAGAAATAAAAGTAAACTTTTGAAACTGCCAAAAACTAAAACTAACAGGGGGAGGAGATCGGTGTACTATGCCGGTATTGAGCTTGTTTCTAGCTATGCCTTGGACATCCTTGACCTCCCTCCCAGGGCTTTTGCGGCGGCTTTGGCGTCTCGTCTCTGGGGAGCGGGGGTGTGAGCACTGTGGGGTGTCTGGGGGCGTGGTGGGTGCTTCCCCTCGGCACCGGTACACTTGAGCAGGGATTGCCTCGACTCTAGTCTCGGACGATCTGGCTTCCCTTTTGTGTAACTTTATACTTGCTACGCTTTTACTATAATTTATTGTTGTTATTGATAAGCAATAAACTCAATAATAATAATAATAATAATAAATAATAGAGGCAGCTAATTGATAGGATTTAGAGTTGGATATAGTTTCCATGCACAATTTTCAGTGAGTGAAGACCTGTTAGTAACTGCTATTTAGTAATAAACTAATAATACATTTAAAACCTGGCTATACAACTGTTGTGCTCCTACAGAGTTCTACAGCTAGAGCCGCTATGAACTGGACATCTATGGACACAAAGTTGTCTTTCCTTGTTCAAGGAGAGGGCAAACAACTTCTTTACACATCTCATCTGAGGACATGATTTCGCCTGAGTTTTTAATTCATTGAAATAATGTTTGTGCTAGAACCATAGAGTTATCTCCCCTATAGCTAGAACTGTTCGGTAAGGGCCACGCCCTGTAGCCTATGTTTAACTGCTCGTTTTGCCCGGTGCCACTTTCGCTGACAACAGCACCACTACCACCTTCTATTTGCTTGGATTAAGCAGAGCGCAGGCCACCTTAGCCATCCTGGTAATCGATGACTTAGGAAAGTAGAGCGATTTTGTGAACAAAATTGTGTGTTTAATATAGTTCGTTGTTGCTCATCATCAGTCATTAGTAAACGGTAGGACTACAAATAATCACATGATTATTAGTTGTATTGCCGTTAATGCTCATCTAGTAGTACAAAACTCTAATAGTTCTCAACCAATTCACCAAACGTGTGCTTGTGTTTCACCTTTCTGGTTCTGGTTTCAAATCTCTTCAAAATAAAAATAATTATAGTAAAGTATTAGTATTTTATTTTATTTTTATTTTTTCCGCATTTGGCCATAGTGAATTTTAGGCCTAGCTGATACTCACTGTCTTGTCTTATTCTTAGACTACTTCTCCTGGATTGTTATGGCTCCTGTTACTCTACAACTTCAGCCCGAGTATGGCTATGTCATGCTCGTGTTTGTTCTCAGTGTGTTTCAACTAATGTGGATGTCAATGAAAGTGATGGGTGCGAGGAAGAAGTACAATGTTCAGGTAAGTTAAGATTGCATTGCATCGCATAAGTCTAGTCTAATCAAAGGGTAATTGACAAAAAGTTAAGTTTGTGAGATTCAACAATTAATTATAATATTGTAGTAGATATTGATCAAATTGTCACCCATACTTACATATGTCACCCCTACTATTAGAATGAGGCACTGGGAGGGCCAGAATTCTCTTGCAAATTTCAACATCGACAAACGATAACTATGGATCATACATAATTTACACAAGTGATTTTTGATGACCTATAACGACATCGTGTCTATCAATGAATACTCAAATTTGTATGTGAAATAATTGGAAGTATGAAGTACATGTATGTAACTTAGGCCTTGCTGCAATTTGTTGGACCTCTCGATGTCTGATTCTGACGAAAGAGGTCACATATATCTGTGTTAGTAGTAGTAGCCTCGTATAGTAGTTGCGGTCTAGTATAGTGTGTTTTTGTTTATATTTAGTAGGCCGTCACTAATGGCCCCCTTTTATGTATGCAACTTCTGATGTACTGTATCTTTGCAACATGCATATTGACTCTCGTTGTACCGTATTGGCTTTTATTAATGAGGACTATCTATCTATTAATTCATCTTTACATGACCAGATTGTATAAATAGTAATATAATCCTATATTTTGGCTCTACACTGTTCCAATACTTGTGTAAAATACATTTGTTCTTGCACTACCATACTGGAGCAATGCAGTATTGTCTTGGAACTTACTGACAAATAGGAGTGTTATCATACTCTCGGACTGACTGTTGGTAAATAGACCAAGGGAGACTTACCATTGGGGTCAATGCTTGCTTAGTGGAATACTGAGACATGAAGATGGGCACCGGGTGGCACTGTGAAAGGATACATTTTGAATATTATAGAATTGATGTCAAATACACAGTTTTAGAAGTTAGGGGCAGAAGTGGAGAAATTTGAAATCGCTTCTGTTCTTTCTTCGTCAAAGCTGAAGCAGGAGAAGTTGTTTTCTCTGTATTTTATTGGCCGACTACTTTTAATATTAGAACAAAGTACAAGATTATCCAAATTTCTTCGCCTCCCCACATGCATACGGTATACTATATGTATACGTGTATATAGTATACTACACGTGTATACAGTAGGCATATTATACTACACATTCATACAGTAGGCATATATTACCTGTATACAGAATGACTAAATGCTTTCTATTATGTTTGTAGCCACCTAATCTCTACTCTACCACTAGTGATATGTTCAACTGTGTACAGAGAGTACATCAGAACACGTAAGCTTCTTTCTACTCCTTCTACTTCCTGTTTTAGTCGTCACATTAGTTTATAAGTGCAGTAACTGGCCAATCAGAACGGTTGACACCAATTAACTTTTTCATCTACCTCTGACAGATGTCTTCTATTGCACACGCTGTATCACTGCATAGACTTACATGTAGGTACATGTCATTGACAACGAATATTGTCACATTGTGGAGACATTTGTGTGGCCTTAGGTTTCATGATTGTATTTATGCAGTTGGGTTGGGGGGTTTGTTACTCAATAGGAAATTGAAAGACGACTTCTCCTGCTTCATGTTCAACAATTCAGCCATAATCTTCTACAGCCTAAGTCTAGCTTGAATCTCTGCTGTTAAATATCCATTTTTTCAACTCATATAGCCTGGCATCTTAACTTGTATTTATATGTTGTAGTTTGGAGGGTTTCCCAATGTTCCTTGGCCTACTCTTCCTTGGTGGACTCAAGCATCCTGTAAGCTCATTCTATGTTCTACTACATAGTGATACTCATACAGTCGTACTGTGCAGGCCAATATACTTAATCATGACGTAATACTGACTCGGTCAGTTCACTGAGACTGAGGTCTGTTTTATATTTGCAGTGTCTCTCAGCAGCTGGAGGAGTGGTTGTTATTGTAGGGAGGTACTTCTATGCTCAGGGTTACTACACTGGGGGTAAGGGCTCAGTTCTGTGGTGTAGTAATAGTAATACTGTATAGCAGTGGTATGTACCCCCCCCCCCCGCACTAGGGGAAGACTGATTGTATCTACTGCTATAGTATTGTGTGCAGTTGTCTGTAACACAAGATGTAAATAGTCTTATCATTGATGGCCATACCTATGCTTATGTACACATCAACAACAGTGTAGTAGTATCCATCATGTTACAATGACACTGCACTATTTATGTCCCACATTGTCACCTTAGTCATGGTATGTTGTATCAGTGTATCATTTCGTCATCAGTTATCATCAGACAAGTTGATTCACTGCTAGTAGCAGTTATGGAGTGTGTGTATCCCCCTCTATAGAATAGGCTGATACTGAACGTCTGGTTTCTTCTCTTTAGACCCTTCCAAGAGGAGTTGGGGAGTATTCTTCCATCTCGGTGAACTCATATGTCTGGGCTGTCTGATATCTGGAGCTCTCACTCTGCTCGGATATCTCTAGACTTGCATCTGGTCATGTGACTATCTTCTACTGTGTCTATACTGCACCCTGCTAGTACTATTATATGCACATTACTTACCTATATTATCAGTTGTATCGTAGTGCTAGGAACATGGTATAACATGTGTTAATACGTGGGGAGTAACTCCTCCTATATACAGTACAATATACGATGAACATTCCATAGATTGTGATTATATTATATAAAATGTGTATGATATACAATGTAGCTAATAACGCCCTGCCATTCATACACTGATTACTAGTTAAGCATGATTCTAGACCCTCTGCTAGTTTGTGTGATATTTACTCTCAGTTTCTAGGCTATGTAACGGTTAATAAAACTGAATCAGTGAATACCACTGCCCTCATTCTAGTGACTAGCATAATATTACAGATTACATGTATATATCTATTGGATTTGTGTGCTCTTGTATATATCCTATGTTAATACATCGCATAACATGGCAAGGAGAGCTTATGGTTACAAGTCCATTTCACAACATGATGAGACGATTTGGTTGCCATAGAAACAGGAATGACTCAAGTATACACTAAACAAACATTATCATTTGTTCACAGACACTATTCTAAGCCTCAGTTGTCATATCTTATGGAGTACTTAATCTTTACACTGATATAGTAATACACTACTTTGTCAAAATACCATGTACAAAATAATAATATTGATGTTTCAAGTAAAACGGCAAGATTTTAGAAATATGAAGAAAGGGACCATATTTTATTGAATAAGGTACAATATCCCTTCTGTCAGTTGTCCTCACTACACTTTACCAACTGTTCCATAGTTCCTCAGTGCTAAAGGGCATTCATAGCCTGATGATGAAGCTGAGAAGTTGTCCCCTCTCTTTCCATTCAATCAATAATAAATAGAGGGAGGACAACTTCATAATTGGATCAATAGCTTGACCAGCCAAACCTCTGCATTTAGGAGAGGAAAATCCTAACATAGGAGAGTTCGAAACATGTGGAGTATATAAAAAAGAGAGAGGGCAATCCAAACAAGTTGAGAGTTCTAAGATAGTGAACCTGTGGTTATGAGGTAGCATACAATATGAGGTAGCATTACATTGAATTAGAGGGCTATGCCAGAATTAAGCAAAGCTCTATCTATATGGTACATCAGATGATGGAATAGAATACTAGGAGTAGTAGAGTATCGCATCAGAATATGTAACCATGTAATAGCAATAGTTTCTGCTTTTGTTTTGTACATTACATGTATATAGTGAGTGATAAACAGACTTTGTATTCTCACAGATAGTTGTAACTCGTGCCAATAGGAACCTTGTACACTATATAGTCACATAGACATATACAGTGTACATACAACCTTATATACTATATAGTCACATAGACATATACAGTGTACATACAACCTTATAATATACTATATAACACATAGACATATACAGTGTACATACAACCTTATTGTAGTGTATTGGTAAGACTGTATTGCACTTACTTTATTAGTTCTCCCTTTCACCTCTGCCCAGTCTTATCGTCCCAGTCCAAGTGCCTTCCCTTCGTACCTCCTGCGCAGACCGGATCTAGTCCGAGTCCGTGACGCTACATCACATCTCTCCTTCTTTATCCTTCTCCTTCTGTTCAGCCTTCGCTATTACTGTCAATACTTCTTCTCTATAGCCTTCTCTATCAACTGTGTATCCTCCCTTGCTATATCTCTTCTCTATGACCTTCACTATTAGCTGTGTACTCCCTTCCTATGAATCTTCTCCGTAGCCTTCTCTATCCACCGTGTATTATCCCTTTTTTTTTTCTCCTCTCTAAGCTCTCCCTTCAGCCTTCACTATTAGTGACCCTGTATTAATAGTCATAAATATAATCTGGGTCTCTCCTCTTTTTTCTAACTCTACCCTTACTGCTCACACACACTCCATTCTCCCTGGCATTACACTCTAACTCACTGTCATTGGTCAGACCTGTTTCTTCCCCAGCCTCCTTTTCTTTATTCACTATCGGTGTCTCATCCCTCTTCGACTCCTCTTGCGTTCTCAACCTTAGGTAAACTCTAGACCTCCGCAGAAGCCTGCCGTTTACTTCAACCCAGTAACTGTATGGCTCCTCTGCTTTGTATCTCACCACGCCAGGCCTGCTAGGATCTTTGTGATCCCTCTTCACCCACACCAGGGTCCCCTCCTCTAGATCCGGCATTTTGACAGCTCTGTGGCCTCTGTCAAAATCGCGTTTCTGTCGCTCTTTCAGGCTTGTGTCTCTAATCTTAAATCCTTCCCTATCTGGTACCCTGTCTCCTACGGCCTTAAGCCTGGGGATCTGATTCCTCAACTTCCTACCCATCATCAGCTCATCCGGTCTGTATAAGCTCTCCAGTGGCGTAGTCCTATAAGCTAAAAGAGCCAACAGCTTATCCTTCTCTTTCCTCCACATAGTCTTCACCGTTTCCACCGCTCTTTCTGCCATCCCATTGCTTTGATGATAGTGTGGGCTACTGGTCTCATGTGTGATTGCGTACTCTGACATCAAGTCTCTCCATTCCCTTGAGATGTAACACGGACCGTTATCTGACCGCATTCTCTTCGGCGCCCCGAACCTAGCTATCAATGGCCTGAATTTCTTGACCAGGTGCTCCCCTGTCTGGCTATTCATTTCAGCTGTCTCTATCCACCGTGAGTAGTAATCGACAAAGAGGGCATACCACTTTCCCTCAAACTCAAACAAATTAGTGCCTACTTCTTCCCAAGGCCCTTCTGGCAGTACACTGTTACTGACTGGTTGATTTGCATCCTTTGGTTACAAATGCATCGATTACAGGTCACTATCATGTCCTTCACTTCCCTATTCAGTGCAGGCCACCACACTGTGTCTCGGCTTCTCCTAACCGTCTTCACTATACCTTGGTGTCCACTGTGCAATTTCTTCAACATGTCTCCTCTCATACTGAGGGGGATGTATATCCTAGAATTCATGGTCACCAACCCATCCACTAAACTCAGGTGATCTGCATTAACCCTCACTTTCCTCACCTCCGGAGACGGATTTTGAGGCCAAGTCCCCTCAATGCCTTTCACTATATCCTGATAATCCTTATCAATCGTTCCGGATCTCCTGACTTCCTCTAAGGAGATATCTGTAATGGCATTAATATAAGTACTCGCATGCATCTCCACCCTCTGCACCTTCACTATTTCCTTTCCTGAGGGTGGCCTTGACAGAAGATCAGCGATGAACATTCCAGTCCCCGGAGTGTGAAAGATACTATAATGGTATCGCATTAGTCGCATCTTAAATCTTTGTATCCTTAACGGCAGGTCAGACAAGTCTTTGCTACCCAACAGCGGTATCAATGGCTTGTGGTCTGTCTCTATCTCAAATGACCTTCCTACCAAGTAAAAGTCAAACTTCTCGCACGCCCATGTGATCGCTAATGCTTCCTTCTCTATCTGTCCGTACCTCTTCTCTGTCTCTGTCAACTTCCTCGAAGCATACGCCACTGGCTGCCATGAACCGTCTGTAGCTTCCTGGAGTAGAGCCGCTCCCAACGAATGTGCACTAGCATCTGCAGTCACACGGTGGCTTTTGCTATAGTCAAACAATGCTAGTATGGGGGATTTTGCAATCGCTTCCTTGACTTTATCAAAACTTTCTTGCTGTCTATACGTCCAACACCAATCATTCTTCTTCTTCTCTAGCTCCCGTAATGGCAGCTCTATCTCTGACAGCAGCGGACTGTACCTCCCCAAGTAGTTTACCATCGCCAAAAATCTCTTTAAACCCTTTCGATCTGTGGGGGCCGGCATCTCCCGGATAGCCTGTTCTTTCTCTGGATCCACTCTGATGCCTACATCGCTCACTATATGTCCAAGAGACTTCACTTCTCTTACCCCAAACTCACATTTATCTTTGTTTAACGTCATTCCAGCCTTCTGCAGTTTAACCAACACCTCACCTAATCTCTTATCGTGCTCCTCTTTAGACTTACCGACCACCAAAATATCGTCCATCATACACACTACTCCTTGACTATCTCCCAATATCTTGCACATCTGTCTTTGAAAAAATTCCGGCGCTGCCGAGATACCAAACGGCATCTTGCAGTATTGATACCTACCAAAAGGTGTGATGAATGTAGTATACTCCCTGGACTCCTCATCCAGCCTTATCTGCCAAAATCCGGAGTTGGCATCCATCTTGCTGAAATACCTGACACCATGTAGTGTATTGGTAAGACTGTATTGCACTTACTTTATTAGTTCTCCCTTTCACCTCTGCCCAGTCTTATCGTCCCAGTCCAAGTGCCTTCCCTTCGTACCTCCTGCGCAGACCGGATCTAGTCCGAGTCTGTGACGCTACATCACACTTATAATATACTATATAACACATAGACATATACTGCAGTGTACATACAACCTTATATACTATATAGACGCATAGACATATACAGTGTACATCAGTGCTTTTTTTGTAAGATCAGTTGAGGGGCTCCCTACATATTTCAGGTTCCCTCCCCCCCCCCCCCCCCTCTCACCTTCTCACATGCTACACATTACTCCTATTGCATTTGCTTGACATTTATAGAACTCGTGGTCAAATGTTTAGTGAATTCCGCTTCTTTTTATTATATAGCGTCTTTGCCTGACCTAAATTTCAGGCACAGGCCAACTGGCTAAAATATTTTCCAGCCTACTTCTGTCACAGAGTCGTGAGCACACCAGCCTAGTCTGAAAGCTCAATTCTCATTTCTGTGCGAAAAACCTAGGTGTACCAATGAGCTAGGGTTGGTTTTCTCAGACCAAGCAAAATCCCATGTCAATAGCCCTTTGAGCCTAGGCAGAACAACCATCTCAGAATTTTTATTTGCGATCAATGAAATTGGGAGTAGCCCTGCACAGAACAGTTATGCAGGTATAAAATAAGATATCATTTCGGACAACCTCCAGATTGCAAGTTGCAACAGATGATGTCATAGGGTGTTCGGTGTTTTGGCCATATTTTCTATGTGATGTTTTTTATGCAAGGAATTTGTTTTTTGAGCGATCAGAGACTTGTTACAAATCCATGAAAATATCTGCTCAAGAGACAAATTCCTTGCTAAAAATTATTATAAAATATACAGGAGAGCTAAATGCCCTAGCAAGGTAGCCGTAATACTAGTGATGCCTTGTGTGCAGACGTCAGATGGATGTGTAAGCTTGTGAATGTGATCCACTTCTTGGATGCTCGGCTTTGATCATTGCTAGCTTTCAAAAATGAGGTGGCTAAGGCATTAAAGGAGTTTCTCACAGCTTTTATAGTTCTCAGGCTAGCGGCCACCCATCTACTGGCGAATATTGCGCCAATCTCAATAATTCCCTCATTCAAACTAGATGTCACATCTTGCAGCTCTCTTTGGTTTTTTGCTGACGTTAAGTTATTATTATAGTAAAGCTCTTGTGTACAATTGTAGTTACATGTATGTGGAAGGGACCGAGAATGGTCTAGCAGCCCTCCACTTTGCATGCATTAGTGATACGTGAGATTGACTAGCACGAGCTACTTGTTGCCTATTATCATGACCCATAGGCCCGAGTGTTCCTCCTTGTGTTTATAACCTCATGGTACGACCTTATGCTAGTTGCTATGGCTTTCGGTTCCGCGAGGAACCTGGGCTAAGAGATTCCTAGTTAAAAGCACCACGGAGTTGTATATAAGTATATAGAAGTGTCTTCATTGCAGTCCAAGGAACAACTACATGTAACTACTACAGCAAATAGCTTTCATTTATACATATAGTAGTAAACTCACTTCCTCCCACTTACGGTGGGGGGGGGGGGCGACCAGGGTTCGGTCCTATACAAAATTATGGATAATCATGGATGCTCAAATATATGTTATTAAATACCGTAATACATCGTACTAGCTGAGGGAAAAATGCAATAAATGTGGCTACATTGTAAACTTCAATTATGTAACATAACTGTCTATCGGTCCTTACAATATGCATAGTCCGACAAAGTGCCGGGAAGGGCGACTAGGGCATAACAGCTGTGGCATCATGAGTCAACATTGGGGTTTACCATAGCATATTGATATACATGTACCAGGTAACTTGTACATGTATGTTCCTAGTTTGATGCATGATGCCTGGCTATGGCTACTTTATAAACTGAAAAGTGGAAATTTGTTGAGAGGGCTCTCGGGAGCCCCTTCAACAGACCATGATTTTTTGAGGGGGCTCTCGGGAGCCCAGGGAGCCCTTTACAAAAAAAGCACTGGTGTACATACAACACATACCCTATCTCTCTCTCCTGGTCTTTTCCTTGTTCCACCAGACCCTCTCAACAAACCTGGGAGGGTTTGAACTTTTCACCACGGCTTAGGAAAACTAATACTTAACAAAGCGATTATATCCCCTCGTTTATCAGGATTAAATGTGTAAATCTTAGTTGAATATTTGGCACACAAGACAACATTGGGACTGAGCAGTGTGATAGCCACCCTGTTTATTGGTCAAATATTCTAGAGAATCAGAGGCTGGGTTTTAAGGTCAAAGCAGTATTCATAATCACTGCAAATACACATCTTATGTATACATTACCACAGTTATTATAGGTACATGTTGTATATATTATTATGGGTGTACTACAGGTAACAGGTGTGCATGTTGTACATGACTTGTAGTCCACTTGGACAGACAATGCTACACATGGATCTGATGGGTCATGACTGGACAGTCTCAACTGTATAATATACCACTGGGAAGTGAATAAATAGAATACAGTATAAAGACTGTTTATATAATATCAGCTAGTTCCCATGTATGAACACATGTGTCCTGTGTAAATGCTACTGTATATGACGTTACATGTATATGGTACAGTACATCTATAGCATTTACAACATGACTTGCATTGTACACCTGTATAACTCTTGTATAACTCTTGTATAACTACTGTATAACTACTGTGTAACTCTTGTGTAACTACTGTATAACTCTTGTGTAACTCCTGTATAGCTCTTGTATTCTACATGTAAGTGAAATAAGGACAAAAATATGGTTTTGCTATAATGTTGTCAATCAGGGTTTATAACTGTCTCAATGCTAATATTTGTAGGCTATGAGTTCTTATCTCATCCCTCTTTTTGGTCCATGGGGCTTAACGGGATCCAGTATACCATGTACTAACTTGGTAGACTGTGTTCCCTAGAATTCTACTAACTTTCCTATTCAATGAAAAATTGCATGCTGAGGATATACATTGTATTTGTAACAAATATTCTACTATAGAAAGGTTGTCGTAACAGTCAAAACTGTTTCAGTAGTTTCACTGATGCATGTCTATTAGTAATAAATTATGGTATATAAATATTGTGACAGTAAGTCTATATAAGTATATAACTGTAAGTGTGTATAAGCAGATCAGCCAAGAGGATGTAGTACTTGTTAGTGCTTGCTAGTACTTGTTAGTGTGATTAAATATACCCACCATTTCACATTCCTCACCACACATGAAAGGTGACATTATATAACCTATATAGTATGTAACCTATATACTATACAACCTATACACTATGTAACCTGCACACTATATAACCTGTACACTATATAACCTGTACGCTATATAACCTGTACACTATATAACCTGTACACTATATAACCTGTACACTATATAACCTGTACACTATATAACCTGTACACTATATAACCTGTACACTATATAACCTGTACACTATGTAACTTATACACTATATAACCTGTACACTATATAACCTGTACAGAGAAGTAGTTCTGGGAACTAGAGCAATGTGGACAATGTATGCCTGTCGTTTTGAGCTCCCAGGCATACAGCTACATCTACACTTATTGTTGTACATGTAGCTGGTTAGAATTGTTCAAGACAACAACAAACTGGAGATTAGCAAATATTTTACAAGCCTAATCATCCATTACACATAAGCTAATACACCTAGCATGGGGCTCCACCATCCTATCCTTGTGTTACCACAAACGGGAGGGGGGCTCGATGTTCCACCCAACTGAATATACTCTTGGTAGGATAAACATCTTGGTTATAAGAACTGTGTACGACGTGACTCGTCTGCGTGATTGGTATGGTATGGGAAGCCATAATCCCACTAGGTGCTCAATGGAGCGGCAAATAGACTTAGTGAAGCGAGGTAAAGGTAGATGGTGTACAGGTTTATTTGGTAAAGTAGACGGGAGCTGAGGTGTCCACATACTCAAGGAATTGCACAGAGAGAGGCAGTAACTATTAGTACAGGTCTTAGCAATATCTGTAGAATAGCAAGGGAAAGGCTATATCTGAAATATCACAACTATATTATTATACGAAATCTGCTCGACTCAAGTCTTTCTCCTGGCTACATTAAGGTAAGTTGAGGTATTGTATTTCTACAGTCTACGTAATCCCATATGTCAATATGTGACAGAGGCTATGAGTAAGAGGCAGCCTGTGGCTATACATGTATATACGTAGATATAGTATATACAGTGTACATGTACATGTAGTTACAAAGGCAGCACAATGTACGGACACACAAGTCATTGCTACTTTCTGTTATAGTATGATCAACTGTTTTACAGGCCACCAATTTGACGACCTACGTTCTGTAGGGGACCGGCACTGACGACGAGCCACTCACTCAGTGGCTGAAGATTCACATTATAGCAGAAGGAAACACACACATATATATATATAATATAAATAACATGTTTGGGGAGATTGTCTGAAAGCATTGTACTATGGTACACCTGTATGTCATGTCAAGTGATGATGCAGTAACTGGGAGTGGCGATGGGGTGCAACTCTACCAGAACATCACTACACCCTACTTTAGCCTTGAAGATGAACTTTCTACTCCAATAGAAAGCGAACCTTCAGTCAATGTTATCGCTGTGGCCACAACAGTCGTATCATCTACATTCCAACTAGCCACGTGCGGTTGTCTGCTGCTCATATTCCTGCTAAGGAAGCAAACGGCTAAACATGCAAGCATGATCATGATAAGCACCCTGGCAAACATATGTTTAGTAGCTATCAGTGATCTTGGGCTACGAGCTCCTATGATGGGCATAAATGAGGAGAGGCTGGCAGCGACTCATCCCAAGCTGTGTGTGATTATGACTTTAATACCGGATTACTTTATGATTGTCATACTCTTGTCTCTACCACTGCTGAGTATTGAGAGATTGATTAGACTGGAGGCTAAGAAGCACCTAACCCCGAAGCAGACAAGGCATCTGTTCAGCTGTCTACTTGTGGTTGGTTACTCTATGGCTCTGGTTGTCACCATCTTACCCACCACTAACCTCTTTAGCCCCGATGTGAATACTAGATGTAGAGGGCATCTTCTATATGGCTACTCATTTGCCTACGTATATACCGCACTAACAGCTTTCTCTGTTATGCTGACAGCTGTCTTCTCAATAGCAGTCATATTCAGACTGAAGGTGAAACTCAGCCACCTCCATACCTCCATGAGAAAGAAGATAGTGATGAAGCAGGGTACAGTATCAGCTGTAGTTATCACAGGAGTTCTCTTTCTAGCCTTAGTTCCTTTCGATGCGTCTCTACAGCTATTACTTATGTGTGGCAGCAACCAGGTTACAAACAAACATTTCTGTGACTATGTTCTGCCAGAGATTGTATTCAGGGGTTGTATACTCCTACACAAACTATGTCTGATAGTTCTTCCACTGGTCTTTCTCGGTCTCAACCCGACTTTAAGGCACAAAATATGGTTGACTTTGAAAAAGCCAAAGCAAATGGAACAAGTAGTGACAATATCGTCTAACTCTATGACTGTGAGCAAGGACTCGATATGTGAACGAGTTCCAGACCCAACAGACGATGGAGAAGATGACTTGGACGGAGAGTTCATTACCATCACAGAGGACCTGTCATTCGGCAAGAGCGGAGACATCAAAGGGGAGATTAAGAGGATCAAGTCTGGCTCCGTACGGGACAGACAGAGCGTACTGGACTTGGTGGACGTTATGTCCATCATCAGTGAGAGATCAGAACTTAGCAGGACCTATAGTGGTATCAGTGGCCTCTCTAGCTCATATAACAAATAGTAAACATATGTATTGTGTATATCGTATTACTACGACAACGCATGAATTGTGTGCAGCTCTTAGACTTGTATATATTGTATTTATATTGAATAGTAGGCACCAACTCCTACTCCCCGGTGCAATACATTTTGTATCTCTCTACGAGTAATTTACTAATTAATAGCTCTATGATATTAAAGGCTACAAGATCCTCTCTTTTATGACTAGAGAAATACGTGTATATTTTGACTGTAAAGCTGGAAGCTAATAAAATAGCAATTTGTAAATAAGACCATGAATTTTGTGGGAGTTATTACCATACTTATTATATCTTACCAATCACCAGTTAGTTACCTACATATTCTATTCATCATCTAACTGAACCCAGGACCTGAGGCAGAGATAGTTCAATGTAGCTCTAGTCGTAGTCATTGACTCACAGGTTCAACTCAATACTCTTTATGATGTAACAGTTGTTTGTACACTAGTACATCTATACTGCAGTATTCAGTTGTTACAATCATGTTGTGTAATGTGTATAACTCTCTATAACACATGCATCACCGACTCCAAAATGGTAACTCCACTATTACCACATCACATAGAACCGGTAAACTAAACACATCGACTATATGGAGGTACACACCGTCGTTAGTCGTTTCAGTAAGATCATTTACTGACGACTATTTGCAAGATGTTAGCTTATTGCTAAAGTCCACTGGGGTATACAATACAAACTCTACAGAATATCTCTGTTATGTGAGTGGTCGTCCCCATAGACACAGATATACATGTATCAACAGTAATAGCACTATTTAGTACGAGTACAAGCAGAACACACAAATTGTCCAGGTCTATGACTAGCAATTTGTGACTTACATTTTTATCAGTTCCAAAATGGGTGTATTTTGGGGTTTATGAATAACACACCCCCAAACAGTCATTCATGAATAATAAAGTAATACAGTAATACAGTAATAAAGTAATACAGTAATACAGTAATACAGTATAGGCTACCTATTGTAGCATGAAATACTACAGAGCCTACTTATGCAAGAGGAAGTTATATACCATATTATATCAGGTCGCCATCTTGGTGTATACGTTGCGGAGCAGACGCACTACGATTTATATCAACATGTCACGCAAGGTTATTAATAACATTATATTAACCAACCAGATAAGACAGTTATAACTAAATACTACGTTTTAATTGCGGTGCAAGACATGCATGATTAATGAGTAGAGGTGAAGTAATAAGTAGCTATTAGTATAACATTATTCCCTCTGCCTTGTTGGGTAATGGAATCAGATTGAGTAACTTTATATGAAGCCCAACATATGTGTTACAGTTTGGTAGACCGCACACCCACCCCTAACCTTGCAGTGGATTATAAGGAACTCTGATTATGTAAGATGGATTATGAGTTGGTAAAGAAGCCAGACTGGGTTCACCTACTAATAGACAGGCCTAACTACGGCCTCTATATTATATGCATGTAAATACGCCTGCGTTATGTATATACATGTACATATTATAGACCTCATTCCATCATCTCAGGGAGCTATAAATCTGGGGGGGGGGGGAGGATTTTCATAAACATCAAACCTCAACTGAACTATTAATTGTCTCCATAAGAACTGTAAAATTTCTGGAATATCTGGTTCAATAACCTAGATAAGTTGCACCGATGAGGTGTTAAACACCGAAACAGTGCACTGTATGCAGATTGAGTAAGTTGAATTATGTGTATATTATTAAGGAGTACTCTTTGGTATAATATATGAAAAATATGACCCCAGGTGCATGTAGAGCATGTGTATACACATTGTGTGTGGCAGATGACTTAGGTAGGGGGAGAAGGATGTACCTCACGTCTGGCATTGATCTAAATGTGGACAACTTTGTGTGATCGTGAAGGCTTCATAACTCTATCTTTACTGTTAGTATGCGAACATAGAACATAATGTTATACATGTACATAGTACCTGGGAGACTTACAGTATACATTCATGTACATAGTACCTCTGAGACTTACAGTATACATACATGTACATGTATATCTTTCCTACTTGTACTAACTGTAGAATTACATGTACCTCTCTATGGTAATACTTATGTATAGACCAGCTTCCTCTCCAAGTTACTTCCACATAAACCAGTCTAATTATATCAGCTGTTTGCCTGCCCACTACAGGTGAGTGTAACATACACTGGACCCATCTAACGTGTCCACATCTATATTTACACTGAATACAGTGAATACATAGCCATGGAGAACATTCTCAGACAGACCAGAGTAGTTTGTCTATTTTACACATGACTATACTAACATGTGTACATATACGTGACTATACTAACATGTGTACATGTACATGACTATACTAATATGTGTACATATACATGACTATACTAACATGTGTACATATACATGACTATACTAACATGTGTACATGTACATGACTATACTAACATGTGTACATATACATGACTATACTAACATGTGTACATGTACATGACTATACTAACATGTGTACATATACATGACTATACTAACATGTGTACATGTACATGACTATACTAACATGTGTACATATACATGACTATTATACTAACATGTGTACATGTACATGACTATACTAACATGTGTACATATACATGACTATACTAACATGTGTACATATACATGACTATACTAACATGTGTACATGTACATGACTATACTAACATGTGTACATGTACATGACTATACTAACATGTGTACATATACATGACTATACTAACATGTGTACATGTACATGACTATACTAACATGTGTACATATACATGACTATACTAACATGGGTACATGTACATGACATTTGTACAACATGTACAACTGATCTAATGTATATCTCAGATGGAAGTCTACTCTACTTTATAATCCCACATTGATCTCACTCAGATTGCCCTATTGTAGTGGTTTGTGTAATTTATTACAGGAATATTGCATAATTAACGGCTTACTTGTGCCAATACATTGAAACTTTATTGGAAAAACACTAAAGCAAAAAACAAAACATGATATGATATGGTGCTAGAATTTAGTCATGTGGACCAGGAAAGTAATCTTGAACAGGGAAGAAATGAAAGACCACCAGCACCCACTTGGAATACCTCAACCTACCATCTGAGGGATATTATATAACATACAGAGCCTACCATCTGAGGGATATTATATAACATACAGAGCCTACCATCTGAGGGATATTATATAACATACAGAGCCTACCATCTGAGGGATATTATATAACATAATCTCAGATTTTTGTTGAAGTCTAAAAATAGTGAGTGTTTGGAAGATGTAATTAGCAGCGACAATTAATCAATAATAGTGCACAAGTTTATTTTTTCATTTTTGTGACGTATTTGATTGCTAAAACAGGAAACTACACAAATGGCACTGCCATTGCTACATTCATATTTGTGCTATATACATAAACGTTGTTATTTATGCTAATTTATGCTATGAATGTATGGCAATAGTGAATACATTAATAATCACCAACAAATAGTGCAAGGAAGTTAGCCTAGTTAACAACTGGTAGTGTAAGTTATCTTCTCTTAACAAAGAAAAGATAACTCCAATATCGCATTAATTCATAATGCTAGGGCCACACTGACGCGATTTTTTGTGCGAATAGCGAATTTTGGCCAAAGGGGAATTCGCAAATCGCAAATTTTGTGCGAATTCGCGCAAAGTTTGCGATTTCGCACTCGCTGATTTCAATCAGCTAATTCGCAACTCGCTAGTTTGTGATTGGCCAATTTTTACTTGTCACGTTACTGTCACGTGTTCAGAGTCAGGGATTTTCAATCAATCATAAGTTTAAATTATTATATTAAAATATTTATTTTAACTGATGAATAAAATGACTACTTCCGTTTGCAAGAATTGTGTAAAACGAATGAAAGTAAGAATAAAATAATTATTCTATTTTGATTATATTTTTATTTTACATTTTTCGGAGTTCTAGTTCTGCAGTGAAGGAGAAACGTGACCGGGGATAATAATTTTTGATCCCTCATTGGGTGAAATCAATGCGAATTCGCTTATAGCTTTGGCAGTGTGGCACGCTCGATTATAACTTGCGAATTCGCCTTCGGCCAAAATTCGCTATTCGCGTCAGTGTGGCCTAAGCTTTAGTCAGAGTCAAGTGTGTAGTACAGTAGATGAGTGCAGACTGACTAGTGTACAGTGTAAGGAGTGGTGAGCCTACCATTAATATATTGAATAGTCTCTATGTGATTCACATGTAGATGTTCCAAGCCATGAGTGGAGTATGAAACCAAGTCAGTATTTATTTTTGAAGAATTGTCTTTATCTCAATGAGACAAGACGATAATCTGGAATAATGGAATAGCTACAGCCTACATGTGTGTCCATCAACCTACCAATCCTCAACCTCATCATATCATTTCACACCATAGAGAAGACAACTTCTAATTAGCCGACAATAACACAAATAAATGTATATTATTTTTACACTGTGTATTGTACTGTACATAACACATTGCATTGTACAAAACGTATTGTAGTGTACATAGAGTTCGCCACATGTAGTACAACTACTGACAACTCTCAAATTAAATGATCTATTTGTGGACAGACTAGAAAAACTGTATCATATTACAGTATTACATACACTGTATTACATTATATACTGTATTACATAATACTGTACATAATAGTCTACTCTCTATACAGTGTATATATACATGTACTGTTAGTAGGAGTGAATATCACGTGGAATCTAGAGGAGGGAAAGACAACTTCTCAACTTTACAGGAAATTAGAGGTAAATACTCGACTACCTTATTTGGGTCTGTAATATCTGTGGTAGGTGCCTGAAATAGACAAGTAGATGAATACATTCAGTATGCAGGGGAAGTGAATAACTTGGCGATGAATCACAAAGAGAGTATGCCAATCTCTACAAAACCAAAATATTAATCCGACTGCATCTCATTTGATAGTGAAATTGATTGGAAGGATTGTGTGATTAGAGCAATAGTAGCTGCCTATGTAAGTAGGAGGTAGGCATACGGCCTATGCAAATAGGAGGTAGGCATATGGCCTATGTAAGTAGGAGGTAGGCATATGGCCTATGTAAGTAGGAGGTAGGCATATGGCCTATGTACGTAGGAGGTAGGCATACGGCCTATGCAAATAGGAGGTAGGCATATGGCCTATGTAAGTAGGAGGTAGGCATATGGCCTATGTAAGTAGGAGGTAGGCATATGGCCTATGTAAGTAGGAGGTAGGCATATGGCCTATGTAAGTAGGAGGTAGGCATATGGCCTATGTAAGTAGGAGGTAGGCATATGGCCTATGTAAGTAGGAGGTAGGCATATGGCCTATGTACGTAGGAGGTAGGCATATGGCCTATGTAAGTAGGAGGTAGGCATATGGCCTATGTAAGTAGGAGGTAGGCATACGGCCTATGCAAATAGGAGGTAGGCATATGGCCTATGTAAGTAGGAGGTAGGCATACGGCCTATGCAAATAGGAGGTAGGCATATGGCCTATGTAAGTAGGAGGTAGGCATATGGCCTATGTACGTAGGAGGTAGGCATATGGCCTATGTAAGTAGGAGGTAGGCATATGGCCTATGTAAGTAGGAGGTAGGCATATGGCCTATGTAAGTAGGAGGTAGGCATACGGCCTATGTAAGTAGGAGGTAGGCATATGGCCTATGTAAGTAGGAGGTAGGCATATGGCCTATGTAGGCCTAAGTAGGAGGTAGGCATATGGCCTATGTAAGTAGGAGGTAGGCATATGGCCTATGTAAGTAGGAGGTAGGCATACGGCCTATGTAAGTAGGAGGTAGGCATATGGCCTATGTACGTAGGAGGTAGGCATATGGCCTATGTAAGTAGGAGGTAGGCATACGGCCTATGTAAGTAGGAGGTAGGCATATGGCCTATGTAAGTAGGAGGTAGGCATACGGCCTATGTAAGTAGGAGGTAGGCATATGGCCTATGTACGTAGGAGGTAGGCATATGGCCTATGTAAGTAGGAGGTAGGCATACGGCCTATGTAAGTAGGAGGTAGGCATATGGCCTATGTAAGTAGGAGGTAGGCAGTAGGGTGGAGCAAGTTGAGACAATTTCTGAGATTTAGAACAACTCAAATCCTAGTCAGGACAGGGCAATGAATATATGGATAGGAGGTAGGTTGTTAGGTAGGTAAACACAGATGAGTGATGAACAACAATGTAAATGTAAATGTAGGTAAATAAAGTAATAAAATGTTGAGCAAGCTAGACTGTCATATAGGTCAAACATGTTTGTAATTTAAATTATTAATAATATAAGGTGAAGTGTATCTGATAGAATAAGGTGAAGTGTATCTGATAGAATAAGGTGAAGTGTATCTGTTAGAATAAGGTGAAGTGTATCTGTTAGAATAAGGTGAAGTGTATCTGTTAGAATAAGGTGAAATGTATCTGTTAGAATAAGGTGAAGTGTATCTGTTAGAATAAGGTGAAGTGTATCTGTTAGAATAAGGTGAAGTGTATCTGTTAGAATAAGGTGAGATGTTAGACTAGGTATTGCTAGAACCAATGATAAGTATTGTGTTGTTCTCAATGTAGAGACATGGTAGTCAGCATTGACTACACACTCACACAGCATTCATGAACAATAATATGACACAGAACTGGAGAGGAGATACTCAATGTTGGGTCAATGTTGGTTTATTACTTGTTCTACTCACATTGATACTATTGTATGCACTCTCTCTAATACTAGACTCTTTGAGTAAGTAAGGTTTAGTGTAGTCACAGTATATCCTAGTATCGTAGACCCGTACCAACACACTGTCCACTCTTAGGTAGAACCTCAGCAGTACAAAGTATCCGGAGGCCATTGCTCTCTACACAAACAAATGTGATATACATCTTATATGAATATATACAGAGTATTCCACAGATGTGATATACATATCATATGAATATATACAGAGTATTCCACAGATGTGATATACATATTATATGAATATATTATACAGAGTATTCTACAGATGTGATATACATCTTATATGAATATATTATACAGAGTATTCTACAGATGTGATATACATATCATATGAATATATACAGAGTATTCTACAAATGTGATATACATATCATATGAATATATACAGAGTATTCTACAGATGTGATATACATATTATATGAATATAATTCTGCCATTGACAGACAGAGCAGAGTACTCTCAATAGTTTATAGCCATTAGGATATTATGATAAAAAAGGAACAAAATGTCTCTGACGTCGTATTTCTAAAAAAAAGTAGAAGATGGAGGCACCAGTTGTTATTCTGCATTCCCTAAAACTATGTGCTTCAATAGCTAAGAACAGGAACATGAACAGATTAATCAGTACAACGAGAGCTTGGGTACTCCTGTCCTTTGACAGGACAGAGCTTAGATGGAAGATGTAAATACTTTTCAATAGATAAAGACCACATGACTACTCTTATTCTATTAGGACAGACCTGCCTGTGAAGCGTCTAGATCCAAGTATACATTGTGTATATTGGATAGATGCTATACTGTAGGTAGAAGTATACATTGTGTATATTGGATAGATGCTATACTGTAGGTAGAAGTATACATTGTGTATATTGGATAGATGCTATACTGTAGGTAGAAGTATACATTATGTATATTGGATAGATGCTATACTGTAGGTAGAAGTATACATTGTGTATATTGGATAGATGCTATACTGTAGGTAGAAGTATACATTGTGTATATTGGATAGATGCTATACTGTAGGTAGAAGTATACATTGTGTATATTGGATAGATGCTATACTGTAGGTAGAAGTAGCCTATACATTGTGTATATTGGGTAGATGCTACACTGTAGGTAGAAGTTGAAAAACCGGTCAGTGTGTTTTGTAGTGGTATAAACAAGTTTTACAGACTGCAATGTGTACAACTATCAATATCTCTGCAATGGCTTTTGGGTCACATGGGTGCAGATGGCAAGTTACAGGTGAGTGTTTGAATCCCAGCTACTGATGCTAATCCAAACTAGACTTACACATTTGAGGGAGAGTATTGATGCCCCATTATCAGCCAACTCATCTTCAAAGAGAATAAGGCTAACAAAGAATAATATCTTCTCTTCTATCTTCAACTTGGCATAATCTATTTGCTCTGTAGTAGGGCTAACCTGGAATAAATTAGCATCAAATGTATTATTATTAGAAGAAATACACAGTTGTACCAGTAGTACTACTACAGTGAATCCTTTAATATACGTACAGTTGTACCAGTAGTACTACTACAGTGAATCATTTAGTATACGTACAGTTGTACCAGTAGTACTACTACTGTGAATCCTTTAATATACGTACAGTTGTACCAGTAGTACTACTACTGTGAATCCTTTAATATACGTACAGTGAAAGCCTTTTCCCCATCTCTGAGAAGTGTACCATCATACGTCGTAGTAAATGTCCAGTCAAATGGCTTAAATACTTCATGCACGTGCTCATTGCTGTCTCTACAATACAGGAAAAAAGACGAACTAGTAACAACAGAAGTAATCTTAAATGTAGCCTATATTATATAACCGTATAGTATATTACCTACTACACTAGACGTGTATTGTATTGTAATGTTTTTGAGTACTATTGCATACGAGAGCCGAGGGCTACAGGTATGCGAAGGGCTTGGAAGGTGGTAGAGGCCGACCAAGTGTACCTTCTGCTCATTACATAAAAGAGTGAACAGTTATGGGTGCTCTTTATAGTGTAGATTATAGATTATATCAGACGTAGGCCGATGGCGAGACTCATTGGAGCTCAGGACCGACGTAGGTCATGCAGGGTTTATACTCCAAGGGAGTGTAGAGAAAGAGGATCTAACCTTAGAAGCCTAAGTCCGACGCTAGGTTCATTAGAACCCGGGATCGGCCTAAGCCTAAGGGGTGGATAGAGATGTGCTTAGCCTAGGATGAGGTAAGCTCAAACCGTACTGAATCCAAAGGATTCTCAGGGAGAGCTGCCTGCCTAAAGAGTAAGCCTCTGTAGGTTGAGTTAGGAGATGTTGCTTTATTCAAGCGCAATCAACAACTGATTCACAATAGAAAATGCTCTGCCTTATATACATAGCAAACTTTCGGCAAAAAGGGACGACATGGTGTCGGTTAACCGACATGGGGTCGGTTCCGGAACTGATGCAACAACATGTCTGGTTCCGCCCGACTCGGCCATATGAAAAGGTCGGCCATTGCACAAATGTGCTTACAATAGGTAGAAACATGTCGTCTGTAAATATGAGCTAAATCCATAAGGTCGGCCACGTGGTTACAATATAAAGTGGCAAAAAGACTCTAATGATTCACAATCAAGTAAGGATAGGCAATTACTAAATAGGTATAAATGTGGGAAAAACCAAGTTGCAATAGAATGTAATTCCAAGGCTTGATTGCTAGTACAGACATGTATATAAGACACGCAGTGGATAATAAGGTAATGAATGTATGGATAATATGGATAAGATATTGAATGTGATTAAATGTCAGCTAATATAATTGTCAGTGTGGCTGGCCTAGGTGCCATTACCACGGAGGCTGTTTCACCACAGTATTACCTGCTAGACTATTATATGCATATTATATTACCTGCTACGCTATATGCATAATATTATATTACCCGCAGCTATGCTATATGCATAGTATATTACCTGCTACACTAGATGTATATTACACTACCTGATACAATCAGGTTTTGCATAATCTTCGGCATTATATATGACACCTGTTAGACATTAGACTGATATATCATCTGCTGGACTACAGCCTATATCCTAATACCTGTTAAGTTTAGTATATTCCGCCTACCTACTATACTATGTATTACCTGCTAGATTGCCAGGCCTCAGACACAGCCACTTTCATCAGGTCATTCTCAGCATCAACCAGTTTTAGAGCTTCTAAAGCGGAGAATTGGAAGCCGAATCCTTCCTCATGATTTATCCTAAGTATGTTCTGGTCGTAAGTCATTTCTGGAATCTGTGGCAGTGGTGAGAGATCAGCCTCAAACCTACACGCACATGTCAGCAGCATATCATCTGAGGGAGACTAATCTCACTTAAATACACTATGATACAAATTGAGCTACAGTTAAGAGATATGAAGGCTATTAGAGGCTGTATCATCAAGTACGATAATATAAAAATAGGCCTACGTAAATCTATTATTATTATGGCTCTGTCGTCTCTCATCCTGTGGGTTAGTGTTAAGGCTTGGGTACACGAGAGGCCGCAAGCTTCAGCGGAGCACTCCGTTGTCCGTTGGCACAACTCTATTTAGGAAATGTGTAGTACCAGTTCACCAGTGGCCTTAATTAAGATTCAGCCGATAACCAAAGCTGATTTCTAATCAATTATATAATTGGAGTTGTTGCATCCAACATAAACCAATCCCAACAGCACTCTGTGATGCCGGAAACTGAAAAGACCAACATGTTAGTTCTTGCATAGCTGAACAAATGGCGTGCCAATTTGCTCTAGAACGAGGCTCCAAAGGTCGAAAAAGAACAATCGGCTTCATGTGTAGCCGAGCCTTCAGTAGGTATTTAAACCTGTCAAGTTCTGTTAGGCGCAGTAGTGAAGAAATAGGGAGAGCTCAAGCTTCCAGTTGTTGGTTGAGGCAAGCGCTGCAAGCAATAGAACATAGAAAAGACCTCTCCCGTTTGCGTTTCAGTTTTAACGAAGAACAAAGGCAAACTCAAGTTTCTGCGCTTTTAAACCTCACACAAGTTGAGGTTGTACTGAAGTAATAATTCCAAGGGCTTGTTGTGATGGATTATTCCAATACTAAAAGACAATCTGCAAAAACTGGAGGCAAACTTACTTTTCTCTCTCTGGACCATCAGATTTCAAGATGTGACTTTCAGAGACGTTGAATTCCCATTTTCCATAGGTAAATGAATCACTTTTTACAGCAGCCATGTCTATATATCAATAAAATAGTGAAGCCCTGTTTAAACTGGTTGCATAAAATTCAATTATGACGTATCAAATGATGAAAGTAAAGCGAATGCAGACACCATTAGAAATAAAATAATACTGGTTGTACTAATTTTATTCTAATGTTTTTCATTTCATTGCTCTTGTACATCAGAGGAAATGAAATAGACGCGATTGAACTTGACTCGCAAACGCAGAAAACAATTTTCTCCAATAGGAAATCCGCTGGTGGACACCTTGGTTATTACTAATCATAGAATCCAACTCCTAACGAAGGGAAGACCACTCCAATACTAGCCAGCTTGCTATGTAGTCAATTTTACAAAGTGGCTTAGGTTACAGTATAGCTGGAAAATAATCTACCAGTTTATTTATTAGGCAGACTCTTTTCAATGTATATTTACATAAACAATTGAGACAAGTACGTGTATGTGTATTCTCAGTGGAGTTTGTGCTACAGTGTAAACTCATAAGTCAAATACCAAATACAAATCGGATTCACAGAGTAGTGGAGTAGCTAAGGTATGGCCCACCTCCATGTACATCTAATCACGGCAATGCAGTTCAGTGAGGTATGGCGTATTCCACATTACATGAGCAGGCGCACTAAGCTATAGCAGCTGTTTTACCCATATAAAGGTGTCATGTTGAACTCGACTGTGAAGAAATCTCCACACAGACAATTCCACTCCAACATTTGATAGAGAGATGAACTCCATTACCATTATAGAAGCCATTAATATAGCAGTTCTTAACATTAGAGATTTGCTTATAAAATTGCGAGAGTTCACAAACCTCTATTGTTTTATTGAATCAATCAACAGAATAAGTATATTGCATGACATGCTCACTAAGTATTATAAGTTACTCATCTCTCTCTCCCAAAACAGATGACTGCGTATAAATTATTAAAACAAATATAATAATACGTAGTAATATAATAATCGTAGTAATATAATAATACGTAGTAATATAATAATCGTATGCAAATAACATAACTGTGACTAGAGTAATTATTGCTGCTTGGCAACAGATTAAGTCAGCTAGCTGGTCTCCAAGGCAATATTATATTGAGAGTGGGTGATGTGGGATCAACCCTACTATTTTAGTGGCAGACGGCGGCCTATTTCCACACCTTAACTACTCCACATGCTGACGTAGACACTATGAACGGGTTGGTGGTACAGTACATGGTGAGGTCAGTGATTGTGTCGTAGTGCCCTGGATGTGGCTTAGCCCTAATCACCGGCTCTCCCATCTCGGTGGTGGAACGTGTCACTTCTTCCTTTGTCTCCACGATACAGTCTGTGCTCTCCACAACACTTGACCTACACATAAATACATGACAATATACCACACCATGCTCTCTGATCATACAGCTGACAACGTAGTTTATAGAACAACACATGGATAGCATTCGGTATACAGGGAGCTGAGATAAGATGTACCATAACTTGTATGAACTTTTAAGAAGGGGGGAAGGGAGAAAAAGAGTTAATATAAAGGTGGCAGCCAAAATAGGTTTTCGGGATGGCACTGATACATATATATATATATGTGATAATACAATGTCACATCAACACAATCATGTTAGTAATGATGGCAGGGTAGACAGTGCATAGACATTTGAAATGGCACTTACTTGTATCTTACAACTTTGTTGTCTATTCTATCAGTGGAACCGTGAGTAACCAGAGAAGAGTTGGATGGTTGGTTGAGATCCCAGAATCTAATCTTCTTGTCGGTTCCAGCCGTCAGAATGAACGACTTAGAATGACCTTGGTAGACGTACAACCCATTGATGTAACTCTTGCTTGGCTAAAAACACAAATAGCAGTAGTAGTAGTAGCAGCAGTAAGAGTAGTAGTAGCAGTGTTGGTAATAGCAGTAGTATGAGGTGTGAAGAAACCGAGAGAATGTATAAGTCTACCAACCAATGATTGGATAGAGATGATTAGCATAGTGTAATGTATAGCAGTAGCACTGACCTCTCTAGCAAACACTGGTTTGTTACTGGCCCAGAGCATTCTCTGCCTTTGTTTAGTCTCCAAGTTCCATATTGAGAGCTCATTGTGACCGACCATGGCACCGACTACCCAGCAGCTCTCTGTCGGGTGAGTGAGCAGACGGTTTACTCTCCTTCCTGTATCTGAGCTGTGAATTATGCTATTAACAGGAAGTTGGAACCTCATGTCGTACAGCGTTATTGTTCCTTGACTCGTACCAACAGTCACCCATTTCTCCTCACTATGTGACGTCATACTCGATATAAGACCTAAAGTATTGATAGCACCAGTATGAGTAGTACCAGCATGAGTGGTACCAGCATGAGTGGTACCAGCATGAGTGGTACCAGCATGAGTGGTACCAGCATGAGTGGTACCAGTATGAGTGGTACCAGTATGAGTGGTACCAGTATGAGTAGTACCAGTATGAGTAGTACCAGTATGAGTAGTACCAGCATGAGTAGTACCAGCATGAGTGGTACCAGCATGAGTGGTACCAGCATGAGTGGTACCAGCATGAGTGGTACCAGCATGAGTGGTACCAGTATGAGTGGTACCAGCATGAGTGGTACCAGTATGAGTGGTACCAGCATGAGTGGTACCAGTATGAGTGGTACCAGTATGAGTGGTACCAGTATGAGTAGTACCAGTATGAGTGGTACCAGTATGAGTAGTACCAGTATGAGTGGTACCAGTATGAGTGGTACCAGTATGAGTAGTACCAGTATGAGTGGTACCAGCATGAGTGGTACCAGTATGAGTAGTACCAGTATGAGTGGTACCAGTAGGAGTGGTACCAGTATGAGTAGTACCAGTATGAGTGGTACCAGTACAGATGTTACTATTACCTTTTTCTAGGCTATGTTTGAGTGTGTGAGTAACACGGTTAGCTCTAACATCCCAGCCAATGATATATCCATTCACTGTAGCATAGTTTATTATAGTTCTCGGTCCTAGAAGAGAGAATAAAATATATATTACCCTATAACATCACATGTTGTAACACAATGTCCTATGATACCACACTCTATGACATCACACTCTATGACATCACACCTTATGACATCACACTCTTATTCTTTCTTTCCGGTCACCCTTTCAGCTCTCAATCTTTCTACGCTGACACATATCTCTAATCTACTGCCACTATGTACATATTGTTGATAATTACTATATGCTTATTATAATATTGGCTCTGATCAGTAACAAATATGCTGATCCCTGATTTTTTTTTTTTTTTTTATGTATTACTATATATCTATGTGTATATATTACCTTTTTGCATTAATATAGCACCCATCTCGCTATTCTGCCCTTTTTCTCCTATTGAATAATTATTATTGTATACACATTTGGTCATTATACATGTACACTAATGCAGCACCAATCCTGTCTCTCCTTTTTACCTAAACACCTATAATCTGCTATCACTTGTACATATTTTTAATACTTGTTATCTATCTGTTATTAAATCACATTATACTATATTATTGGCTCTTGTCATAAGCAATGATATTTGCCTCCTTTTTTTTTTTTTTTTTTTTTTGGTTCTCTTTGTTTATTTATTTATTCTCTCCTATGAGTTGTATATAATACATATATGTTCTTTTTGTGGTCAACAAGTTACCTTTAACAAAGTAATGTTATCTGTAAACTTTTAGAAAACCCAATAAATGTAAATGACACCACACTCTATGACATCACACTCTATGACATCACACTCTATGACATCACACTCTATGACATCACACCTTATGACATCACACTCTATAACAACACATATATTCAATGAACTCTACTTACCATACTCTGTGTTAGCCAGAGCCACAATATGGCCGTAAGTAGATGTGTCGGCGCTATGTGAGTCCTTGACATTGTAGAAAGTGGTAGCCTGATCACCCGTCTCTATATTTATCAGATTTATGCAGTCTTTGGATGTGAGACACGCAACCCAATAGTCTGAGGTACTGAACACCATGTCATTTATTTTACCTCCTGAAACACATTACAATGCGTACATACTAGTGCAGTAACCCATTACAATGCATACACACAAGTGCAGTAACACATCACAATGCGTATATACAAGTGCAGTAACATATTACAATGCATACATACAAGCGCAGTAACACATTACAATGCGTACATACTAGTGCAGTAACATATTACAATACATACATACAAGTGCAGTAACACATTACAATGCATACACACAAGTGCAGTAACACATTACAATGCATACATACAAGCGCAGTAACACGTTAAACTGCAGTAATATGGATACACACACTGTACACTTGACACACTCTCTCTGAATATGGAGCCTCACAACAAAACCAATACGGAGATAAATTATGTTATCACTTCAACTCCATCAAGTTTCATGCTATGACCAGAATATTTGGAAAAAACCATGCTTTTGATGGAGTTGTCTTCCCAATAGCTATTCACGTAATTAAAGTGGTAAGGCAATAATATTCCATGGTGTCATGTGGGATAATCACTCAACTATCTGTTTGTGTACGTGTGACGAGACAACGCTTACCTTGCTTAGATTGGTAGTTAGAGCGAGATCTGGATATGTTGACAAGCCTCTGGTCAGGTTTATATGTGTCCCACACTTTGAGGGTGCCATCTTTGCTCCCCGTTATGAAGTACTGATTAGATGGGTGCACCAAAACCCTGTCAAATATCGTACATATACATACATGTACATGCAAGTTATAGTTAGTGGTGTGAGTTACTGTTAGTTAACACCATAATCATAATATAGACATACTTATATTATACATCTAGTATATGGCTATAGGTACTACTATTACCACTACAAAAAAGTAAGTACAGCTCATGTTTTACCAGAATTAAACTTACTACAAGCTATGAAGAGCGAGCAATCAACATAAAGTAGTAAGGAGTTAATAATACACCCACATGTATGACATGAAGACAACCGTATAAATGTATAATATAACATTTACATGTACTAATATAATATTGTAACTAGGGATTTATGTGTGTCAGTGTGCAGACGTTACAAGATTAACAGCACAATGGTCTAATATAAGTACACTATCTAACATGCATACAGTGTACAGCATCGCTATAATGTAGTGTAGTACTGCTATACAACACCGCTCTATCTCTTGCACCATTTGTCCTATGTACATACATGTTATACCGCATGGCATGGTAATATCAAACCTAGCATTCCGCACTTGCAGTTTCTTCTTCATCAGAAATTACAAAATATACATGTACATGAATGTAACACTATGATTTATGGTTGTTATGAATACCATCAGGGAACTTGTGTATGTAGCTGTGAGGTCAGGTGATAGCAGTGTTATGACAGGCATGACACTTTGTTGTTGCTACCATAATTATATTATGCAGTCATGTTACGACATTCCAGTACGTCAGCACATCGACTGATTTCGCTACAGGAATGAAGATTTACTAAATCCGTGCTAGGATAAGTTTATATGTTGTAGTTGGGTTAGGAGCGGACAACTTACAAAATGAAAAGAGGACAACTCCCTTGTAGTGAAGATTAGATAAGTATCTGCTACATTAAAACATGTGACGATTATCGTTACGGATTTAGTGCTAAGAAATGCTACGGTTTTGGGCTGGTTTCCGTCACCATACTAGAGATCATGTTATCAACGTGTTCATTGGTTTCCAATAATGTGTAATTAACCATAGAAATCCATGCTATTGACCACTGTAGCCTAATACGTTACCAGTGTGCTAAATTCTGGGGATACAAAGGTCAGCGCACCTACTACTGCATGTTTGGAGAGAGAGAGGTCGTGTTATTATAGTAAGTATTGCATTATATACAACGTAAACACTTGCTACTCTACATGCATGATACAACTACTCGTATATTCCCAGTATACCACACAGGTATATGTACAGCCCACTGGTTAGCAGCTAGTACAGCATATACTATAGACATTATAGAGTTTACCTGCTGACGGATTCTGTGTGCTCATGTGTATGTGATACAAGTATTCCCTGAGGTTTCCAATCATAAGGGAGGGCAACTCTCTCCTCTGCTGTGCTACTCACAATCTGTAATTTATTCCTGTAGTCTTCAGTGTACTCGTCCCTTTTATGGTGGACCAATGTCCTTAGGTCTAGTTTGCATCTAGACTGTTTGTCTACAGGTAGTACAACACCATGCTACATGTAGATAACAGATATAGACAATGACCATAATGTCTACACAACATGTAGTTACGCAGGCCTACACAGTACATACGCTTTTATTTTACATCTCATTCAATTAATAACACACCACAGATAATAGGTTTACACGGCCATATATGGTATAGTGTACTATATTATTTGTAGAGAGAGAACATACAGACTGGTGGTGTGGAGGAGGTCGTCTGTCTGCTTGGTTTCTGTGTTGAACTCCTCGCCCTGTCTAGGGTGTCCACACTCTGCTGGTGGACTAGAGATCTGTGCTCAGGTCTAGGAGACATAACCTGAGAGGTGGGCGTGGCAGCTGGAGGTGGGGGAGTGATAGCTGGTGGGCTATCCAGTATATCAGTACCAGTGAACAGAGTTCTCACGTCTGCAGTTGGCTAAAAGGAAAACAGCAGTGTCAGCAGCAAGTAACCAGTTATACAGTTAGGGCACCTAGTAGAGCTATTTCACTAGCTTATAGTAAAGATAGTCATCAGGTTAAAGGTGGAGACAATATTGAGATCTACATGACAACAATCACGGTATGGTAGGAGTAACCAAATTGTTTGATATCCGAACTGAGACAGTGACTTTATGATTGATTCAACTGAAGACATGCCATGAGTAGCTACTAATCAGTAGCTAGTAGTCAGTAGCAAGTAGTCAGTACCTGGTAGTCAGTAGCAAGTAGTCAGTAACTAGTAGTCAGTAGCAAGTAGTCAGTATCTAGTAGTCAGTAGTAAGTAGTTAGTATCTAGTAGTCGGTATCTAGTAGTCAGTAGCTAATAGTCAGTAGCTAATAGTCAGTAGCTAGTATTCAGTAGTTAGTAGCCGGTAGTTAATAGTCAGTATCTAGTAGTCAGTAACTAGTAGTTAGTAGCTAATAGTCAGTAGCAAGTAGTCGGTATCTAGTAGTCCGTATCTAGTAGTCAGTAGCTAGTAGCCGGTAGTTAGTAGTCGGTAGCTAGTAGTCAGTAGCTAATAGTCAGTAGCTAGTAGCCGGTAGTTAATAGTCAGTAGCTAGTAGTCGGTAGCTAGTAGTCAGTAGCTAATAGTCAGTAGCAAGTAGCCAGTATCTAGTAGTCAGTAGTCTGTTCTTACCAATACGGGTTCTACAGGAGGGACGGGCTTAGCTCTAGATGTCGTTTTCAACTGATCTACATCTTGTTTAGCAACGAGGTCTGCATGACGTCTCTGTATTTTAATCAATGAGATATCTATGGATCCTGGTCTAGCGGCTTCTGCATTGTTGGCTCTGGACGGAAAATATTAGAGGATAAAGTTTAGTCCGCTGTTTGTGTTGGGAGGAGTTACACACTGCTCCTTATATACAATGTAGTAACAGGCATTAGAAGTGGGACATAGGTTTATGATGATACCATTATAACAGGACACTGTGAACTAATGTGTATTACTACTGCTGGTCAGCCACAGATATTCAGTAGAGCCACTAGTATGGGATGATAGTAAGCAGGAACCAGCAGTATAGGATATTGTCATGTCAGAATATACATCAGGGGTGGGCAAGTTTTGTTCTTGAATAACCATCGCATTGAAAGAGAAGACTGAAACATTCTCGCTCTTATTAAGCAGCATATACGTACACGTACGTGTAGGTCTAACTTGTATGTATAATATAAGATGGTAAAGGGACAATACGAAAAAGACAGATTGAAACAGGACGTTTCACAACCTGACAGTTCGAAACAGGACAGTTTGAAACTGTGTAGATTACATTCAGAAGAACGCAGCTTACAGATAATTAATTTTAATCAATTAACTTAATTATTTAAATACCAAAATATATTAAAATAAAAATTAGTTCAAATCTGGGGGTAGGGGTTTGGATTTTCGAATTGTCTTTTTAGAACAGTCGCAAATTCACGAAAGATACAACCCATCTACAGTGTACTTGGAGATATAATTATTATAGTAGGTTCACAGTGATACTGACACCAACTAAAAAATTAATAGTTGGGTGAATGTTTTCCAGACAATCAGTTCAACACCATGAAAGTTGTACTTTATTCTTCATTGGAGCTGAAGTTTACCCACCCTTGTAATACACCAATGGACATGTAGGGAGGTGATTTATCATTCATTGGATTGACATTTGAATTTCATTTCCTAGTCCTGGAATGAGGCCAGGTGATCCATGAATTACAGGCTACTCTGAGATGATGTACTTCCCTTAGTTCACACAGTTACACTCAATTACAGGTTACTCATTGCAGACTGATATTAGCAGTGTTTGTTATAGAAGTAGAGGAGATATTGTTCCCACTGCATAGAGCTTATCGCTTCTACAGCGGTACACACCGTCTCCCACCCTCTCCGTTATTTTTAACACCACCATACAGACCAGAGCTGTTTATTGTGAGAGTTGCGTCGCTGGGGAGGGGGGGGGGAACATTATGGATGCCATGTTGGGCCCATAGAACCAATCAAAATTGCTGATAGAGAGATTTGACCAATGTAGTCCTTTGTTACATGGGCCCAATATGGCCTCTTGTTTACTTCCGGTGGCGTAACTCTCACAATCAACGGCTTTGATACAGACTAGTTTGTGTGGCTTTTCACAAATAACTGTTGCAAAACATGTTTGGTAAAAGCACAGTTGGAAAAAAGACACCAAAAGCCCCCAATGCACCCGACTTAAACATTCAGTTCTCAAGCCAGTAATTACAAACAAGCTCTCCATCGGCTAGATAACCCAGACGTGGTAACAACTAAAGATGGTGGAGACAGAACAATGTCCTACCTAGTTACCAGTGACCAGGTAGAATAGGATGTGGTCAAATATTGGACACCAATATCCAACACAATACTACTCAGTATTGGTATTGGAAATGCAAGTATTGGGTATGGAGAATACCAGTATTAGACACTGAGCATTGGGTTCTCCACTAAGTAATAACCAGTAGTATAGCTTTTGATGTATATTAGATTCCAAATTATATTTAGGAAGACAATAACACACTCATGTTTCCATAAACCTTGGTGAAATAGTACTGATGGACACGCACTCTACAAGTACAGCAAGTTGTACCCACTTTTGGACAGTGAGCTGGCGTTTATGGCATCATCGCATCATTGTATTAAATATTGGGAACCCGAGTATACAATACTGGACTAGGTAGAATTTGAGGATTGGTGGTGGGAGGTAAATATCGGAGAGTATTAGTAACAGGAGCAGAGAGATTAGTAGAAGGATGTCATAGTTGAATGTCATAACACTGACTGTGTGATAAGTAAACACTGATATAATACTGCAGTGGTGGTAAGACTGAGAACTAACAACGCTGACCTTTGTAACTGGTGATACTGCAGAACAGCATCAGCATTCATCTGTCACCAAAGCAAATAGGAAATAAGCATAGCACACTAAGCACAGATATGACTAGACTTGCAAACAAAGTAATATAAATATTATAAGTATTATAAATATTTTATTATACTCAAATGTTACAAGTTTTGACTAGGAAAGTTGTAGGAAGGCAGTGATACCAGCTGACTACAGAGTAATATAAAACAATATACAATATTCTTATAGTGGCAATGTACAGTACGTCATGTACAACAAGCAAAGTACATACAGATCAACATATTATGTATCCAGTATTAATAATATAATATATAGGATACAAAACTAGTGTACTATTAAATGGCAGGTTTGAGGTTTGGTTCATACTGCAGGCACATATACATGTATAATTATTATACAAGGGACATTTCATGCTAGTGTAACATGTCAGCCATATTGGTTAGGATCTGAGATGGTGGTGGCTAGACGACCTTGAGGATCTACGAGACTGTAGAGTCTGGGCTGATCGAGACCGGGAGAGTAAAGCCTTTTCCATGGCCTGCTCCACATGGTACTGTTCCCTTCTGGTGCAACCGAAGACTGTGGCTACCCCTGCAATGCTACACACCAGCGATATGATGTCACACACCAAAAGGTAAACGACAAATATATGCACATTGAGGCGTCTAGTTTCCAGAACGGAAATATTTCCATTCCGGTCTGTAGTGGGTGGATCTTCGTACCAGAGCAGCTCTCTCGCTTCTTCCTTTGCTTGACTCTCTGGCGTTGTGCCAGGGAAGAGAAGAGCCGACTCTTTATTAATGAATATAATGATTCCGAGGATGGCGAGGATGACGGAACCCAATAGAATAAGCGCTGAGAGTATTTTGAAGTCTTTCTCTATGCGGTATTTATAATCTCGGTGAGTAGAGTCTGTGAGGAGCTTCAACGCTTCCTTAAGTATGACACAGAAGGTTATAGAGAAGGCGAGGTGTGCCAGTGTGCACTTCTCAGATATGTTGAATCCATTGGCTGGTTCGTCTTTAGAAGATATTCTAGGTCGAGATGAGAAGGTAGTGATAAGTAGTATAACACAGACAAAGCACAGTGAGATGGACACCACCAGGTTTATCAGCCATATTAGTGTCGGGTGACAGCAGGCTTTGGCAGACATCTTGATACAGCAACAGGAAGGAAAGTCTTTATAACCTAAAAGTAATAATAACTTGGATATAGAGATGGGCTGGAAACCTAAGATCACAGCATACAAGCAGAAGCTAGGATGTTTGTATACAAAATATTGGTAGTATAAATACACTGGGCTATAAATAGTCTATTCTGCATTGAAACAACTGGACTAAATGGCCAAAAATTCATCACATAGTGAACATAGAAATTGTGGGTCTTCTATCATGAGTTGATTAAAATCTGGACAGGTCAATAGGTCATGTGTTTAATCAACAGGTTACATAAAAGGTTAACCACCAACTTCTGAGACCAGGTGAGATCTCATGTAGTTGCGACCTTCGCATGATGGCCGCTGAAACCATGCATAAGGCAACTCAACTGATGACTATTTTAATATGAATGAAAACGTAAACTTCCTCTATTATATGCAAATAGTAATGAGAGTCTATAGTTAGTACAGCAATGTAAGATATGCCACAAAAATATAATTCTCAGTCAAAATACCAGACAAGCTGCATGTCTAACTGCTAAGTGTATGCCGAGCAGAGCTTTTAAGGCCATGTTTGATCGGGACACTAATTTAATGGAAACAAATATAAATGATGAGAGTATAACAGAGTTAGACATGGCTGCGCTAGAACAAATTTAGTAAACACCAAAACAACTCACCGTCAGTTGGCACTCCAGCATATAAAATCAACTCAGCATATCCTGTTTCTTGTCGCCCAGCTCCAGTGTTGAGTTAACTCCCGTCTGTATTAATTAGTATCACACTCATCCACAATCACAGCGACAGTTTGAGTTTGAGAAGTTTTTATTCAACTTCTCTGGAGTTGAGAGATTCTGACTTAACAAATTTCGATGGCAGGTGGTAAATAAATAGCCACCCTGTAAAATAGGTTGCCCCTTCACCTCACCAGTTGTGTGTATAAATAATATAGCAGTGCTCCACACTGTTTGTCCTCACTATAAATTGACGTCAGTTGATTACTACTAGCACTCCAGTGTCCCAAAACACAGAATCACCAATGAGTCAACCACTATTCTACATGGATATGTGGTGATTATGAAGTTAATTACTGTAAAACCCCAACTAGTGCACATACATGTGGAACTGACGATCAACTACTATTAGAACTGTGGCATTTTTGTGATCCTTCAATTCCAATGAGAATATGCTGAATGACTAACTCTTATGTAATATTTGTATTCCGTCTTTAGTTACATTAAATGACTGTGTTTAGTGTTTACAGAAGTTTAAAAAGTGCATCAGAATAGCAATGTTGAGAGACACTACAGTAGTTCAACGCAGGAGGCATAGCTTTAGAGCAGACAATAGCTCTGACCTTGCAGACCACCCAGAAGCACTGGAAACTTCTTGTTGATGATCAGCTAGTACAAAGGCTAAAGTTTCAACATCGGAATACTAATATTGTTATCAGATAAACTGTGCACTATGACAAGTATGCTTCCAGTGCATGCTGAGCACAATGATAAAGGAAAGAAACTAATTCGATGTTGATACAATATAGACAGGTACAATACATGAATATAATAGTGGCACTGTGGCAGTAAAAATAGCCAATATAATAATTATAGCTACAACTCCTCACACTGTTGGGGGACCATCTAAGATGCAACAGCCCACGTGTGCTGTGAAAAAGTCTCAACAATTTTTTCTATTATATCAAATAATGACAGTGATTTTAAATATCTCATAATTGTTGAGGATTTTTAGATTAATTTTTCAGCTGCTACAATTACCAAATGTCCATTTTTCAACTGGCGCTTTTCAAACACTTAGACTAGTGATACCAGCATGAAGTACGCGCAGATAGAGAGAGATGGTTCAATTAGGTGCAGTAGTGGAGAAATTTAGATAGCCTTAGTTCCTTGTTTGTGGTTGGGGTTTGGGGTAAGGGCGGTCAACCAGCAAAATATAGAGAAGACAACTTCTCCTGCTTCAGTTTTGGCGAAGAACAAAGGCTATCTCAAATTTCTCCACTTCTGCACCTAACTCAGATGGTTTGAGTGGAGGGGGAAATGTAGCTTAGTCACTGGTAGAATGTTCTAAACAATCGGTGTACTACTACTACATGTTGGTATAGTAATGGGCATGGAATCGGTGTACTACTACTACATGTTGGTAGTAATGGGCATGGAATGTAGTCAAGTGGCACAATACAGTTTGGTGTTGAGTAGATAAACAGGATGATGTAAGCCTGTCATCATGTTACTACATATTATACATTGCATGTGTAATGGATGGGCACACTGCTACATGCCCGGATAGTTAATTTGAATAGACAAGGAAATCCTACAGTATTTCATCATAGTCATTGTATACTAAACACCAATGAGCAAAGATTACTAACAAGTACTGTATAACATTGGCATATGGCTTGCACTATAAAGGTTGAAACAGACTAGCGAATTTCGCGCCGGTATTCGGAGCGATTTGACGGCGGAGCGACAGGACGTCATAAAATCAAGCAAAAACGGCACGTTCGCCCAATATCAAGCATGTTTAATATTTTTCGCTTCGCTCTCGATAACGCTTGATTTTGATTGGCTAGTAAACTTTTACCGATTCCACTCTATACTTGTATCTGTTCTGCCGATTCCATTTTGCATGTTTGTTTCCGAAAAAGTTTAATTCATAATAATATATTTACCTTCACTTTCATCTTTTTTAAACAAATCAATATCAATATGCCTAGACAAACAGAAAAGTATACGCTAGATAAAGATGAAATAGAAAATCTTATAGACCACGTTAGAATGAGAGAATGCCTGTTCAACATGAAGCATAAGGATTACCACAGATCCGATATTAAGGACAACAACTGGAGAGAAATCGCACAGGTTATGAATATTGAGTGTGAGTTTATAATATGATTTAATATAAATACCAAAGTTTTTTTAATTTAGATGTCATCAAAACTAGGATGATTATTGAAAACGATTTATAAGGTTTTTGCCTACAACTATTGATCTAATTAATTTAGAACGAGTGAGTTGCCTACTAACTAAATTAATTGTTATCATTACTAACTTACTTAGTAACCAACTTCAACTTGAAATAATTATAGTAATAGTACATTAGTGGATTTAATTAAAATGATTAGGTTGATTGGTGATATCATACAAAATTATTTCAAAATATAATATAATTTTAATATTAAACTATTATTAAATTATTATTATTATTATTATAATTTGATGATTTTCTTTCAATTCAAGTCGATGTTATTTCAATTAAGCTTGAATTAGTAAGATGAAAACTGATGTTTTGCACGTCCATATCTTTTTCTATGTTGATACTTACATTTGCAGATCAAGATCTGAAGTTAGCATGGAAGAACTTGAACGACACTCTTGTGCGGAAGCAGAGAGAAATAGAGAAAGAGACGAGGTCAGGTGCTGGAGCATCAACAAAGAAAGCTTGGTGTTGGATGCCATTAATGGAATGGCTTTTGCCATATAGATCGAGGAGTGGGTGAGCATCAAGCTGAGATGTTATTTTATAGGCAGGCCTCTAAGGCTGTTGTTAGCATGGAAGACTATTTCTTTCATGACTGTATGTACCTCTTGTCACTTAATGACCCTCTGCAGCGTGACTATCGGTGTATAACACAGCTGCAAGGTCAGCAGTATTTGATGCTGTGTGTGACATCAACCAGAATTTCTGGAGGTTCCGATAGTCAGCAATTTCTACTAGGTCTAGTTGTTTATTGTGGTCCTATAATGCATAAATTTTACGCGTGAAGTCAAATAATGTAAGCATTGTTACAATACTTTGGTTTCGAGTCAGACTATATTGGTGAGTATGAGTAGTGATGATCATCACTATTAGTAACTGCATTAGTATGTTTTTTCTGTGCATAATATATACATGTTTTGTAATAACTCTCTCCAAATTGCTTTCAGTAATGTCTCTAGCATAAGATCAGCATCTAGCTTGCCTAGCACTGAGACACTCCCAGCAATCATAGATGAAGAAGAGCAGATGGAGGAGGCATCTGATAATGATGATATAGATGACCCGGCTAATAATGACCATTCCTCCAACGCCCCATCTACTGAGCTTCCTTCCTGTTCTTCAACAATAGCACCTGTAAACAGTCGCCCCTCAAGTAGGACCTCTAATCGGGCTGCCAAGCGTAAGTTGTCAGGTGACAGCAGCTTGTTTGAGGAGCAACTGATCGATCGTTGGGATTCCTTCATTGGTAACCAACGTTCTCGGACCACCACCCCAAAAAATGCTAGATTTGGTGAGGAAGTAGCTGAAGCATTGGATGAGCTAAATGACAGGTATACTGTCGACTTACTAAAACGGCAGATCCGTGATCTGATTTTCAATGCCAGTTTTCCTCAGCATATACAGTCTGAAGAAACTCAGGATTTGATGAAAAGTGGTAATATTTGATATGACACTGCTTTGTTTATCTAGCCAAGTATATGACGCCTCGTTATTAAACATTCATAGATTTTTAAACATTATTCGTGCTTTGCTTTGCTAATTTCAGCACATGACAAATAAGTCTCACTTCACTTCAGCATATTTTATGAGACATGCATCTTGATTTTATTTATATTCAATATACATGCATGTAAAGAATATTATAATATTTATAAGTCATGCAGCAAAGAAGCATAATTATATAACATTCAGAAGCAGGCATGAATTTAATTAATTATTACTAAACATAAGCATACATACTACTAGAAGTAGGGATTGTTTTAAAACATGCACATGTGGAAGAAATTAAAAATAAAATTACATCATAAGGGTATATTGCATGGTAGCTTACTTAGTATTACTGACAAATAATATTTATGAAATCACAGTGTGTTCTATGTTCTATTTATATGAGCGACTTGCCACTGCAACGCACCTTCTTGGTTAAAATATGACATAAAGGTATCCCGCACTTGTGTAGCAGTAGCAGGTGGATTACGATGTGCAGTTGGATTTATAGGTTCGAGCACAGCTCCTATACCGTTGTCTCTCCATCCACCTTGTACAACTTCGCCATTCATGTCCATGGCATCTGCATAGCCTGGTGGGCAGTAGTTCTCGCATTTCTGCTCACGGAGGAAGTTGTGAAGCACACAGCAGGCAAGGATTATTGATGTGGCATGATCTGGTGACATGTGTAAGTGGCTCCTCAAACATCTCCACCTCGAAACCATTATTCCAAAAGCATTCTAAAATATACATTCAACCTCATGAAAGTTTGGAAAATAAAATCAGGGATTATATATTAATGAAAAGTTGTCGACTTGGTATCAGAATTTCATTTCAATTTTGAAAAAAGTTAATTAGATATTGCTCTCGTCAAGCTGGAAATTCTTAGACTACTAAGTTATAAAAGAATAATTTGATGTATCAAAAGCCAATTTGCCATCAAGAAATAAAATAATCTATATGGCAAGCCTAGAATCGCATATAAACAATAAATATAGATAGTTGAACTAACTCACCTCAATTGTGCGGCGGGCTCTAGATAGTCGAAAGTTGAAAATGCGCTTCTCCAAACTATTCGCTATACCAGGGAATGGGCGCATGGTGCAGTTTTTCAATGGGAATGCTTCATCTGCCACAAAAGTGAATGGAGCGATCTTATTGCTGCCTAAAACAAGGTACTAGCATGGTATATAATAATAGAGATTTGCAGCCAAGCCAGAGGGCTGCAACTCTTGAACCAAAAGAAAAATAACACTAACAGACATTACCACTACCCCCTCTCCAATCAAGCAAACCCGTGACTTCTATTTGAGATAAAGATGCACCAGCACTGTTAACAAGATAGTTATTTTTCTTTACCTGGCAAAGAAGCATTTGGGGGGAGACCAAGTCTACCATCTGACAGAACCTGGTTTAAACTGCACTGATCGAAGGTGCCACCATCACTCCATCTACCTGGTGTTCCAACGTCTATGTATGTAAACATATACCTTGCATCTGAAACAGCCATTAGAACAATACTAAATGTTTTTTTATAATTAAAATATTCACTGCCACTATTGCGAGGGGCTTGAATAGTGCAGTGTTTGCCGTCAATCGCACCGACACAATGTGGAAAGTTCCAAAGATGGGAGAAATCAGTAGCAATTTTTTCCCAGTCTTCAGCAGATGAAGGAGTTTTTAAATAATGACTGAATGCATTGAGTCCCAGATTGCCTGACAGGTCTCATATACTATTTCTCTGATAGTAGACTCTCCCATTCGAAAGAAAAGAGACAAAGTCTTAAATGAGTCTCCAGTAGCTAAATAATAAAGTGTAACACAGAGCCTCTGATCACTAGGTATTGCTTTTCTCAAGTGGGTATCCACTTTTTCAATCCTTGGCTGAACATAATTTAATATTAAGTCAAACTTATCTTTATTCATTCTTAAACAGGCTTCATGCTTGTCAGGAAACTCAACCCTAAATCTTTCCATCAAAAGAGTCCAAGCTCCTTCCTCTGGCCGGACTAGATTAATGGGGTGAGTCCACCATCTTCTAACTCGTCGTCTCCGAGCATTTCTTCTTCTATTCAGAGCAACAAAAGCTGACGTGAAAAAAAGCAAGCCGGCTGCTAATTGGTACTCATCCATAACAAGTGAATTTGAGCAATGGTTATTTTAAATTATTATATTATTTTAAGATTCGATATTTTAATGAATCCAAAAGTTCTGTTAGTAGCCGAGTTGTGGCACACGCGATATTAAAATATGCCTTAATATCAATATAAGAATAATTGCCTGTTTCGACATGTATACTCGGACTACAACGTTTTCGCGATGGAAAATCGCCTGTGTGCTTCGTTTGGCGCGAAAAACGTTGGCACGCTGCCATCGCTTCGCCCTAGCGTGACGAATATATTCGCTAGTCTGTTTTCACCTTTAGTATTCAAACGATACTGCACAGTGTAGTACAATTATAAGATAACAAGAAGTTGTCCTCACCCAGTGTGAGAGTAGACAACTTCTTGTTATGATGCCTGTCTTTCAAATACCATTGGACGTGTAAGTGCAACAGCTCTATCGTAACCTAAACTGGGTAGAGGAGGAGGAGTTGGATAATTGCCCATGATGGGTGGTCTACTAATAACTAAAGAGTGAAGGGTTCACCCTAGACATCAGGTGGTGGTGGCGAAGTTGGGACATCACGATCATAATATAAACAACTAGTGATAATAGAGATGTGACCCACTGCTCACCTACATATATATCTCATTGAGACAAACAGACAGACTTACCCAACCTTGTGCTGAGTGTGTAACTTCATAATAAATTCTCTCAGCCTCTACAATAGGGAATACAGACATGTGAGCACATCATTATCATACACATACATCTAACACTCTAATACATTGTATATGTGTGTATGGTGAATTACTAGACACCAAGGAGTTGTCACCCCTTATACTACTTGATGCAGCTAATACCAGGTAAAATTCTCTCTACCTACCAGTAGTCTATCTTCATGCTCTTCTAATAGACCAAGGGAAAACAACTTCTTACTCATCTATATAATATAACGACACATGACATACATATTAGACATAATTGCAGCATACCTATGATATTACTGCAGCACAAATTACAATACACACATAATATATATGATGTTAACTCATTTCCAATTGGCTAATGATTTACATATACACTAGATTGTAATCAGTAAAGGAGCGGCTAGTCGCCATAGGCATGGGCAATACTTAGGTTGAGATGGAAGATTACAGACACAAACAAGGTCAGTGGTGGGTTTTCCTACTGGCACCTGGGTGACCTACCACCCCTTCAGGTTTCTTCCAAAATGTAATTCAGCTGGGATTTCCCAAAATCCCCTGTTGCTTCCCAATCAGTCAGCACACACTTGATTTAGCACAAGTTCATGGTGTAGACAAGTACCAGATTACTGCTAAGATAGAGTGCGACATTGATGGTCCCATCTAAATGTTTTAGGCAGTAGTTTGATAGGATGAATGACTTGAACAGTTTGACATTCTTTTATTTTCAAAGTAACTTGGATTTTGAGTTGTAAAACTTTGTATGGAGACAAATTGATTGTTAAAAATGCTCCACCCAACCATGCAGCCTCTCCTTCTCCTAAGTTCAAAATCCACCCACTACTAAGGATTGACCAGCTCCCCGCTCTATTTCTAAATATCTGTGGTCGATGTTTGATTTCGGTCCAATAGAATGATTTAATAATATTTTTAACAGATTCAATAATTAGTAGAACGCTGACTGATAGTGAAAGCCATACCATAGTATATATTGTATTTTTAACAAGGAATCTGTCTGTGAGCAGTCAGAGACTTGTTTCAAATCCATGAAAATACCAGTACCTGACTGGGGTTTGAACTCGGGGCCTCTACGGCACCTAATCGCCTAGCACAGTGAACAGAACATGCTACCACTACACCAGCTAAGCAACCCTAAAAAAAGGAAGCTTCACGGGTGAGCAGTAGACATGGAACACAAGCCATGTATTATTATTATTATTACATTATTAATACAAAAGTTTGTTATATTTCTGTGTAGTAAATGGTTTATTTAATTCATACAGTTTACAGAGTCATAGAAACTGTGAATACAGCATTAATATAATAGTGATCAGCTAGAGTCTCAATACACAAATGTCATGTTCCTTGTATCTGAAGGAGAGCCAGCTACAGCACTTGTAGCCACCGAGTGTTGCACTGAACATGCCACTTCGGCCAAGCAGACACAACCAATAGCTCCCTCTGGTGTTGCCGAGCTCTGTACCGATCTGTTGGATCCTGTTGTTCTGCTCAAAGTCATCTGTATCCCTGCAGTGGACAGCGAAGGCTCTCTTTGTTACTTCTATGACAGCCTTAGTATCTGCTACATCCATAGTGGAGGTGGCGTATATGAATGGCCCCACACCGACAGTGTAACCATGGAAGTCTGCAAAAACAGAACATGTGTGCCATATAAAAAGTTATGTAGTCTTATTCGGTATATCAGCATGCACAGTACACTATCTCATATAAACACCACCATGTAGGCTGAGAGCACAATCATGTGTATATACATGTACATGTATAACATACTGAGTAGGATTATATAGTATTATATTTACCTGTCTTGGCCATGTCTATCTTATCTTTATTACTGAATGTGGTACCCTGCATGCTGTAGCTGTCTTCACTGAATAACCCCAGAACTACTAGCTAGCTAGCACAAGGTAGCACCAGCTATTCCTCAGGACTGTACTATACTAAACTGATGCAACTAGTATGTATACCTGCTACTCCCACTAGAAGTTAGCTCCACCCCTTATTAGAACATCTGCAGTGAGCAACTAGGAAATGCTTTGTCTCTTATGTACAAGATGCTTATTTACTCTCTATACCGGCAGTTTTTATTTAGATTTCTGGAAAGTTATGGGAATTCCAACATAACTATAATTGCTAAAACACTAGCAAAATAATAACAAAATGATCCACAGTATTCCCTCAGGTAGCATTAAAAGCAAGCTTTGATGTAGCTTCATTTGCCGAATGCTTTATAAAACCCAAACCAAGCTCAACAACATCTTGAGTGATTGCAGAGTAGGCCTACACCTCTCAAGAATTTGAGTTGAACAAAGAACATAATATTATATTACACTCTATGTACATGTATATACAGTGTTGATAGTGAAATATAACCACTAAATAATGCTGTGTTACAGGATGGTCCTCCCAGAGATTAGCCCCTCCCCTAACCAGTATTTTATTCGATATCTTGCTTTAATCATAGAATATTTAATAACTGTTCTAAAAGTTGATAGGCATCTGAATGCCTAATGAATTTGACAGCCATAGTGTCACACATATGGGGATATTACAATAAATTGTTGAGTGTAAATATATATGCTCTCATGTGATACTACTAGTTTAATGGTAAAGGACACTGTTGTGTGTATCCACCCTAAGAACAGGAGAGGGGTGGGTGAGTTGGTTCCTGGCCGTTAGACGATGTTGAGAAATTTTACATTCCTGGCCAATCACATCTCATTTCAGACAACATTAATCTATTAGTCTTGCCAGGCAGAGCTTCTCTAAACACAACAGGAGGGCTATCACCCCACCCACCCCAAGTAGGTGTTAGAGAAGGCAGACCTGTACATTTCAAGTGTAATATAAATATGCAACCACTGACCTGATTCACAATTTCCTCTTGTGGAGAGTAAACTGGGTCATGACCTAGTTTAGTCACATTCCTCTGGAGTTGTCTGTCCTCCAGTGAGCTGAAGAACTTGTCCAGGTGGTTGCTCTTGACAAGGAAATCGAGCACAGGGCGTGGAACAGGATCATGCAAACAGTAGAGTAGTACGTCCTGTAGACAGAGTATAGAACATGTAGACAGTAGAGTAGTACGTCCTGTAGACAGAGTATAGAACATGTAGACAGTAGAGTAGTACGTCCTGTAGACAGAGTATAGAACATGTAGACAGTAGAGTAGTACGTCCTGTAGACAGAGTATAGAACATGTAGACAGTAGAGTAGTACGTCCTGTAGACAGAGTATAGAACATGTAGACAGTAGAGTAGTACGTCCTGTAGACAGAGTATAGAACATGTAGACAGTAGAGTAGTACGTCCTGTAGACAGAGTATAGAACATGTAGACAGTAGAGTAGTACGTCCTGTAGACAGAGTATAGATCATATTGTAGGCAAACCAACCATTCTAAGGGTGAAAATTTAAATTTAGAATAAATTTTCACTGATATTTGTATCATGAAATGTTACAGAAGGACAAAGGTACACCACATTATATACTACACGATACTATACCATGCTATACTATATACATGTACTATGCTATACTATATACTATGCTATACTATATACTACGCTATACTATATACTACGCTATACTATATACTATGCTATACTATATACTATGCTATACTATATACTACGCTATACTATATACTACGCTATACTATACTACACAATATAGTATATTATACACATGTACATATCTCATACCAATCTACTGATTTGCTGAGCTGGCTTTGCAAGGAATGGTCTGATGATAGGCATGATATTGCAGTGCACATAGGCCACATTCCATACACTCGCTATTGTGGAGATACACTCAGCCACGGCATATCGTATCCAATCGTTAGGGTGAGAGAGGAGAGGTGAGATGTGTTCCAGCAGTTTCAATATGACACTTTTCTCCATCAGCCTCATGAAAAAGAGGGACTTCAGGGCTTTCAGACTCTCTCTAATGACAAACTCTTCGCTGTCACTCAGTCCCTGTATTCAACACAATATGTACAAGCATATTATTATATACTGATAACATGCAAATCCGCATGTACTGACTACTAGATACTGACTATTAGCTACTGACTGCTAGTTACTGACTAATGACTATTAGCTACTGACTACCAGCTACTGACTACTAGTTACTGACTACTAGCTACTAACTACTGACTACTAGCTACTGACTACCAGCTACTGACTACTGACTATTAGCTACTGACTACTAGTTACTGACTACTAGCTACTAACTACTGACTACTAGCTACTGACTACTGACTATTAGCTACTGACTACTAGTTACTGACTACTAGCTACTAACTACTAGCTACTGACTACCAGCTACTGACTATTAGCTACTGACTACTAGTTACTGACTACTAGCTACTAACTACTGACTACCAGCTACTGACTACCAGCTACTGACTACTGACTATTAGCTACTGACTACTATTTACTGACTACTAGCTACTAACTACTGACTACTAGCTACTGACTACCAGCTACTGACTAATAGTTACTGACTACTAGCTACTGACTACTAACTACTGACTACTAGCTACTGACTACCAGCTACTGACTACTGACTATTAGCTACTGACTACTGACTATTAGCTACTGACTACTAGTTACTGACTACTAGCTACTAACTACTGACTACCAGCTACTGACTACCAGCTACTGACTACTGACTATTAGCTACTGACTACTATTTACTGACTACTAGCTACTAACTACTGACTACTAGCTACTGACTACCAGCTACTGACTAATAGTTACTGACTACTAGCTACTGACTACTAACTACTGACTACTAGCTACTGACTACCAGCTACTGACTACTGACTATTAGCTACTGACTACTGACTATTAGCTACTGACTACTATTTACTGACTACTAGCTACTAACTACTGACTACTAGCTACTGACTACTAGCTACTGACTACTAGCTACTGATCACCAGCTACTGACTACTATTTACTGACTACTAGCTACTAACTACTGACTACTAGCTACTGACTACCAGCTACTGACTACCAGCTACTGACTACTGACTATTAGCTACTGACTACTATTTACTGACTACTAGCTACTAACTACTGACTACTAACTACTGACTACTAGCTACTGACTACTAGTTACCGACTACTAGCTACTGACTACCAGCTACTGACTACTAGTTACCGACTATACCTGCTCTATAAGAGGTTTAAGCACCGTCGTACTCTGCCAGCCGATGTAGGAGGCCACACCCACTAGGCACTGGAAGAACTCCGCCCTCAGCTGCCAGTCTTGTTTATCATTTAGAAATGTGATCATGTGTGAGAGAATGATGTCACTAGCTACAGGAAAAGCAGCAGAAATATTAATAATATCTACATCTCCAGTATATTTAGAGCGTGTATACATACATATGATACAACTATGACAGTAACATATATAAGCAAAGTGAATACAGAATATACAATCGGATATGCTGCATTAATGGTTGCACGTTGTGCTACAATGTTATATATACTACATTATACATTTACATCTATACCAAGTGGGAGGTAATACATGTACATGTATGTATTGAGGATAGTATATCAGACTGTTATAATTGTGTGTATATAAGTCATCTTAGTGTGGAAGCATTATTACCTTTCTGTTTGCCAAATATGACGGCTAGTTTGGTGATACTGAAGTGAAGCATTGCACGCCTCACAGAGTTGTCAGAGTCGCTAAGCAGTGAGACGACCTTAGCCTGTATTAGACTGTGCAAGGTCTTGACCTCAGCGTCATAATCGAGGGGATCGTCATTGCCGGCGGTAGACTGGGAGAGATTAAGGAAGCGGATGGCTGTTTCAGCAAGGATTGCAATATTCTCAGCCAGCGCAACTCTCACCAGCTGAAACATACGCAGTTGTATTCACATAAACTACTGACCTTTGTATTCACATACACTACTGACCTTTTGTATTCACATACACTACTGACCTTTTGTATTCACATACACTACTGACCTTTTTTATTCACATACACTACTGACCTTTTGTATTCCCATACACTACTGACCTTTTATATTCACATACACTACTGACCTTTTATATTCACAAGTGTAGTGTTAGCAACAACAAATACATGAGTCCAATACAGTATAATCTTATGCAACTCTGACGCATGGTTAACAGAATAAAACATATTTTACAGTGCACCTTGGAGAAGAGTATACAATACATTAAAATACAATGTAGGCCTACATAATTATATACATGAACATAAAATAATACACACCACACTTTCATGGGTGGAGAGGTTGCTCATGGCTGGTAGAATATAGTCTGGGAATATGTTCGACTCATTCTTTGGTACGAATGTGATATTAGCGAGGGTAGCGGTGACAGCCCGTACTGCTTCTGCCTTCACTCGGGCTATACCATCCTCTAATAGAAACATCTGCAACACAGTCAAATACAGTAATTATATGACAGTGTATACTATGTACGTTACTATAGTAGTTATATAGTAGTATATACAGCGCACCATGATAGTATGGTATTACGCGCTAGTACATACCATGTGTGGAATTATACGGTCTAGTATTACATCGGCAGGTAAATATTCTGTAAACTCCAGTAACAGATTCAGACTATTCAGTTTTCCCTCGCAGTACTGCATAAACAGAGACAAACAGACATGGCGTTACTATAACAACGTGATACCATTTAAGAGCACTATTGTCCTATTTTAGTTTCATGACTCTACTCTGCTAGGTAAGTATGGTTTCACAGTATAACTTGTGGATGGGGGGGGGGGGGGGAAGAGGTGGTTCCTGCTGGAAACAGAGAAAATACAACACCAATTTATATAGCAGACTATTCAAGATGGAAATTTCAATTAATGCAAACATGGTGAAATTGAACAGGCAAAATAATGCTTTTAGGTTAACGTGAGTAATAGTTTGGAATGTTGAGAGCCAAGGTTTGATGTTAGTCCTAGACCACGCCCACTTAGATAGAGAGAAAGACAAGCATAGGCAGCTGTAAAGATGATGGTCAGAGCGGAGAAGATTACAGAGGGATCTGATTACAGTTTATATGCTACTCACTGGTAGTAGAGCTTACAAGAACAATAATTTCACAAAACAAGACACCAATTTCTATAACACATTACTTGTCATAAGCTGTAACACAGTATATACTAGTAGCCTACATAGCATAGTGTTATAATTGTCCTCCCATGCTACACTAGCCTTACCTTGAGCTCTCTGATGGCTGAGGTAACAATCTCTAGTATGATAACGAGAGGTTCGTAATAGCTATCCTGTCCTTTAGTAACCCCAGTGTGCTTCATTATAGCCGGTAACTCTTTTTTTATTCTAAGCAGACATTGTGGATGTAATACAGAGTGTTATATGGTACATTGGTATACTGGTATACTGGTACACTGATACACTGGTATACTGGTACACTGGTATTTACTGGTACGCTGGTATACTGGTGCACTGGTACACTGGTATACTGGTGCACTGGTGCGCCGGTATACTGGTACACTGGTCTACTGGTACACTGGTATACTGGTACACCGGTACACTGGTATTTACTGGTACACTGGTACACTGGTATTTACTGGTACACTGGTATACTGGTGCACTGGTGCGCCGGTATACTGATACACTGGTCTACTGGTACACTGGTTTACTGGTACACTGGTGCGCTGGTATACTGGTTCACTAGTACACTGGTATACCGGTACACTAGTATAATGGCATCTAATGTTATAACAATATAGAACCAATGTTACGACATAATGTTCAAGTCAATCAAGCCAACTCAAACACAAAATTTATGAATAACATGGTCGGTGAGGAGACAACCAATGTTAATTGTTTGGGATGTAACACATTAACATGACTTGAACTTAAACTGTTCATACATGAAAACTTGTGTGCAGTGGCAGTACTATTGTTCTTACTTAGTGATTCTATCATCTGGGTAGATAGTTGTAGACCTGTAGCCTTGGATCTGAGGTTTTAGGTATGTGTAGAAGTAGACGGGGAACCCTTTACCCTTCTGTTGATGGAGATACTCCTCACAGCTCAGTCTATGAGATGGATTCTTCTGAATCATGCTCTGCAGTAGCTCCTGGTATTATGTACACAATATTATACACTTGGTATTATATACATGTATACAACAATGCGTGTAACCACCGTGTCATACACATTATACAGTGGGAGTAAACAGTGTAGGCCTAATAGTACCTTGATATGCCTGTCATACAGTGGGAGTATAATATAGTGTATAGTACCTTGATATGCCTGTCAGATATGGTATCTAGTATCTTCCACGGACTATAGTCTCCATTCCGGTAACTCAAGAGCTGGGAGAGGTTAAATGGCACCTTACCATCGGAGAATAGCTCAATGAGGACACAACTACCAAATGTAAATGTGCCATAATACATACAGCAACCTAGCACTGTCTCTACTGTAACAAGATATTGGCTCATTGTATACGTAAGACTACCATAATGTCTGTCTAACAACAAATATATCTATCAGTTTTCTAATGAGAGTTTAAAGTTCAAGTGATTGTACTTTCGCTAGGAAATTGACTAGAATAGCAGGTTGTACAGGCTTAGTCAAGAACAACTGCCTTATTTGTAAATTAAAATAAGAGAAACAACTGGGAAAGGCCAACTTCACAAGAAGCACAGAAAATTTTATGTCATAACGAGCAGAAAATGCTTTCTCTTGGAACACATACAATGTACATAATATGAATATAGTTATAGATACGATGTATACTACAATATTATTAGTTTCCATCACTACAAAGAATACATTTAGTAGCAGAATGAGGTGTATTAAATAGGTCTAATCAATTCCTACAGTGTTGAGAACAGACCCAAGTGAGAATATGTCCATGGCATGCGTAAGCTCTGCCTCTGCTGATGTAACATCTTCTCCCGCCAACAAGTCAAATAGCCCGAGCTCTGAGCCCTTAGCTGAGTTATGTTGAAAGCGTTCAGGGGCTATATAACATGTCCTCCTTCGTGAAGTGTCAAAGAAGTAGTTGTAATCTGAAGGATTGTTCTAGAAACATGAGAATGATATATACAATGGTAAGTAAGATAAAATGATTGACTAAATTCTCGTTGGCATGGCTCTATAGACAATGCATAGTACCAGCCAACCATTAGCACTGATCGACATCCATTTCCAGCCAATAACCAAATTGGATTTATTATCTAATATCGACGAATTACAACAGCACTCTGTGACACAGGAGTCTGAAAAGACCAACATATTGGTCTTTGCATAGGTAAAAAGATGGTGGGCCTAGGATGAGGGTCCGTCAGCCCAAAAAAGAGTCGTTGGCCTCATTTGAAGCCGAGGCTTTAGAAGCTACTAGCTACATGTAGCTCTAGCGCTGAACGTTACATTCGACGTTACGTTACTGCTGCTGCTCTTCCACTGGTGTGGAAAGTAGGACAGGCAGATTGAACCAGAAATCGTAAAGCATGCAACATACTTGCCACCAGAAACTAGTAAAACCTTGCTTGTTCCAAGGTGCCTGTCTGCTTGCCTGTATGATAAATACTGAAATAGTCCAACAACCCCGGATTTATCCTCCCAATTTCACCAGATAACAGCTAACAAGAACAAAATTAAGTTCACGCCGTTCTAAAGCATGGATTACACGAGAGGCCGATGGAGCCTCATGCTAAAATAAATCGGCTCACCGTTTTATTCGGCAATGCAAAGACAAAAATGTTGGTCTTTTCCGACTCTGGTATCAGGAACGCTGTTGAGATCAGTTAAGGTTAGATACAACTACTTCAATTAGATAATTTGCTACAAATCAGCTTTGGTTATTGGCTGGATATTAATTAACAATTCTGGTTGAAGATCATGGCCTCTCGTGTACCTGGGATACATCACCCCAAGTCACATTACAGGAACTATTCATTAGACACCAGAAACCATTGTATGTATACTAGTGACTCAAAAAACAATTTTGATTCTTGTTAGACTTCTTTGTAAAGAGTATCATTGGTAGTGCTGCACGGTGTTTCGGTATCATTCAGTTTTACAGTTTTCTTTCAGTTCAAAAACCGTGAAATTTTAAAATGAGAACCGAAACCGAATGCGGTGGGTTGGTACAATTAAGCGCCTGACACTTAAGCGTGTTAAGTTCCAGTAATGCCTGGTGGTACAAATGCGTTCATGCATATTGTGCCCCTTTCAATCTTAATAATCCGATGTCTTCATTGCCATACGGACTTAGCTGCATTCATCATTGTCACCCAGCGATGATTTACTGTAGTTTTACTCAATTTCAGTAGTTATACATACATATTATTGTAATAACTAGTGTTAAATAATTACAATTTAATCAACAAAATGATTCTGACGTCAGAATAACAGATTGTACAGCTGCAGTGTAGATATGGGATAAGATCAAGAGGGAGACCAAACAGAAGATGGTCATATTAGAGAGAGCATGCTGAGGCCTTTGCCCAACAGTGGAACACACCAGGCTGAACATGATGATCAAACTAAAGGAAAATGACCATCATTTCCGGTAATGGCTGGTGTCACTCACAAGTGAGTCCATGTTATGTCTTTTTCAATCTTCATAGTTCGATGTGATCCTTGGCATAGAGCTCTATCTGCATCCAACGTTGTCACTTTGTGATAATTTGTTGTAGTTTGACTCCATTTTAGTACTTATACTTACATATTATTACAAACTATAATTGGTAGTCAATAATTACAGCATATTATAACATGAAATGAAATGAAAAATGGCCATCATTACAGTTAAAAGTGGAGTGTGACAACTCCTAAAATTCAGTGTGAAACTTTTGGATTGATTCTGCTTTTTTCCTGAATTTACAAAACCGAATTAAACCGAGAGGTAAAAGAAAAATCAGCAAAAATCTGAATGCAAATGCAAAAAAACTGCCCAGCACTAATCATTGGCCATGAGATAATAAATGGCAACCCTGGTTGCTGGGTGTTGATCAATGTGCCAATGATAACCAGTTAGGGTGCACGGTTGATGTTTGCTGTTAGGTGTATAAGGGGAGAAGCAGGATAGAATCTTAACAAGTTCTGTGCTATAAAATACATTTTACTCGCAGATATTATACAGAGTAGTGATAATATACAAGTGTACATGTACATGTATATATTTCTGAAGCTATTAGTCAATATTATTATTGATATAAAAACATAATAATATCTTGACTCCATCAAACAATGCATTCCAACTAGGTAGTACTGAAATTGTTACTTAAACGGAATATTATTCTACTACTAATATGCAAACTAGAAGAATAGCCAGTAATGGTGAATATCTAAAATAATAAAGAACTTGTGTGATAATCAATGTTGTATGATTGGAGCAAGCAAACATCACCACCTTTTCTGTATTAATACAACAACAACGGGACAACTGAGTAAGGCATGCGTCTCAACTGGTAGAGAGCCAGTATAAGAACGTAGTACAGAATGGTGAATACAGAGGGCACCGAGGAAACTGGTGTTTCCGACAGTACACCTAAAGCAGATAGACATAGCGGACAGCTGCCACCTATGATCAACTTGGACAATGTCTCACCCACACAAAATATCTACAGAGTCTGTGACCCATCCAACCAGAGCACCTGTATCATGGGTGACGGAGATGCCAGTTACTTGAGCACTAGGGGGAGGCAAGACACAGGAAGTGAGGAAAGTGGGACAGAGGACAAGGAAGAAACGGAACTACAGCTAAATAATGAGAGGTCACACGTAAAGATTTATAAATATGGGACAGACGGAAGGCCGCTGGTGACAGTGGAGGACAATAGTAAAATGATCATCCTCAACACAGAACAACTTGGGGATGACAGCGTGGTGACGATCAGCTCTGAGTACTTGAGGGAGAAGTGCCGACTACACAATGACACCTCCACACCGGTGAGTCGGTAACCTCTGAGTTATCCCACCCAGTGATTTTCAACAAAAAATCTTCATTATTTTCTTTCCCAATGAAATCATAGTATATACAGCATCCACATTGCAGGGACCAGTGTGTACCTTGTATTATGCTAAGGTGCTGAACTCTGTCAAATTGATTCTTAGTAAAAATATACCTATTAATTGATAATAGTTAGAGACCAAAGGCTATGAAGTTAAATGAAATGTTCAGCTGGACAGCTTGTTCAATATTGTCGTTACATTTTGGGAGTGATTCTCTCTAACTAATTACTACCACGGACTTCAGTAAAACCATTTAATAACCGATTTGAATCATAACATGATTAAATTACACGATACAAAAGTACTATTAACCAAATTAAAAACACATAAAAAGAGTACTCGACAAGCTCTAGGGAAGGTTCACCGAATAAAGGTGTTAAAGCCCATCTCACCATTTCTGTTATTGAACACCATACATCTCTTCATGATATGCATAGTCAAACCTGACAGCATGGATAGCATTCTGCCATTGAGCAGGGCTGCCTGGCTAGCTGATCAGTGCAGTGAAGTATTTGGATGCTCCTGATGTAGCCTCAGCACATACAACTTCAGATGTAGCCTCAGTACATACAACTCCTGATGTAGCCTCAGTACATACAACTTCTGATGTAGCCGCAACACATACAACTCCTGATGTAGCCGTAGCACATACAACTCCTGATGTAGCCTCAGCACATACAACTCCTGATGTAGCCTCAGCACATACAACTCCTGATGTAGCCTCAGCACATACAACTTCTGATGTAGCCTCGGCACATACAACTCCTGATGTAGCCTCAGCACATACAACTTCTGATGTAGCCTCGGCACACACACAACTCCTGCACCAGCTTGTATAAAGTTACTATTCTGACATGGGATATATTGACTAAACTCTATGATGATGTTCGTTGGAAATAGATTTATGAGTGATGAGTTTGTTGGAGATAACTTTAGTTTAAAGGATTTCTAACACTTGTGATTAAATATAAAAAATTAATATCAATATTTATCGAGATCAGATGGAAATTGTTGGTATTAGCCGGCGGCATGTAGTTGGCAATGGGTAGAATGGTTGGCTAGTAGTTAGAACACTGGACAGCGTTGTAGCATATATAATTGTAGCATTGGTATCTTTTTAGGAGAAAGAAACAGACAGTCATAGTTTGAGCAGCACGTCAGCTTCTAGAGAAGGAGCGAACCACACGAGGGTAGGTCCGGCCATGCCGATTGAAGATGGTTTAGTAGCCACTGGCATGAATAACGGACAGAGACGGAATAAAGCCTTGGTATCCACAGTAACGTTCAAGGATAGTCCGAGTACGAGGATAGATTCCAATCAGTCACAATACACAGACTATGTAGCCATAGATCCAAGTGGAACTGTAGCACAGAATGCGGGCATACATAGGGGCACCCCTAAAATGGTGATCAATTTGCATCGATCTGAACCTGCTGTCATATCAGAAAACCTTTGGCCAAGAACTTTTATAATGGAGTCATTAGCGGTTGCATTTGTGCTACCTATCACAGGGGTGTTTGCTATCTACTGTTCTCTACAGACACGATTAGCTATAGCAAAGGGATTGTATGCATTATCTTTGGAGAGGTCAGATGCTACACGTATTGTAGTTATATACACGTTCCTTCTATCACTAATTATATTTACTCCATTTACACTGGCACTTCTAATCATATATAACTATAGAGGAGTGTGACGTGACCTGTAGACAGCTAGCAACACGCATATTGTATATTAATAATTTTGTTCAGTTTTTTAATACTTTCTGCAGAACTTTTATTTGTAGGCCTATCATACATGTACATAATAGATAAAAATAAACTTTGTAACGATAGGCTTTTATCTCTTAAATCCGTTTTATTATTACACATATGCAATAGTGGGATGGCAGGTGCATAGCCCACCTGACCCACTGTATTGCCAGCCCACATAACAGGTGAATACTATGCAACAACATCTCCAGTTGTTTGGAGTTGTCCTTTCTTCATCAATTCTTATTGAACAGGATTCGCTTTCTGGAGAAAGAGGGAAGAGTATTCCAAGCTGGAAAAACTCTCTCTCAGCGTTTGGAGGTAGGAAACAGCTCAATCAAAAAAGATTACAACTTCCTGTGAAAATTCACAGCAATTATAATTATTTAGGATGGTTAGTCTGACAAAATGTTGGGGCCGATAGGCAGGCCCTGAAGAGTGTTGGGACCAATAGGCAGGCCTTAAAGAGTGTTGGGACCGATAGGCAGGCCCTGAAGAGTGTTGGGACCGATAGGCAGGCTCTGAAGAGTGCTGGGACCGATAGGCAGGCTCTGAAGAGTGTTGAGACCGATAGGCAGGTCCTGAAGAGTGTTGGAACCAATAGGCAGTCCCTGTAGAGTGTTGGGACCGATAGGCAGGCCCTGGAGAGTGCTGGGACCGATAGGCAGGCCCTGTAGAGTGTTGGAACCAATAGGCGGACCTTAAAGAGTGTTGGGACCGATAGGCAGGCCCTGAACAGTGTTGGGATCGATAGACAGGCCCTGAAGAGTGTTGGGATCGATAGGCAGGCCCTGTAGAGTGTTGGAACCAATAGGCGGGCCTTAAAGAGTGTTGGGACCGATAGGCAGGCCCTGAAGAGTGTTGGGATCGATAGGCAGGCCCTGAAGAGTACTCGAGGATCAGCAGCAGGTCCTGAGGAGAGTTGCCCCATTTTAACACTACACTGAAGGTTATTCTTGCTGAATGCTTAAAAATCTATTTATGCAAACAAAGTTTCTAATCTAACTCACTTTCTATTTCTATTTATTGTTAACCACTGAGTAAGCACCTTCTGTTCTGTATCCTTATTCAGTATAAGTCCTGTAGCGCAGTAACAACTCTTTCCGAATGTGGTATCAACTCTGATTTATTTAAAAAACAATCTAACTTATATACACGTATTTCAAAATACACTCTCGTGATTGGCTCATCGGATAATTAGGTTAATCACCCAATTTGCATATTTATCAAAAAGTACTAAATTGCAAATTAAAAATATTTACAACATGACTTTTCTACTATTTTTACTAATTAAAACAAAGCTTAACACCACTAGTTATTGATCCTAAAATATAATAATTTTTCGAATAGTATTTCTATTTTTAAAAAAAATATATCAAGAAATGATTCACAGTGTCCGTTAGATTCGTGGGCGTCTTCTGCTCTCCGCCCTGTTGTATATCATCTATAGCGTCTCCTGTTAGTTAGCACTTCTACATCCACATTATCCTGTAATTGGCTGACTCTCAGACACCTCCGCTGATATAAAATATTCGTGATGATTTTGCCACTCATTCCCTGCCAGTCCACTCAAACGATGACTTCCGGCCACACCGCAGTTTTACATTTTACAACATTTTAATCAGTCAACCATTATAATATAACACCATATAGTTCCCTAGCCACACGTCTGATTGGCTGCTACAAACCCATCGGTCGATGAGATGGTGGCAATGAGTGCCACGGTGATTGCGCAAAATTACATAATATGCTCAACTGGCACATACATGTAGGTACTGTACATAATATACTACAATGTACAATATAAGGCTATCTATGGGTGGTATATAATTATACTACAATACAAGCCTACCCCTGGTAGATATGTACATGTACATAGTATACTACAATGTAAGTCTACCTCTGGTAGATATGTACATAGTATCCTATAATATAAGCCTACCTCTGGTAGATATGTAGGTTTAATGTTTGCGAAATCTGTGAGAAGAACCCAGTTCCAGCTAGTAATCATCACGTTCTCAGATTTGATATCCCCATGGCAGATCTACAAATATTATGATAGGCTAATAATACTTACTAGTATAATGATATACTTGTATCTACAAGTACCATGACATATCTACAAGTATCATGATAATTCTACAGTATAATGGATTGTCTACATACCTACAGTATAATGAGCTGTCTACATATCTACACGTACCATGATATGTCTACATATCTACACGTACCATGATATGTCTACATATCTACAGCATAATGGACTGTCTACATATCTACAATATAATGAACTGTCTACATATCTACAACATAATGAACTGTCTACATATCTACAGTATAATAAACTGTCTACATATCTACAGTATAATAAACTGTCTACATATCTACAATATAATGGACTGTCTACATATCTACAGTATAATAAACTGTCTACATATCTACAGTATAATAAACTGTCTACATATCTACAGTATAATGGACTGTCTACATATCTACAGTATAATGAACTGTCTACATCTACAGTATAATAAACTGTCTACATATCTACAGTATAATGAACTGTCTACATATTTACAAGTACCGTGATATGTCTACATATCTACAGACAAATGCTGACCTTCTGACTGTAGCACTGACTGAGGGCAGAGAGCAGCTGAAAGGCAATCCATTTTTTCTCAATGGAAGTAAGGAAAGGTCGTGTGCTGATTCTATCATACAGATTATACTTGATATACTGTCTGACTAGGAATCCTGCTTTGTCGGTTACCTACAATATACATATAATATAATACGATGTACAATATAATTTACAATACATGTGTACAACATTAATACATAAATTATATAATATGTGCAAATGTTTGATGGGATCTCAGTGTTTTATGTCTTCTATAGCTCTGTTTTAAACGTTGAGCACTTTAGCTGAGATTTAGCAGAGTAGCCTACAAACATGGACATTTCTCTACATATAATAAGTACAATATATACATGTACATGTACATATATGTACAATATATACATATAATATATGTACAACATAAAATATTATACATACATGTGCATGTACAATATATACAATATACATATATCACAATGAAACCAAAGTGTCCAAAACAATTCTATTACTAATAGTTAGAAATTAAAACACTCACCAGTTAAAATGGTTTATAATAATATACATATACGGCAGTGGTCAAAGTTGGGGGGGGGGTCGTGGGGGACGCAGTCTCCCACCATAAATTTCAAGAGGTCTCTCAGACTGATAGACCCCCTGCAGATTACTATTATAATAATAATACTAATTGGACCATATTTTACCTTAAGATCTTGGACCGTATTTTATCCTAAAGTTCTTGGATTTTGCACCATTTCCGGTGTCTAATTTTAATAAAGTTTCCAATTTCCGGGAGGGCGCTCAGGCGCTCCTCCCGGGCCCTCTCCGCCGGCGCGCTACGCTCAAGTGATTATGTCTGCTACCCTAGAGACCCCCACCTCTTTTCTTAGACTTTGACCACTGATATACGGCCTACAACAGTATACAAAATAGGCTTGCATATACATGTACATGTATGTAGGCCTACAACATTATATAATTATATAGTACAGTGTACATTGTATAATGTACAATATACACAGTCATGTACATGTGTACAACATGTAGCTACCATGTTGGTATATAAACAGATGTACAGTACTTACTTACCATGTTGGTATAATTGAATATTAATTAATGTATATACAATTTGTATGTAAGTACTTACCATGTTGTACTGGTATGGAAGGCAGTTTGACATTGTACATAACTTCTCTGTTATATCTACAGAATACCATGAAAATATGTTCAGAGTTGCTAGAAATAACTAAACACAGCACATACAATGTGTACGTCATATACAAGCACCATAATACATGGCACTATGATGCATGGTGAGACAGCCCCTAGTGACAGTGATGTAGTGTAGTGCTGGGCATAGAGGTAACAACCGATAGAGCAGGAACTTAAAATTTTTCCGCTATTAAACGCCGATTGGCCACTTGATGCCAGTTTTCCCCACGGGCGGCCATGATGCGATGGGGATTTCGTCTGTTTTTTTACATTAGTTATCATTACAATTATATATAAAACATAAAACTCTTCGACGCTGTTATTTACAGATACTATTTGTGTTAAATGTTTTGAACTTGTGTCTAAACTGTTTAGTAACATCTCTGCTTTTTCACAATAACAGTGATTTTAAAAATCTCTTTGTAAAATAGGACTTTAAAGAAAAATAAGAATAGATGTTTACTCAATCAAATAATACTAGTAACCGACTAGCGCGGCAGCGTATATCGGTAGAAAGTCTGTGAATGCGCTGATTGGTCAACCAAAAGAAAACCGCATGTTATTGGGTATTAAAATCTCTAATCGCTAACATGATAGGCTTATTGTACAAAATTATCTGCTCATAAAGGACTTTCGATAGCATGCGAACAATTCTCTGTTTATTTCAAAAATGAGCGTGGAGCTAGTTGTACTAGTGGCATTCCTGGAACAACAATTATACAATCTCATATAGTTAACATTGGTGTGATTGCAAGAGTGTACTTTGGGTTTCTTTGGACTAACAGTGTGGTTAGTAGGAATACAGTACGGTAGCAAAATTAAAAATTTACTCAATAATAAATAATATAATGATTTTAATTAGCCCAGAAGTTATACCAAGTATAATTGTTTTAAATTAATAAGCACATTCATTTATCCAGTAATAGTGGAATCTCTCGGTGGTACTGTTATTGATTGGTTGAGGCTGAGTTAAATTAACTTTGCTCACTTTCACTGCTGTACCTATAGTAATGGTAATAGGCTACCACTACGTAGTAAATATAGTAATACTATCAGGTGAAGTTGTGAGTCACTAGCAATTTATTACAATAGTCACAGATCAAAATCACTCACTCATCAGATCAGTGACTATACCTACCAACCATTATTTTATTAATTCGGGTGATTTCCATAGACTATCAATCAACATGAGCATGTTTATCATTGAATTGATTATATTTATATAACCATTTTATAATATTAATATTTGTCATTGTAAATTAATGTTTTTGTAATAATAATTATATTATAAATATAATAGGCCTATTATGATTATAATTATTGTAACTGTGTTATAGGCCTATCATCATTACTTTGAATGTTAGTATAGGCTAACTTTATATTGCTAGGAAATTTATTTATGAAATCTATAAACTATCAATGACTTTGTTTCACAGATGTGAGCTTTCCTTTGTCCATTCCTGTCGAGGGTTTGATTCCGAGGCTTTGTAGTATCTACGTGTAATTGCCTAGCGCAGTTAGTAGCCTAAATACGTTATAATCAAAGATCTACACCAGCTTAGCATAATCTTACAATGGTTTCAAGCTAAACTATAACTGAAAAGAAAGATGATATGGAAAGAAAAATCTAAATTTATTAGGGCTGTTAATTAGTCATGAAACATTATAATGTAGAACGTTGAATAGTCTTATGCAAGTTTATAGGCCTACGTCATTTATTTAATTTCTTAGTAACAGTTTGTTTAACCACAACTTTCCTAGCCTTTCTACCTACAATAGAATAGGTGCAGGTTGAGTTGTAGCACTGATTTGCTATTTATAGGTTTGAGATTAAAGAGAAATCTGGATACCACGATGCACATTGCCACAACTCTATGTGCAGTGCTCATCCATCATACCCATCAAGTAGGTTATGATTATGAACTCTTTTCCTGGGACTTGTGCACACAAACTGTAACAACTGCTTCCCAATTAGAAATGGGTTGATTTAATTAGGCTTGATTTAATTAGGCTTGTTGTTTTATATATATGTGTGAGAATGTACTTGGTAGATTTCTGTCGTCTATTATAGAGCTGTTATGAATTTAATTCATAGGTAACATCCAGAGTGATCAACTATATCAACATATATGTCTTATCGAAATCGTACTTTATTTTACTCTGATATAATGTGATGCCAATTTGGCAAGAATCATGTAACTACTAATAGCTGTACTATTATGGTAGGACAGTGGGCATTGAACATGTTTCGTTACTGCTTTATTATTTGGATCTACGTGTAATACCTCTTATATGTCTGTAAACTATCTATGTGTGGTGAGCGTGAAGCATTTATTTATCTGGTATCAATTTTCTAATATAGATCTAAGCCTACTAGACAGAATATTGATCTGTGCTGATGCTGTAAATTTTGAAGAGCTGGCTGACCTTACTCCATGGCAAGGAGTGACTTCTAAATATTGAATAAGAGTTCTTATGCTATTTTTATTCAGCAAATATTTAAAATAGATTTGGTCAAAATATTGGCATTTATACTCCATGTTATGAATTGGTTTTGTCTGTCTACATAAATGTTTTTATTTGTAATATGCAACTTCTGCAAATCTGTTCTACATATAGAAATACACCTATTAAAGGAGAAATTCACAAATTGTGCCCTACTTTGAAGTTAGTTTTTGTACTGTTCTAAACAAGATATTCGAACAATTATTGTACAGTATACTAAATCAACATATGTTCTTTTATTAATAACAAAGGATTTGTATTTTATGACCCTCCTTATGCCTCAATTAGTGAAATTAAAACGCCTTCTAAACGATTGAAAAATTAGGAGTTATCTCCTTTTTGAGATTTCGCCATTCTATTTTGTGAGACTATGGTTTCCGGCGATCGACCATTCCTGGGGAGATAACTTTATACTATTATCCGTATAACATAATGCTATGCTAATTATACATGTATTTGTTTTCCTTACTTTCATTTCAATTTCTTGACTGCAGTTCTCAGTGCAGTGCAATCACATAGACCTTAGCATCGTCTGCCAACAATGCAAATGCATTTATACCTGTACATGTATCAGTAATATAATATACATTTTATCATTATAAAACTTATGTGTGACAAATAAACATGCATGTACATGCTGAAGGTACCATATTGCACAACACACTGTATTTGTATAAACATTATATGTAATCACGAATTCTTTATTATATCTACATATACATGCATGTATAAAAGGTTTACACAATATCATTGGAAATAATTTCTGACACTCTGCTACCCATGAAAAACATTGGTAATAGTATTATTAAAAGTACACATTAAAATATTATACTGCAGGTGGCTAGGCTCCTGTGGATTCTATGATAGCTTTAACTGCTGAATCTATGGCAAAGCACTAATGATTACCATCATGTAGCACTTATGTGCTACTATGGTTTTATAACATAGCCAACAGATTGTGCTAGAGAGTATTGAGCAGTCAGAGCAGAGGTGTACAAGTGGAGGAAGTTCCAGCAGAGTGCAGAGTGGACTGTGTTATGATCAAACTTCAACTTCACTGCCTGGGTTTCAACAGTTGAACACTTGCATAGTTGGTGAGGTAGAGGTCACTGGCAAGCCCTACAGTTATAGACTGACCTTGTTGACCATATTATGTTGACAGCTAACATAATGGCTGATAGCAAATGGTTGCAAGATTCAGGCCATGGAGGTCAATAATTGTTTAGATGCAGAAGTGGAGAAATTTGAGATAACCTCTGTTTTTCAGTAAAACTTAAACAGAAATCGCTTTTTCTAGATTTATTCCCCTTCTCCAAAACCCCAACTAAGGAGTCAGGAGGTCTATCTAGCTTTCACCACTACTGCACCTACATGCAAAAGCAATGGACAAATATTTAACCTCAAGGAGACTGCCGGCAAGGATACCAGACCAACTGCAATGATGAATGAGGTTTCTTCCTAAAGTTGTTCCTGTTGAACTGGATAGTTTACCCTCCATCGGTGTCTCTTGCGATATTCCAAGGCTATAACATTTTGTCTGGAACATCTTACCAGAATCTATCTGCAACCAAGAAATGACTGTCTCGTGAATTACTTTCATTTGCACATAGATCTGCCTACACACACAGTCTTTATGTGTAACAATGAATAATTCATGTAAGTGTAATTACTATAATAACCAAATTCAAAATTATTAGACTCTGAAGGAGTATCAGAGATTCTTAATCTTCTTTGCCGATAAAGCATCAATGTTTAAGATACAGGATTCCGAGTAGTTATTCATACAACCACCTACCATAAGAGCTATATGGATATGAAACTGCATTTTCTTGAAAGCAACGGCTAGTGCATGGTAAAACTCATTAGTGCTTCAGTACTACAAACTCATAGAATAAAGTAAGAGAGCATATCAGCATCTGGTGGCCCAACTGCAGCAGGCACTGCAACATCCTACAACACAAGTCAACAAGCTGTATGTGTTAGTATCAACTCAACATTGATAGTATGCCCACTATCGTCAGTATTAGTCGTCGCAGCAGCAGTTTACTAGCAAAATAAAAGAACCATTTGTGTTGTTAGCTGTAGTTCGTATTAGCAGTAGGAGTAGTTACTTATAGTAGTAGTTAGCAGTAAGTTAAAGTGATAGCAGTGTAGTAGCAGTAATATGGTGATTTCAGTAGTTAGTTATGGTTGCATTAGTAGTAATCATGCAAGTAGTTAAAATCAGCAGTAGTAATAGTAGTAGTTGGTTACAATAATAGTTAGTCGTAGAAAAGTGGTAAGTTGTCGCAGTAGTACCAGAGGGTCCAGTAGTAGCTACAGTATCAATAGAATCAACAGAAGTTGAATTATCAATAGTAATAGTAGTAGTTAGATATAGTAGTCACCAAGTCACCACAGTGTAGGCCCAATATTCTTAGTCACATAGGCCTATGCCATTATAGAGAATAGTTAAGAGTAACAATAGGGTTTGTCACAGTCACTGAGGCTAAAGTAAATTTCTTAATGGTCAGCATTGTGGAACAGATTCATAATATTGCACAAACATACATAGGATACTAGTTTTTTTCCAGAGATGTTTGCAAGTTTTATTTTGGAAAGGAGTCTTTTAATAGGCCATAAAATGTTGCTTGAATTAACCGAGTCTGGCATCTCTGTTTTTTTCTTTCAGTCATTGGGCTTACTTACTGCTTATTTTAATTTTATTTATCTGAATGCACGCCATGAAATGAAAATTAGCAAGATTAAAATAAAATTAAAATAGGCAGTAAAGAAAGAAATAGAACACCAGGAAAGTATGGAGGTGAAGTGATGTACTGCAATCCAATACAATGGGAAAAAGACAGTTCCAAACTAAACCTCTCCATGACAGTTTGAACCCCTAACCCCACCCATAAATTTTCCTTTTTAATATTAATTTTTTCATTTAATTAAACTTAATTATCGGTGAGTTGTATTCTAATAAATGTAATCTACACAGTTGAGAAACGTCCTGCTGGAACTGTCTTTTTTTGGAAATGTTGCTTTACCATTTCCAACTAACAGCTTTCATCATTTATATTTAGCCTGTTTTGGTAAAAGCAACACACTAAATAAATTGAATGATATATTATTATATTGATTTGCATTGCCTTCAATTGATTGTTTGACTTTTAATCATTAATTTACAGCGGCAAGTAAGCAGTAACTGGTGATTCATTTGTCTTGTGTCTAGTCAACAGCAATCTGATGCCAAAGAAATAAAAGTGATTTTATTGCAGCCTGAGTTCATGTTATATTTCCCACGAAAACTTACTGAGAGTCACTGCTAGCTGAATCTGACTGAGAGTCACTGCTAGCTCCGTATCTGACTGAGAGTTACTGCAAGCTCCGAATCTGACTGAGAGTCACTACTAGCTCCGAATCTGACTGAGAGTCACTGCTAGCTCCGCTGAACTACCAATGAAACCCATGGTAGAACAGTTATTAATTAATTACGTGCATAAGTAAATAAAAACAAACATAATTGATAATAAATAATTATTTTAAACAAATTGAAACTAGCGTTTTTTATAGTTCAGTGAAACTGCAGTGACTGTCAGTCAGAGTCGGTGGGAAATAATCTAGTAGGATTAGAAAAGAATGAACAAATACTTATTATAATATAACTTGATTTGATTTCTTACCGACGGATAAATATGCATTGTAGAATATGCCGTGAGCTATATTAGTCAGTATAAAAAACAAGCAAGTGTAAGTAGCAGAAAACTTTGGAAATTACTAAAAAACACAAGTGGCTGTCGCAAACCAGTAAACTGTGAATGCGCAAACTTACCGGAAACAGCACGGCTATAGCAATATAGTGGATTTAACGAGGCATATATTAATCACCTCGCATATCGGTGTAAGTCTGCAGATCTTAGACTACCAACAAGGATGCGCCCATGACCAATCAGATAAACCGATTTTTTGGATAAAAACGCGGATTTTGGTATTTGTGGAAATGACGTCTGGAACCGCCAGATTTCGAACTATCACTTTAGAATCACTTCAAAATTTGTGATTTTCCCCTTTAATACTTATACTCTATCAATCATGTGATACCAGGATAAGCCATAGGACTAGGACAATTAACAACTACAGTAGCTTTAGCTGTATTGTAATTTGAGGTAAAAGTGTTACTTAATGCTACAGCTATTAAGTAAAGTAATCTTGCCTACTGAAAGCCAAAATAACTAGAACTAGGAGCTGTGTAATAATAATTTTGTGATGTACTGATATACTAATATACAATATTTGCAATTACCATGCTGCAGTTGGTATCAAAGTTACAAAATATAATAAATACAATAATTATGTTGGTCTGAAATAATTGGAAAATATGTGTGCAACAGAAAATTTCAGATTATTGGTAGCAAAGAACAAATTTTGACTATTAACTAAATGACTAACTAATCATAGCAGCGCATAGGTAACTAATGTAAACAAACGGTAACTACCCCAACATATCATGGCCACCAGGGATGAAAAGTGGCATCACAAAATTTACCGGAGTTCCTGCTCTAGGGGAGATAACTCTATGGTGCTGGGTAACCAGTCATATGTATGTCCAATACTACAGGACATCTAGCACGTGACTTTATTCTGATATAAGATACTATTAGAGTCTTGTCTTGGTCATAGATCTTAATTCCTCATAGAATAGCGATATACATAGATGAACCTAACCCCAAAAGCTACCTAGACCTACCAAAGCCTCATTTATGGGGACACGTATGCCTATACTTACTCTCAGCTTGGTAAGATTATGAAGACACGTATGCCTATACTTACACTCAGCTTGGTAAGATTATGGAGACACGTATGCCTATACTTACACTCAGCCTGGTAAGAGTATGGAGATACGTATGCCTATACTTACACTCAGCTTGGTAAGAGTATGGTTTCAGTGAGAGAGAAGGATCCTGAACTACAAACACCTTAACAACTAGCTGCTGCTTGCCATCTGAACTACTCTTGGCTTTTGCTACCTTGAGAAACCGAGTGCTTCCCAAACTGCAATTAGAATACCAATAGTACACATAACATGCATAGTACACACCACATGTCGATGTTATCTACGGCAGGCCTATAATACTACTTGCAGATTAACATCTGTAAACATCTCATCTTGCTTAACTGTTAAAAAGTGTAGACCCATGATTAGTCCATCAGCCAAGCAGCAAAATTATGACTTTTCGCTCCTGACCTCTCCAATCTACACAATTTTTTGTGTACAGATAGATTAAAACATGGGCAATTCAAATCCACTTACTAACCCCTCGAAATCACTTGACAAAGGGGTGAAAATTTAATCTTTTCGAAATTTTTAAAATTAGAGTTGTCTGCTCCTTACTTGCTGTTAGAAACTATTAGAATCCCCCTACACCAACTTTCATTGGTCAGTTACATGCACTTCCTGTCATTTTGATAAATTATCTAAGAAAGTGAGTAGCAAGAAACCTACTGGATACTAGATTTGGCAACTTTTGTAGCAAATGTGTAATGATAAATTCATTCAGTTCTCCATATTGGTTATCTTGAGAGTTAAATGGAGCATCCAAAGACCGACAAACTGTTCTCTAAATAAATATTGACATAGATATTCATTGAATTATGGAAACAGACAGCTAGACATTAGACAAGGAGTTAGTTTGAGCTGAGAGTTAACTCACTCTGACTCTAGGGTTCACAACACATAATAGAGGTCTATCATGAGAATCACTAGTAACCAAAGGCTAAATATGGCATCAGTTTCTCTGGAAAAGGTATGTGACTGACTAGGAGAAAGATTATATTCAATAGTTATAGAAATAGTAGCTAGTTGGTTGAAAAATTTGAACTTCATTTTGTGGCATGGATAAGAATTTAAGTTTACCTAATTTAATTATTTATTGTAATTTATGGCAATTACTTTTTAGTGGAAACATGTATTTATCCATAATTATAATTAATAATAATTATCATTTTATAAAATTCTTATTGCTTATTCCATTGCCATGTGAATTATGCTCATACCTCGTCACAAATCTGCTATAATTACTCAATATAATATTTTTATAATAATATAATTAAATGTGATGAAGTTGATCGCAATCAGCAAAATTTATTGCATGATCTTGATCCACAAGAAATTTATAAAATAGCCTAAATGTAGTTTTAAATACACATGTATAATTATTTGTTATGGTTATAGACATGTATACAAAATTATACTAAATGTAGTCTTGTATTGTGTTGTTCTGTTATTATCATTATGTTATAGTGTTGCAAGACTGCTATAGTAGGCCTATGTTTTACCTAGCAATGCAACAAGGATTTCAATTTCATTTTGATTTTAATGTATATAATTAACCCATTCGCAACCGTTTAATATATTAATATTCCACTATTGAAAACCACCCATTTTTGTGAAATTCACCAAAATTCCAATAACGACCAAGTTAAAAGTATTTGATTTATCTGACTTTAGTTTTTTATTTCAGAAAGAGCAACATCTAATCTACATAATACAATCAAGAAATACAGAATAGAGTAAAAACTAGATAATCAATAGAGCAGTGAATATAGGGTGTTTCACCTACTGCATAATTCTCGAAATAATAAATATTGTGTAACAATGAGTACAAAAACAAACTGAAGCACTGTCAATGATGGTAAATTATGCAAAACATATTAGTAGGTCTTTTTAGGATGATAGTCTCTGCAATCTTCACTTCCCAACTCTGTATCAAATTCCTGTAAAGTATTACAAGTCACTATAACACCAATATACTAACTGACTGAGCAGCAAACAGTGGAGCCCATAAGGCAAAAAGCTAGCATCCAGATAACAGAGAGAAAGGTTGAGAAAAATGAGTTAAAATTTTGTGATTCAACTGTCAAAAGTTTCAACCCTCAATTGAAAAACATGAAACCATCAATCAACCTTGAAAGATGCAACTATTCATTCAATTCCAATTTGATTTTCAACAAGATATCGATATGAAATTCAAAATAAGGAAAATTAGTACCTTGCATCACCAATCACACATTATGGGATAGAAATATTGGCTAGGCAGTATTCTAGTCATGCACTAGGACACTATATTTATGTATGGTTAGCAGCTTACCTCATCAAAATCAGCTAATTTACTCCCAGAGGCTAAGTTGTCAATCTCCAGCTCATCAGAATTTACTAACATGGAGGCTGCCATGTTTGAAAATTGATACCTTGACACCTTGATTAGTAGCAGTTGATAGGCTAAGTGAGATGCATTGAGAGATCTTTGAGTAATTAACTGTGTTAGTGGAGTCGTTGTAAGGCAAGATCTAGTGAGTAACATGTGATAACGTTGCCCAGCAACATGCTATTTAAAACAAAGACACATGGACAGTACTATCACGTCCTTGGTTGCATAGCACAGTGCTCATTAGGACAATGTAGTCTCGTCATTGGTTGCAAATGGGTTAAGGGTAATGTTCAAGTAGTCTAATCTAGGTTGTAGTTATGTTCCATGTTTACTAGATATTTCCTGGAGGATACTAGCATTAAAACTGTGGCATTAATTTCACGGCGAAGGCTGCAGTTATGTTTGCCCTTCTGTTATTTCACATGCACACCAGTCCTTCCACTCCTATTATTGTTCTACAAATATTTTTCCATCTACACCCTAGAATAATTCTTTGTTTCTGGACCAGCACATTTATATTTTATTACCTACAGTTGCAAAACCCTTGCTGTTTTAGGTGCAAGTTGCATTGCTGAAAAGAAGCCTTGAAGATGTGATTGGTGGGTGATAAGGCATATGTATCCATACCAACGTTACAAGATATACACAGCAAGCATGCGGACAGACCTTGCCGTAGTAGGTATGTTCTTACTGCCGATGCAAGGGGCTATATCAGAAAATATTTTTGATGGATGATATATACATGTAAGAATTCCTTGAAGCAGAACTCTTCACTTTTCTCCCTTATGTTCAAACATGCATAAATTTAAATTATGAGCTCGCGTACATGCGTTTACATTATGAAGGGTAAAAAAAGATCTAATTTGTTGTTTAGCAAATCATACTCTTGAGAACATCTTTTAAAAAAATTAGATGAGTTTGTGTATTTTTGTCTTTTGCTAAGGCGGACTGGCTAGAAACAATGTTGCCGTGTTACTACCTCAACTAAATTACGATCAACCTCAGCAGCATACAGTACCATAGACGGTGATGATGACAGCTATGATGGTAATTCTTGAAGGACGCAGAGCTATCATTGAAGTAGGCTAGTATAGGTATTTCAAATGCTATCAGCCAAACGAAATCAAGTACCACATGGCCACTGAACACCCGAAGACTAAACTATTAATAGTACTGAACAAAACGGTACCACAATTGCTGTATAACCTTGTATTCCTAGTGTGCAGTATGACACTCCATATACCTAGTGAAACAAAGTTTCAAATTATTAATCGTTATTTGTATTCGAAGAAGTTACCCTAATCATCTACCTGAGCACAGAAAATCTGTCAATGCACTTGGATTTACACGTTTCATAACTAGTGGTGGGACAAGTCACCTTTCCCCACCACGCAAGTCGTTACTGAAGATTCGTGCTACCCATGCCAATTATGTTGCTGCAATTTGTACAAGAGTCTATAAACTGAGGATAGAAGTACCTCGCTCTGTTAACTATGGATGAGAGGTATTAGATCTCACCTACAAAGTTATTTAGTGGTGAAACTATTTAAACTGACATGTTACATACTGTCTGTTGCTCCTGTAAGAAGACCAAATATGCAAGTACACAGTACCAGATGATATATAGATACTTGTATGCCTGTATATTAATTGTAAGTTTAGCCTAAATTCTAATTTGTAAATTTATATGCATGTCATATTTTGTGCCTGTGTTAGGTTGTCTGTATCTTACTGGATCAAATTATAATTAATTTTTTAGTTTCGTGGTACAGAACATGTTCCTTCGAACTCAGTCTATTAGCTCTAGTTCTTATTGTCCCTGCAAGTGGGTAATATAGAGGTTATGTCATGTTATGGGTTTTTGCATATATTTTATGCTTTGTCACTAAATATAATATACTACCTAACCTGTATCTTTAATTGTAATAAAGTACATCAATATTATCTTACAATCGCTGGGCTGATGCTGAAACTACATTACAAGATACAGTAGAACAGCACTAGAGTATACTTGGAAGGTCAGCAAATAACAGTAAATGTTTATAAAATTCTAAAATTTTCATGAGTGATTATTCTACGTGTTATTTCCACTGTAACAAAAGAGACGTTGCTCTCCGTAGAAAGTCTGCGCAGGTTATCATGTTATTATGCACAGATTATTGCACTGAATATAGTAACAGCATCCTTAAATACGAAGAAGGTCATTGTCAAACTATTCTAGAATCATAAAATTGGGGCCTTGTTTACGATAACACCAAAAATCTCTGCAGTTTGTGGAAATTTCAATGATTTGCTGTTTCTTAGGAATTATCCCCCTCTGTAACAAAGGAATTCATATTTTAATCATGAAGATTTTGGACTGACACTCATGAAATTTGGTATGGAGCACCAGACTGCTTGTGGTAGCATCATATTTAAATATGAAGAGCCTGTGCATTATGGATTTGGTGGCAGAGGGTTTTCTATTATAAGGAATTATCCCCTCTGTAACGAAGCAATTTTTCTCTTCATTATAAAAATTTTGAACTGAAACTCATAAAATTTGACACAGAGCATTGGACTGCTTGTGGTAACATTACGTTTAAATATGAAGAGTCCATGCATTGTGGATTTATTGCCAGAAGGTTTGTAAACCACAAAAAATGGCAAATAATGGCAATTTTCGCTGAGGAGGTGAACTTTGACCTAAAATTTGAGGTCTTCGTCAACATATTTCAGAGGGTTAGTTTCCAGAATCATAAAATTCAGGTCTTGTTTGCTTTGGAGCCAAAAATTTGTGTAGATTGGAGAGGTCAGGAGCGAACTTCAAAAACTAAGCCACTTTTTGATGGTTGGCTGATGGACTATGATAGCTTAATGTAGAGTGATATGGCTTTTGTTACCATATGATAAAATATCTGTGGTTTAGGAATTCAGTGGCGCAAGTTCATGATATCTAAAGACAAGAAGTGCACAGTTTGTACAACACTGCACATTTATAAAATATGTAAGTTCACCCAAGTGCCCTGCATAGTACCCATGTTGTACCATTCAAAGACGGTAAATCATATTCACCTTTTATGTTATAAATTTGTTGGAAGGGAGTTCTTCCCCACCTAAGGTGATTTCACTTTATTGATCACATGTATCACATGTACAGGACAACAGTATAAAAATGCATTTAGCTAAGGAACAGTAAAGCTATCAGTGGGTTTTTCCCAGCTTAGCCTGAGCAGAAACATGTTGCAGTAGTAACTACTACCAGTGTTCGAAAAAGAACAAATGAAGTGGGTACATGGTGCATGCAATCTTAAGGCTGGAGCAAAGTGGAAGCGAAATCAGTAGTGCGGCAAGTGGGGCCATATTGTTTCGCTTCGCACTTCCAAGCGCACTAGGCGCTAAACATTCGCGTTTGACTAATGGCTTGAACACGTCCTGTACTTATGAATATTTAAATTTTCAAGTGACATTAACGTAATGAGTGAGTTCTCGACCAACAGCCCGCACGCGGCAAGCGAAAATATCAAACATGTTTGATCCAAGCGAATTCACAAATTTAGCCCAACGCGGCAGGATCTCTTTTGTTTCTCGCAATATCTCTAGCGGATTTCGCCTCATTCGCTTCCAGTCTACGCCCGGCTTTACAGATCAGTATAGTATAGCCATCCACTTTATCTTATAGTAGCTAAGAAATTAGTGAATTACTAAAATGAAAAAAGTCATGCTTGGGTGAGAATCGAACCCATGTCCTTATGAACGATAATCAAGCACTCTACCTTTACACTATCAAGTTCACATTGACTGTATGGAGAAAACTAACAATTAAAATGAGGGTACATGCCTGCTGGCCGTATAACCACTACAATTGAGGTGAGTACACACTGTTTGCTCCCGTATAACCACACTTCGAACACTGACTACTACTAACTACTAGCAACTATTATTAGGTGATTAATACTTGCTGTAATAGTATTATCATTGATTATAGTGTGAACATAAGTGGTGTAAAGTTTGAATTACAGATGATAAGTTTGATTTATTTGAAGCCATTTATATAGTGTTCAGCAGGGACCAAGGCTAATAGTTTGAACCAACCAAGTTTTTGAATCATGTGAGGTTTGAATTTTTTGTTGCATTGTCTCACACAGACCGCACCTATGTGTGCAAAGTCGTAAGAACTCAATCTTTTTTTATACTTAATTTTATGCTACATATACCATTCTTGCAGTTTTTGTGTCATGTGCTATTTAAATAATTTAGTATTTAAATATTTTTTATGTTTTGTGATATATCATATATGGGTCTGTCCATAATCACCGTTGCAACATTTAGAGAACATGTCTGAATGTAGCCACTTATTTAACATTGTCCAACCTTATTGAACAAGACAGGCTGTCAGAGCTTAAAATTCTCTACAAAATGATATCTTAAATGTTCATGTGGGATAACCGGTTTGCTGACGCTGTCTTAAAATGTGTGTCACCGTTGCAATGCTAGAGAAATGGAATTCTAAAACATGTTCTGCCGTTATTGAAAATTCTGTGATTTGTGTCGCTTCTCACTTTTTTTGCTTAGATATGATGTTGAGAACCTATGCAGCTACACTAGAAACCAAAAACTTAAGCAATATCTTAGTGTGCCTTGCTCTGATGAGCTTAAATCGGTGTCACCGTTGCAACAATCCATCGTCACCGTTGCAACAATTCATCGTCACCGTTGCAACGCTTTCAAATTTAATGGGCAAATTGAGCTTTTTAGGTAAATAAATCGCGTTTTTATGGTTTCACATCTACCAAATATGATGTTTATTAGGGTAATGGTATGATACACTCAAATAAAGCAGAGTTGTTTCAATATATAACAATTGTGAAATACTCGAATACTGAAAGGCGACAATGTGTTACAATGTTCTACCGTTATTAAAAACTCGGTGAATTGTGTTGCATCTCACTTTTCTTGCTTAAATAATATGTTGAGAACATGTGCAGCTACATTAGGAGCACAAAATCTAAGAAATATATTATTATGGTTCGAGTTGAGAAGCTTCAATCAGTGTCACCATTGCAACTATTTATCGTCACCGTTGCAAAGCTGTAAAAATTAATTGACACTTGGCTTTCTAGGAAAGTAAATGACATTATTTGTATAGTTGTAGGCCTACGTTTACCAAATATGATGTGTATTACGATAAGGAACCGATACAGGTAAAGAATGTAGTTTTCTAAGGTATTAAAAATAGTGCAAAATATTCTATTGCTGAGAGACAGCAATGTACTGAATAAGGTGTAAAATTCAAACTAGGAAGGTATTCTGCCATTGCATGCTGCTCTATAAAACAGTATTGATCTCGTTCGTTCAGGATGGACAATGTAGCAACATGTTGATATGATCCCGGTATACTCGAGCAACGTTTTTAGTATTGATAACAAACATCAATAGCAGACCTGCCGCACCTCGCAAATTACAATCCGGTTTCATATGCATCAACAGAGTAGACAAGTCCTACATTATTTAACATTGTTCATTTTCTTTCAAAATCACCTTCTTTTACATTCAAAACAATTTTTCAACTATCTGGGTCAATGCAATCAATTTGATCACGATTTTGGTGAAAACCTTCAGCATCAGCACTATCTACTTTGAATGAATGTTACTGGTGTTCCTAGGTTTGGCTCACCTGACTGGAGAAAAAAAAGAATTTTTACTAATTTGTATTGCATAGAGCAAATCCTCTTGAGATAAGTGAGCAGATGCAACTTTCAGACTGTACGCCTTAAATTTTGATGCATTCAGGACAGTTATCTGGATCTGCTTTTAGTTTTTCACGATATTTACACATACGTTCAGCAGAAGTGGTCTTACACTTATTGATGCAGGAAATAAACAACAACAATTTTAGAATGGCAAAGAGGACATAGCTACTCAGTCACACATAAAGTATTTAACTGGATCTGCTGTCTAGCCACTTCATACCAGGCAAAAACATTGAGTAACAGAATGAAAAGTTTGATTTTAGGATTCCGTGTCTGTTAGCTGGGCACAGTCGACAAAGGAAGCTTTACTCAGTTACATTACATTGTTTTACAGTCTCTTTTATCTTTACCCATCTTCAATCAAGCAACATACTCATATTTGGACTGTAATACAGTTCCATATAGGCTCCTTACTTTGGACTTTAGGGGCTTTGCAACGGTGACACATTGCCGTTGCATCGGTGACACGTTGCAACAGTGACGGAAAATCAGGCAAAATATATGGGATAGCAAAAAATTAGAATAGTAGTCTTGTTAATATCACAGAGTTAAAGTGAAAGGCAACTTTAGTTTTGACTTCAATTAAAATAAACAGTTATGCCCCCATGACACCATTGATGCATATCACAATGAATTCTACGCGGTGTTACATAATAAACAATTGCATAATATATTGGGTCACATGACAGCGTGGAGGCCGCCATGTCACTTGTTCACCAATTTTGGTGAACGGAAGTATTATTACGCAGGCGCCACACAGACTTGTGGGGCTGTGTAGACTTCAGTTTCGGTACTAACAGGCTGTAACGGGGCGTATCCAATTAACCGCGATGAAATGTGAGTTTGTTTAAACTAAGGCTAATATTGGCACGGCTCAACTTTGGCTTTCAAAAAGAGTGGAAACTAAATTACGCTCTGTGATTTTTTGAAGTTCTTAGTGTGCTGCTTTATCCTGTAATTACCCAGCACAGTGATTGAATGACAATAACTAATCTGTACAATAAAGCTAAGCTACAGTAACAGTTTACAGCTATGGAAATCTGCAGCTTATAGAAATAATCCCCAACTATCTATCTAAAGTAAGTAAGTAAGAGCAACTCAACTGCGAGAGCAGTAGGCTAGTCGTAGAGTTAGAGTAAAAAGCAGAGCTGGGTCCAAGTCATAGATTTGACTTGACTTGCCAAGTCAAGTCAAGTCACAAGTCGACTTGACTTGGACTTGCCAACTTGCTGACTTGACTTGACTTTGACTTGCACATCAATGTGACTTGACTTGACTTGACTTGGACACATGTATGACTTGTGATTTTGACTTGACTTTGACTTGCACATCAATGTGACTTGACTTGACTTGGACACAGGAATGACTTGTGATTTTGACTTGGGTTTTGTCAAGTCAATCTGGCAAATAAAAATTTTGTACAGTGTTTAGCCAACATGGAAAAAAGGTCTCAATTGCCTACCTAATTATCATTTTTACTAGATCAGTGCTACTAGCAGCACTCAGAGTATATCAAGGTTAGCTATGAGGATACACAATTCAGGCACTATCTAAGCTGTGTGTACGAGAGACTACACAACGACAATGCATAGTCACAAGTACACACAGTGCAAGTAGTGTAAGTGTAGCATACAATGTAGGTGTGGTGTAAGTAGTGAATACAATGTGCAGTGCAATAATTACTAGAGTTAAATTGCAGGACTGGCCAGTGGGCACTCCTTGCTGTACCATGTGCTGTTTATATGCTATGTAACACTGCATCACCATTACAATATACAGTATATAATACTATATGACCAGTCTCGACCGTAGTGCCAATAATACTACTCATATAGACTAGTTCTTTACCATGATTGCATCACATACATGTCCATGCCCTGCTACACCTTGGCATAGGTTTTTCATGGATTGGAATGCCTACTAAAAGAAAAAAGTGATGTTTTGAATAATGTAAAATTTTTTGAAGTTGTCTTCCACTTGACTTGCATTTCGACTTGACTTGACTTTGACTTGACTTGACTTGTGACTTGCATGACAGCTGACTTGACTTGACTTGACTTGAGGCAGCACTGACTTGACTTCGACTTGACTTGCCTTCAAAATTTTAGAAATTACTTGACTTGACTTGAGGCAGCACTGACTTGACTTGGACTTGACTTGCCTCCAAAATTTTAGAAATGACTTGACTTGTTGACTTGCAAGTCGACTTGGACCCAACTCTGGTAAAAAGTAGAACTTCTTCTAATTTCTGATTTCATCATAGCATATTATGTTATGGTGTTGATTATGAGGATAATTATTTATTATAATTATTATTAGGGCCTATAAAATAAAAAAACAATCGAGTTCTCACGACTTTACGCACTTTTAAGTGCGGTCTCTGTGAGAAAATTGCAAAAAAAAATAGTGATTCTTTTCAATAATCAATTCTATTAATATAAATAATTGAATTTTATAGTTAGCGACTGCAGTACTGGAAGTGAAAATGAACAAATAATTATCTCATTATTATTAGATTAAGGTTAACAGATGAGATTTAGGTCGAACCACTCGAACAACTTCTCCAGGATTTAGAGACCATAAACAAGCAAGATTACTTTTTAACGCCGCTCGCTCCCCATGTACACCTTCCTTTAAATACTAATAGACTAGGCTAATCAATAATTATATAATTATTGTAATAAACATATTAAAAATTTCAATAATACTGCTATATTAATATTATTATCATTAGGTAACATAAACATTGCCTATTATTCAATGCCATAATTACAATAGTATTAATTTGAATGTCATTGTTATTGTGGCATTGAATGATGAATGGTTGAATAATGTTACCATTGATAATATAATAATAAGTAATGTTATATTTATTTTATATTATTATTTAGTTATATTTGTATTTTATTATGTTAGAGATATAAGTATTGTATATAAATGTATATATTTTATATAATAATAAATATAATTCAGAATTATTATTGTCATAACATAATATATTTATCATCTACATATTTATATTAGTTAGGCCTATTAAATTGCAGCTATTTATTCATGTTTATATAGGGCATGATGAAATTATTATATTGTTGTTCTAGTTGATAGTTGATAGTAGTTGGATAAATAATAATAATTTCAGAATTGTTTTGGATGACATTCATGTGTAATAAAATTCAATTTGAGAATCAACTCTAAAGAAACCTTACACTAATTCATACATTTCGCGTGGAATAGCTTCTTTTTGAATCGAAATATCACATTTTTGTCATGTTGTTTTGATTTTGTGATGAAAATCAAATTGTTCAAATCAGTTTGACGAAGCAGTTCTTTACTGTTTTTTTTATTTCAGTGTCCTTTTTGTTTGATATGTGTGAATAACTGTATTATTTCGTTTGCGAAAAACCTCTCCGTATTTATTAATTAAATAATTCAACTGATGATCTGTGGTTACGAACTACATGTAAATTAGACAATAGTTGCCTATTATTTCCTTGATTTGGTTGCTGTTTTAATATATTATCTAGAATGTAAATGTGAATATTTCATTTCATGTTCCAGAGATTAAGATGACTCATGTATCAGCTCTCCCTTCCTCTTTCTGCTACAAGATTAACATAGGCTGCTGCATCTACATCCGTAGCTACTGAGTCCTTCATTGTTGGTGACTCTAATATGCTTCAACTAATGGAGGCGGTATTTTTGGGTAAACAAACAGATTTTATTTCATTTGGTTTTTAAACCAAAAGACAATTGATGACAAGACTTTCCATCTCAAGCCACTCTACATTAATTGTACAATTACTTAGTATGCTTGTGCTGCTAATATAAATATTTCTATTTTGTAGATGATTGAACTTTTGAGTTAATTTATATATAGAGCTTTGTCCTTTTTGCTGTTTGAATAGATAGGCTACAATTGTTAATTAATTTTCATTATTTTGATGGTTCAGCATTCTTATTGGTTACTTTTTAGACTAGCATTTTGACAACCACCCCAATTTTCAGAGCATCAACACCCGGATAATATGCTGAACTAGCACAGTTCTATCCATCGTAAAGCCAAGGAAAATATGGATTTGGCAGCTGTCATTTTCCTCACGTGAGTGTATAAATATCTGGTAATCTACAGCTTGACAACCTATCAACTAGTCTTTTATCAAGGCTTTATTTGGACTTGTCATTTTAGAAAACCCCACCCCAATGATGTATCTAATGCGATAACAGTTTTGCCACAGTTGGAACTGTTGCTTTAGACTTTGTGCAGTCCTAAAAACCAACTTGGTCTTTGCTGCATTGCATGTGGATTATGTCTGTTTATAGAGGATTTTTGCTGATTCCCGTTGTATCCATTTTATTTCATCACCATTGTTGCATCCATGTCGGTGTCAAATAAGCTTTACGGTTTGGCTCACATATTTCAGAACAGCTTTATTTCTCCAAATCTGCATTTTGGTTTTATAGGGACATTTATTAGTGACACAAAAGTTCTATGGCTATAGGTACAGTAGGCCTAATGTTCTTCCTGTTATCATGGCTAACACTCTGGAAAAGTCGTGGGAGGTTGTTATTCAGTAAGGTAGGTCTCCAATCATACCTAGTATAACAGGGAGACATTTTAATTCGGTGTCAAATGCATATTGCCAAAGCTGTACTACTAGGGCAGCATTTATCAACTACTTTGCAGAACAGGTGCATACTTTATATGATTATATAAGATTTTGTTTGCCCTAATACTCAGTATGTTACTGATATTCTAACAGGACATGAAGTACGTTTGGAAAGAGATAGGTGGGCACGGCAGTCCTGGCTATAGTGATCGCTACTGCACTTACACTCTTGGATTCGGTAAGCTATTCTCCTCCATCTAGGTAGAATGTTTCATAATTTTATGTACCATGTGTGTATCGTTTTGGTTTCGAAGGTGGCATCACCATATACATGTACACTGTAATAGGAAGACAACTATTTTACTAAAGCACCCTGGCTATGTCGAGTGCTTTGCCAAGACAGTATGTCTTGACTACCTCTCTTTATAATAACCCAATCGCTAAAGTATCAGCTTCATCTTTCATTTTAGTCTTTATTTAATATTTGGGTAGTCCCAGCTTTGTAAGCAAGTGTTAGCAAGTTGCCTATGGAATCCATATTGGTTCACTGGTTAATCTTGAGTTATGCTTTCAAGATTTCGATTTCGATCCTGCAAGTGATAATGGACCACAATGAACCGCCACTAAAACTGTGTTTATATGCATCTTATGTGGTGCAGTGCAAAGTGGTATTGCTTGTTTGGGAACTAAGCTAATCGTTGTAGGCCTACCATGTTTTCCATAGATGTTACTATACTTTAGTATAAAGCAAGACTGTCAGGAGCTACAGGCTAAGAAAACAGGATGTCACCAATTCCTACCATATCTGGCACCTGTTTATAGCAGATATAAAAGAGCACACTAGAGAGCTACTAAGAGGGTTAGTAAATAATTGGTGTACATATTTATGAATTACTGGTATTTTTACAAATGTGTGACTCCTCAACTGCATACTTGGAGAGTGTAGAACACAAAAAGATATAACATGCATGTACATGCGTAAACAACCCCCCTGTAAGATGCATTGTTTTTGAGCAGAGCAAATTTCAAAGGTGTAATTGTGTTTTGTGTTGTGGATATGGCGTTGCACATAAATATGCCGAGTGATGGCCATATAATATTATATTTCTACCTGTGTTGGTGTTGTGAGATTGCTTTCCATTTAAAATGTATCCCGCTATAACAATATCATATGCACAGTTATAATATTTTAATATGATATATTTTGACAGTACTTCGTCTTACTATTACAAGAAGAGCAAAGAAACCAACTTTGGAGGACGTCAAAGCAGCCTATCTTCTAAGCTATGTTTATGTTTTTCTATATACAGTGAAATTGTAATATAGAGACTATCGATTTTTCAAATATAATCTAAAAGTAATTCACAAAACGATAACTTAGCTAATGTATTTATAAAATTTTAGCTAATTTATAAACTTGTATCAAGTGTGCAGATAAATCCATATTACTAGAACACTTGAAACCACACTGGCCCATTATTGTTCTGGGTATGTCACAGACTTGTTCCTTTCGTGCAGGAGCCACTAGCTGGTGGTGTTTAGGCTGATATGCCTCTTTATTTGTGTCTCCGTGTACACTCTTTGGATGGAGTAGTGACCTGACCAAATAAACAAAACAATTTCAGTTGTTGCAAGTCATGGATGAATAATATTCCATTGCCACTTGAGCTCTAAAGATAAACGATGGTCTCACCTTGAACATATAAAACTGCTGCTGCATGTCAATTCACCAGTCTTTTTGATATCTAATCTTGTGCCTGTATTATCCTGGATAGGCTGTTGATTCGTTACTGTTCGTGTTTCCACTCGTCTTGGTGATACGGATGCTAAATATATATGTATATTGTATAACATAAAGTTTTGCTATATTAAATAAATATAAAATGGGTATACCCAGTCAAATAAATTGTGGTGGCAACCACTAGTCGGAGCAGAGTAAGAAGCATGGTGATGGTAGGTATAACAACATCTAATTGTGCTTAGAAAGTTGGGAATAGACACAAACATCTCAACAAAAATTTTAAATGTTTTATCTAAGTGCTACTACTTGCCTAATTTTTGCTGAAATAGTGTAATTTATTGTCACTGTGCCCGAAAAATCGGTAAACCAGTTCTTGCAGTTGATGACCTTGGGACTGTGACCTTTTTGTAAAGGTTTCCATAGAGTACTCTCTTTGGCGTCATGGAGTAGATAACTCTATAGTGTTCTCCAAAATGGCGCGAATCCTTTGAGAATTTTTTATCGGTCATAAAAGGAGACAACTCCACATTCATAAGTTTGAAAATTGCCCTGAAATGAGAAAAGGGGTCATCTTTGTTGGCTGTTTACAGCAGCTACAACTGAAACTATTTATCTAATTCTTGTTTCATACGATACTTGAACATGTAAACTAGTGCTAAATAGTACAAAAAAGTGCAGGGATATTTGTTCACTTACCATACATTGCTCTTGAAAATGAGAATATTCTATTTCGAAAGTTGCTCTTCCCTTTAATTTAGAATCTCAAAAATAATGTTTTAAAATTAAATAGCAAGAGTGCCAGGTAAACTTTTTCATGTCTTCTGTCACCGTAGCAACAAGGGGTAAGCCTTCAAATAAAGGCCTGTATTAGGAAAACCGTAATATTTTCACAACTTTTAATGGTTGTTATAAGAAATATGAACCACAAGGAACCAGCTAATATTAATTTTGGTTGTTCAAACAACTCCTTGTGATTCTATACGCGTTTCAACCTTTCTCACATTTTGAGCTCGAAATGGCGTCCACATTGTTGTGCATCTGACAGTAATTTTCCACATCGATACATTGTGGTATATGTTGATAAATTGTGGAACTATACAATTTCAGATGTTCACTAACAGATTTGAGAAGAAAATATGTGAAAATCTCATTTTGAAAATTTATCACAAATTTCATTTATTTATGGACAGACCCATATGTGCTACTATTTGCCTCAGTCATACATCCAAACCGTAGCTCTCTCAGAGTTCAGGGCCAAAATAAGCATTAAAAAACCTTTTCTAATACTAATGTGTGGTGTATATGTAGGCCTATTTGAGGGCCTGTCTTGTATTGTGTACATTATCTAAATTATAATTAAGCAAGTGCCACTATATATCCACATTTTCATGATTAATTTGCTAAATAATTTTCTATTTTTTATCACAAAATTAAAGAAAGATTAGATAAGAGTGATAGTCATAGGACTAAGGATAGGATAGTCTTGTCTAGTCAAACAAACCTTGATTCATAAACGGCCCCAGGCAGCAATGAAAAGTACCGCTCTACGGGTAAAATTTCGTTGGGAGTTTTTGCTGCTGTTATTTGATTACCCATTTCAAACGATTTTGAACTTAAAACGATCTAAAGAGTGTGTGTTATGTTCATTTTAATATGATTCCAGTAGAGTATCAATTAGGTAGGGTGTGGGAGTGAAGACGATCACAGCTGACTAAAAATTGAAATCTTCTTTTGACCTGTTGGTGCGTCCATGTAACTCGATCGTCAGTGGAAGAGACCTCATTGAGGAGTCGGTCCAATCAGGACCATCTGTTTGTAAAACAAGTTTGACCTCTATGTCCAAATACATATGCCTACAGGTAAACTTTTAATTGAACGCCGATAAACAATTTCTAAAACTTTAATCACTAATGTTAGGCTTCCTGATTGATTTTTGATTTTCTGAAATTAGGGCATTTATATTTTATTATTATTTTGTCTCCATGCTTATTATTGTTTCCATTCTGATTCTGGAGTGTGAAAAGTGTTATCATTTAAAAGGTAGCATCAGCTCATATAATATTATTGACATGACATAATAAAATAGGCATACTATATATAATAATGTTTCAATTTAGTGTCTATTTAACGAATAAATAAATGGTAATGTATAATAATCAATGTAATATGTTATGTTATGTACTCTGTAGTAAAACCTAACTGATTGATTGCATTGTGATTGTCTTGCCTGTCTTTGTGCATTTAAATTTGAAACCTACGTGTGGTCTGTGTGAGAAAATGCAACGAAAAGTTTTTTATTTATTGTTTCTATTATAATTATTATTAATTAGTATTATAATTATAAGAATAGAAACAATAAATAAAAAACTTTTCGTAATTATAATAATAAGTATTAAAATTAATATACTTATAGCCTATGATAATATTATTGCCTGTTTTGTTTTGTTTGACATTTGTGTTTTTATTTAGAAAATGAGAATTGAGAATTGAAGTAATTATAAAATTGTAATTTTCATTATCATTATGGTTATGTTGATGTTTCATTTTTATTGTAGGCCTACATATAGACTTATTAATTAATAAATATATGATGATTGATAATTATCATAATTGGTTATACACATATACATGTATTTGTATAGTTTTAGTACATATAAAACAATGGGCCTATTTATATTCCTGCAGTTAATAGTTAGTAGGTAATTATTTAAGGAAGAAACATTACAATAATATAACTAATAATGAATCACAATAATATAATTATAATAATTCAAGTTTAGGCCTACTACTTCCCTTCAGGTAATATAATCATTGGTTTTTTGCTTTAATTATTAATAACTATCTTTTCTTATTTTTTGTTTTGAGAAGTTTGTGGGGATGAATAGCATTATTTAGCCATTCTCGTTATATTTCGATAAATTTCCCGTTATCATCATCGAAGGAAGGCAAATGGTAGCAGATTTATTTTTCTTTGTTGGTTCGTTAATAGATGAACCTAAATAAATTGCTTTGGTGGTCAAATATCATTCTATCTGTAAGAACAATCACAACCACCATCTCAAACAATGGAGTTGTGATTAAATTATACTTTATGTGTGAGGGTTTTGTGATTCATTGTTTTCTTAGACAATCACTAATATCAGTATGCAGATGCATATTTTGTGCAGTCTCAAAACCCACATAAAAAAATGGGTTTTCCCAAAAATATTTGGTTGTACCATGATATTTCCATCTTCTTTATACTACAGAAATTTAATTTTAAAAAAAAATTGAGATGCATTGTTGTTGCAGACATGGCAGCGCAATTCTAGGGTATCTGTTGCTGTGAGTCACTTATGAAGGTGGCTAGATCGTAAGCTATGTTTGGAGAGTCCACTTGAAATGTCCCTCCTACTTCAGTCTAACTATAACTTTTCATATATGAAAAATATATTAATCCAACCATTTCATAATTTTAAAAGTTTTGTATGCCCAACCTTGTAATACCGTGAGTATAAAATGAGTCACTGATGGTACAATATTGCACTCGATTGTATTATTTAGTTTGTTACATTTTCATGACTGCTATATTTAGTGGGATGGTATTTTATATTAGAGTATAACAGTACACTAAGTGGTATCCATTGAATAAATCAAATGAAGCGTGACTTTGTGTTTGTGTGGGTGGGAATTGAATGCAGTTGATACAGAAGGGCTTGTTTGTGTTTTTATTTAGCTTGTGGGCAGTTTCTTACTGTTTCCTGTCTTTGCTTTTTACTGGCTGGTAGACAACTCACCTACATAATATTGTAACCTCCACTGTCGCTAGCATACACTGTGTACTGTACACTTATAGATCAAAGGGAGACAATTCCCACTTGGTAAACCCATGGGAGTGACTTCCATCAATATGTTAGTGGGACTGATGCATTGTGGGAGTTGCCTATAGTAACAATGTACATGGGTAGTGTAGTAAATAGTGTAGTGTTTAGAGCGGTGCTAAGTATGGTATGTACGTTGTATGCATGGTGGTACAGTATATATATATTATACATATCTATGTTACTACACTCTCATTGTGTAGATAGTAGCACTATTAATATACAATCATGTATCTTGTAATTCTATTTATTTATCAGCAAGTCATAGACTAGTGTGGAGGACATATTATTGTTATATGGTTGTTATTCAGGTAGACTAAGATGTAACTGACCCACAACACTGCTATGGAATCATATACATGTACAATGGTATCAGACAAGTAAGTGGCTACTGCTATATCTTATACTCTACACTATGCAGTTATATGATGTGCATTGTATGTGTGTATATGTAGTATGCTTACACATATGGCTATTTACTCATAAATAGTTGGATTATCTAGTTAGTTATATAAAAATATAAGCTATATTATGTTATACTACATGTATATATTTAAGCACTATTATAATATACATTATAATATTCAATACAGTACAACTATTTACTTAGTATAATATATTATACATGTATATAATATATTGCTATCTGCTACTAGAAGCTACTACATTGTGTATGCATTGTTATATGACCTAGCCATGTTATGTACTACACTGTCATTCAACTGTCAAACTGTTATTCAAACAATGTAAGATATGCTAGCCTGAGTTCCTAACCTATACAAGGTGATTATACACACTACACTATGGTAGAGAGGCTAACCACTTGAGTGGGCTGCAATCTAGCGTGACACACATAATATTAATACATGCACAATGTATATGATATAATGTAGTACAGTCATAGTGAGGTATAAGCTATACTTAGCACTAAATATGCTAATAGTAAGATTATCTAGGTCTAGTTTCCCATATAGTAGGTTAGTAGGCTGTTAGTTCTCTCTCTCCCTACTCACTCTGTCTATGGACTACTATTAATATACATCATGTAATGTACTACTATATACTGTACATACTACGCAGTCCTACTTACAGGTAAGTATCACCACCTACTACTACTGTTTACTATGTCTGTCTGTATGTCTATGTGATATGCGTGTAGTAACGGGGAATGAAGACATAATTATATAAATAATTGCCTGCCTTGGCACACACACACTCAGACTAGAGATCACTTTCATGAAAGAAATATCGCTAGTGTGCTATGCCCAGTGGAAAAAGCCTACGTCGTGCTGGCAATGCTTGGTACCAGTGCACCGATGATAAAGATAGAGTCAGACTAGCGACTATTTTTGCCACGTTGATGCTAACCATAACAAAGTTTTCCCTGTGACTCCCCTCTCATTTCGCAGCGAATAACGGCTTGGCAATCACTGGCCTGTTTCAGCCGCAACTCCTAGACGGCTATTCATAAGAGGCAGCAGTGCACTAACGGCCACAGCTATAGGGTCAAGTAGCCTTCACTGTAACCCTTTCACACTTTTATATGAAGCATGACCTTCCATTTCATAAAGAAATGCAATTATACAACATAATACTTTATAGAACATGGTACATGCACCACAGTAAATGTGTGTAGCATAGTAATAGTAAGCAATAAGCATCACTAAGCATAATATCATCTCTTATTGCATAAACCATAAATAATACTACTCAAAAATAATCTGGACAGCTTGTGGGCTGAGCAGAGGCTCCCACCCACTTCATGACTTGAGCTCATCTTAGAAATTAGGCTATCTTCATAGACTTGCCTGTGAACAGGCTGACAACCTAATTCTTATACAAGTACCTTGTACATATACTACAGGTCTATACCTGTAATACACTCTGCTGCCCTATTATGGTTGGTTGTAGGAAGTGAAATATTTCTCAGATGACTACACTACATCACGCTACACTACATCACGCTACACTACATCACGCTACACTACATCACGCTACACTACATCACGCTACACTACATCACGCTACACTACATCACGCTACACTACATCACGCTACACTACATCACGCTACACTACATCACGCTACACTACATCACGCTACACTACATCACGCTACACTACATCACGCTACACTACAATACGCTACATTACATTACACTGCAATACACTACACTGCAATACACTACACTACACTATACTACGCTATGGTGAACAATAACAGTCATTATGTAATTCCACACACATAGTTGTTACAAACATACCTCTACTTGTACTTGTACAATGTGTATAATAATATGGCTATGTTTTCAAAGCAAAATTGCACCAGTGTAGAGGTAGTCAACCTAGACATATTGTATATCATTTGAAAGCTAAAAATATGTTCTACATAACTAGTGTAGTGATACTCTTGAAAAATGTACCGCAATGCCTACTGTGCTTCTACACTGAGAGTACAGACCTACTGTGCTTCTACATGGAGACTAGGAGTTGTACATGTTAGCTTGTTGGCTAATCATGGTACAGCTGTACCCATAAGCAATGGCCCATGCTATCAGCACGTAGATACACCTATGGGGACTAGTATGCTCTGCTAACTTCACCATTACTACTACTATTACCACTATGTTGTTTCTATTGATGTGGTAAAGGCTCTGGGTAGCTGGCCAGGAGCACAAGCATTATACAGCCACCAGGAGAGTATCTCCTGGTTACACCAAACTGATTAAAACTAATAACAGGTGGAACAGGTGCTCTTGTATTCCCCAGTTCTACAAAATTAATACTGTGGGTGCTGGTACTCAGTACTCTAGCCTGTTTATGGTGCCTTGTTGGAATCAGGGAGTTATCTTACCTGTAATGTTTACTTAGTACTGAGGTTACCATATCAAGTATATCGTGTATTAGTATAAGGTGTTTATAAGACCATCGGTAACAAGCAATAAAAGTGATAAGGGAGATAAACCCACCAATATCATAGTGCGGATTGTAGACGTGTTTGGACGTTATCACTAACACACACTCCCTATGGGTAAACATTACACACAGTTCCTCAGCTGACCAGCCTGGCCCTGTGTTACTTTATGCTCCACTATGTGGCAGCTGCTCTCACTCCCCTTGTGTAATATTGGTACTAGGAGAGTGGAGGAATAACATACCAAGCTATCCACATTAATTTTATTTATTCAAATCAGATTTATTTCGGAGTCAACAGAATAGTTGTGGTATTCATTAAAACCATGCTTGACCAGTTATAGGCCCAAATAGAACATGGAAAGTATCATATGTGTCACATGACACAGTGTTATACTACTGGATAATACTAATACCTACAAATGACAGTGATATTGACATGCTACAATATTGACCTACAAGACCTCTGCATTCCTTCCAACTCTTTCTAAATCCATCCTCATTTAATTCCTATCTACCTCTTGTGCCCTAATAGTGGTAGGCTATATGTAGGTAGTGTAGTTTTACTTGTAGTTACTGTAGTTGTACTTGTGGTTACTGCAGTTGTACATGTGGTTACTGTAGTAGTACATGTAGTTAACTGTAGTTTTAGTACATATACATATAGTTACTGTAGTTGTACATATATAGTTACTGTAGTTGTACATGTAGTTACTGTAGTAGTACATGTAGTTAACTGTAGTTTTAGTACATATACATATAGTTACTGTAGTTGTACATATAGTTACTGTAGTTGTACATGTAGTTACTGTAGTAGTACATGTAGTTACTGTAGTTGTACATGTAGTTACTGTAGTTGTACATGTAGTTACTGTAGTTGTACATGTAGTTACTGTAGTTGTACATGTAGTTACTGTAGTAGTACATTTGTAGGTTGTTGATAATAAGTCAGCTTTATTGTAGGCACACAGTCAGTGGTATACTCACTGATATTGGAACGTATTGTTGAATACCACTCCGATATCACCGAACAAGAAGAATAGTTCTAATAGCTCCCTGGTGGCTCACCTTCTTGTGACCTTGGGTCCAGCCTCCAGTGGACAAGGTCAAAGTCTGGACTATGGCTCTCTCTCACAACAAAATATGGAGGACTTTCACTCTAGGGTGCGCCTCGGCTCCAGTCAGTCACACGGCCTGTCAGAAGTGAGTTCAACATTACACAGTAGAAATCATGGAGGGTGGGTAGTAGACGTTACACTGTAGACATCATAGCGGTAGGTAATAGACGTAACACTGTAGACATCATAGCGGTGGGTAATAGACGTTACACTGTAGACATCATAGCGGTAGGTAATAGACGTTACACTGTAGACATCATAGCGGTAGGTAATAGACGTTACACTGTAGACATCATAGCGGTAGGTAGCCTTCTACATATATTCAACACTACCACATGATGCATGCCGAGGTTATCCACTCCCCTGCACTATACAGACTAGTTCTGAACTACACACTAGTTCTAAAAGGTCTTTGTAGAAGTTGTTTTCTCACAAAACTCTTCCTGTCATAATATATTCATAGAATGCAATAATATTACTGGTTTTGGAATTGTATCCCCCTCGACTATACATATTGTTTAGGAGACAACTCCAAAATGTTGCTACGAATATTTTCCACTTGTTCTCAGATGGGCATGAAATTGAGGTACACTAAATAATATCCACTCTGGTCATTGATGGTCAATAGTGGGTGCTACCCTGCTACTCTGATTCAGTCGTCTGATTATCAATATTCATGCATTAATACAGCTATGCATTGTGGGCAACATGAAAGTTCACATACTACTATTTTCTCTCCATGCTCTAGTCTAGTAGACAGGTAGGCTGTGTTAAGAGATATAGGCCCTACATGTACTGTACAAGTCTCGTGATAGCTGACTAGTCTAAACTACTAAATAGGCTAATAAGCTCATTAATAAAGCATCAGTTAGAAGTAGCTCCAGGGTTTGGTTATGTAAATGCTCATGTACGCTGTATCTTTTTGACCTGCAGATATCCAGTGTTTGACATCCTGACCAAATTTATCTTACTCGGTCATTTTATAATGCAGTAGATTTAGAGTTGGCACTTGCCCTGCCAGCAGCCACCAAAGAAATATATCGTACTGGCTCTTGGTGGTTCATCGACCAATCGCCATCCGGATCTCAGGTTTACTAAATTATTTCACCGGAATATTTTATTAGAAAGTGTTAATCCATGAGTAGCAGTTTATTCATATAATCCATTAGATACTGTACTGTATCGATACTGTACTCTATGGTACAGTAAAGCTTAGGCCACACTACAGCGAATTTTCTTGCGAATGGCGAATTTTGGCCAAAGGCGAATACGCAAATTAGAATCGAGCGTGCCACACTGCAAAAGCTATAAGCGAATTCGTATTGTGGACGATTTGAATTCACCCAATGAGGGATCAAAAACTATAATCCTCGGTCACGTTTCTCATTCACTGCAGAACTAGAACTCCGAAAAATGTAAAATAAAATTATAATTAAAATAGAATAAAATATAATAATTATTTTATTCTTACTTTTATTCGTTTTACACAATTCTTGCAAACGGAAGTATTTATTTTATTCATCAGTTAAAATAAATATTTTAATATAATAATTTAAACTCATGATTGATTGAAAATCCGTGGCTCTGAACATGTGACAGTAACGTGACAAGTAAAAATGGGCCAATCACAAATTAGCGAGTTGCGAATTAGCTGATTCAACCCAGCTAATGCGAAATCGCATGTTTTCCGCGAATTCGCACAAAATTTGCGATTTTGCGAATACGCCACTGGCCAAAATTCGCTTTTCGCTAAAAATTCGCTGCAGTTTGGCTTACGCATTATATTATAGTCACACAAGAGTGGACTATTACTATGGCTTTGGTTCTACTCACTGTAATGTCAAGATGGTTGTTAGACTCTCAGTCCCAAAGCATGGAGCTCTAGAAGGCTAATAATAGACCTACTGTATAATGACATGTCCACATATTTGAAATAGTTTAGTAACTCAAAAACAGATAAACAAGTAGTGACAGTGTGATAGTTTATATTTGACAAGACCCTCCAGCCTAGTGCTGCACGGTGTTTCGGTTTCATTCAGTTTTTCAGTTTTTTTTCCCTTCGGTTCAAAAACCGCCAAAATTTAAAATAAAAACCGACACCGAATGCGGCGGTGCGGTTTTATTCGGTTTTAAAAGTCGCACCGAACTCATCCCACAAATCCGCCGCCGCCGCATCCGTTTCCGATATGCGCCGTGTTGTATGCGCGTACAGACAAGCGCGTGCACCCAGGAGTTGTCTCCTCTATGGCGTCACTGCAATCACACAACTGCGGATAGCGCTGGATTCGGGAATCTAGTCTAACTAGTAATAGCCATCCTTGCCATTCGTATTTCCTACAATCACTGGGTTATGTTGTCATCCGCTGGGTTTTTGTTTTGGTTTTCATCGGTGGTCATGACTAATAAAATATTATTAGCCTAATGATATTAGTTTCATTATAATTATATACATCTATATTTTTATATAATTGTGTTGTATACTTAGTGAATTTAATTTATTCCAATTAGTTGACCAATGCAACATCGTACTCTGAACGTAAAGACGAGTTAATGATGATGTTCAATTATGATATTTCATTTGAAGTGCATATGATATAAAATAATTTAATATTAGATATATATAAAATAGAAATAATTAATAATATAATTGAACAAATGTAAAAATTGTGTGAACTTTTATTTTCGACTTATTTTGCATAAAAACTTAGAGAGAATGATCATTTCACAAATCGTCGATAACAAGTTCTTAATAAATAATATCAAATCAATAAATGCTATGCTTGTAAGTTGTTGCAATAATTGTATAAATAATATTATAATAATAGGCCTAATAATTATTGTAATGAGCATAATATATTGATTTGATATTAATACATTATTATAATTATATTGAATAATTATAATTATATTAATATTCTATTGCATATAATAATTTTCTGTTCATTTTTTTGGATTGGACTAAACTTATTATTATTATTATTATATAATCATCAAGTTAGTTACTAGTTAATGCATAATGATAGTCGATAGATAGACTGATAGAGTGACTTGATCAGTCTGTCTATCTATCGACTATGTATTAGCTAGTAACTAAGTAAAAACTTTGACTCTGAGTCAAAGTTTTTACTTTCCTTGCTTTCCAGTTTTACTGTAGATTGAAACGACAGTACTTGTGTAATTTAATTAATATTATTTGTTTATTGTAAATTTGTTGGAGTACTCCTTGGTTGAATGAAATAACAATTTTTGCGACAGTAAAAATGATAACAATTTTAATATATTTATATTATTTTATAATAATTATAATTATTATTTATATATGTATAGGCCAAACTGCACTGTTATTAGATTGAAATGAATAAAATTTTGTCCAATAGTAACGAATAACTATAGCTGAAATCATTCAGAGATGTTTGTAAGTTTTATTTCGGAAACTCAAGTTGCCATGGCCAACTCTTAGCTGTGACTCTTCAAGTTACAAGTCACTCCTTTTTAGTCACTAACAGGGCTTTCAAGTTCCTCAGTCAAAAAATCCGAGCAGATGCACAATGTACTGCAGAGTGAGCAGTGTAGAAGTATTACTCTATTGGTAATTGGTTAGATATATACATGTACATGAAGCTGTTGGTCACTTACATGTACATATCTAATGCTCTATGAAGTTAGCCTAACTAATTTCTCACAGCCTAATAATCCCAGTACATGCATGTAATTCAGCCCTTGCTTTTGGAAAGTAATATAATTAGTAGCTTTTGCCTAAGAATTCATAAGTAACTCACAAGCTATGAGCTAAGCTGAAGATTAATTTGGAGATTGTGAAGCATTTCAATTCAAATAATATAGCTAATGTGAGAAAATCTCCCAAAGTCCGAGCAAATCACTAATATCGGAAAACCTCCCGAGCTCTCCGAGCAAGCACTGAAAATCCGGACTGCTCGGGGAAAATCCGAGAACTTGAGAGCCCTGCACTAATAAAAACTTTTCGGTTATAAGTTAAATATTTACATGTCCCCAGAAACTCAAGTTTCTATCAAGCTATCAAAGTTAACTTAAACTACAAGCAAGCTACTGGCTACAGTTTAGTTATTTTCTTGTTCGACTAGCATGACTTTTTTTATAGAGTTATTGGGCTATTGTAATTGTTCAGGTTTTGGTGATGTATTGGTTAGGAAAAGATGTCAAATTTCCAAGCAAAATGTCACTATTTTAGTTTAAAATGCAGAGATGCCAGACTCAAGTTAAAGACTCTCACTCGAGTTAATTCAAGCAACATTTTATGGCTTATTACAAAGGCTCGTAACTTGAATACACAGCTGTCAAAAACTTGTAACTTGAATTGTAATTCAATTATGGCTATGATCAAAGACTCACACATCATTATGTTGAAATATTCAATAACTCCGAGTTCTCATTGGGCAGCTGTGAATTGTAATGAATAAAAATATCCACAGCTATAACCACCAACCACAACCACAATTATAAGACATTTTACACTAAAACTGTGACATTTTGCTTTGAAATTTGAACTTCCTACAACTTTTCCTAACAAAATTTCACCATAAGCTAAACCATAACCCAAAAACTCTATAAAAATACTCGAGTTTAACAAGCAAAGAATTGAATTGAAACTTGCTTATAGTTAACTTGGATAACTTGACAAAACCTTGAGTTTCTGGGGACATGTAAATATTTAACTTGTAACTTGAAAGTTTTGAACTGTCACTGAAAGAATTGACTTGTAACTTGAAGAGTCACAACTAAGAGTTGGCGATGGAAACTTGAGTTTCCAAAATAAAACTTGCACACATCTCTGTTAAAATGTGCTATAATTGTGATTATAACTGTGGTTATCTCTTTTCATTGCAATTTACAGCTGCCCAATGAAAACTAAACTGTTATTAGATTAAAATAAATAAAATTTTGTACAATAGTAACAAATAACGATAGCTGAAATCATTCAGAGATGTTTGCAAGTTTTATTTTGGAAACCCAAGTTGCCACGGCCAACCCTTAGTTGTGACTCTTCGAGTTACGAGTCAATTCTTTTTAGTAACTAATCAAAACTTCAAGTTACAAATATTTACATTTGCATGAGTTATTGAATATTGCAACATAATGATGAGTTGAGTTAAGAGTCCTTGATCATAGCCATAAATAAATTACAATTCAAGTTTTATGTGTTCAATATCTATATGTCCAAGTTACGAGTCCTTCTAAGAGGCCAAAAAATATTGCTTGAATTAACTCGAGTGAGAGTCTTTAACTCGAGACTGCCATTTCAGGAAATCAAACATCAACATGGATTTCAACTTGAGCTCCATGGCTGATGCCTCGATTGCGTACAATACTGTTCTGTTGTCAATGTTATAATACAGTGCTTATTGTTACGAATATTTCATTTAGATTCATTTATCATTTTGGTGTTTACCTGGATTGCTAAACTTGCATTGCCTTATATGGTGGACTTTAATTACATTGTAGTTTCCAAATGCCATTAATCCGTTCATGTTCAGCCCAAAACTAACAATAATACAAATATGCTTTCAATTACTGGCGAACTACATTTTTTCCACATGTCCACTTGAGTTATATTCATGGTGGCCAACCAAAATTTGTAAAAATTAGTCAAAAAATATAAAGATGAATGGAGCATGTTTAAGGAAAATGTTTCAGAATAGTTGCTGAATAATGACTGCACAAATGGCTTGGTATAAAGTTTTCTATACTCCTGTACCAAACGGCATGGATGTTTTAAATAGTAGGATGTATTGTGTTTTTATCATTTAACTTTAGATGAACTCCCTAATTTCATTAGATTGATGAAATGGATCCTGACTTTCTATCTACATATATGATATGGTATTTTATTGCATTGTGATTGTGAATCAAGTTTACTAAAAAAGTTTGGGACATAAAAGATGACAACTTCCTTGAAATTTAAACACTGCTTGGGCTTTAGCTAAGACAAATAGGCTATTTAATATTTATTGGCTGGCACAGCTCACTGTTACTGTAGCAAATAAATGAGTCCAGCTTCCACAAAATGTGTCATGTGTGACATGCATCCAGCTAGCAATAGTTTCTTTTGAATTGCATTTGTGGACTCATGCTCCTAGTTGGTCAGTGTGTACATGTATTTTATGGAAGATATTCTATTTTTATTTACATGTAAATACCAAGATAGCATTTCACTTGGTTCCTAAGTTGGGGTTACATAACATTGCTGACTTCAACTAATTTGTTTTTTGGAAACAGTAGTCTAGTCGACTTATAACTGATATATCAAATAGGCTAGTCCTTACTTTCAATGATTAGTGACCATGACTTTTTGTCCACATCCAGTAGGCCTAAGTAAATTGATCAACTCTTATATTACAACAGAGAACAGATACTTTCATTTCAATTCCACAGTGCAATATAATTTCGAAAGTAAATATGCTATAGGCCTATTTTGTACCAACTTTGAACCCGCTCCATTACCATAGATGGTTCTTCGTTTGTGCAGCAAATGGACTGGAATGCTCTACCTGCTTGTCATTCATTACTCATCCATTCATGTTTCTAGACTCCTAAACTGTTGAATTGTCTCTTATTGTAACAGACTAGAAACTTTGAACAAGTTTCTCAAGAAGGGTGGCACCGGAAGCTAGAACAGTTCTAGGTATTAAGGTATGTCTAAGCAAACTTGCACTGTCTGTCAAATTATTTGTTTCTCAAAGGAGTAGTTACTCAGCCCTGAGCTCGCAGATGTACTACCATGTCGTGCTTGGGTAATTGATAGCATTGACTTTACCCTTTTTGTGGACATACATTAAACCTGACCAGTTTTGTACTACTTAACCAACTTGTTTCTAAAAACAAGTGGCCCACTCCGTCCTGGGTAGGTAAATATACATGTAAATGCGCTGACTTCTCTTGCTTTGACCAACTTGTGACCATTTCTTTTCTGTACTCATTTAGCAACTAAACTTCACAATTTGTATTACTACTACTACTAGATAATTTAGCTTCCAATATGGTTCTTAGGAATTTGCGACTCGACTGTTCAAAAAAGACAGTTCAAAACGGGACGTTTCGAATGTGCTATAGGCCTACTTTGCACTAACTTTGAACCCGTTCCATTACCATAGGTGGTTCTTCATTTGTACAGCAATGGACTGGAATGCTCTATCTGCTTGTCGTTCATTACTCATTCATTCATGTTCCTAGACTCCCTAAACGTTGAACAAGTTTCTCAAGAAGGGTGGCGCTGGAAGCTAGAAGGGATCTAGGTATGTCTAAACAAAGTTGCACTATCTTACCATAATCAAATTAATTATTTGTGTCTCAAAGAGGTAGTTACTCAGCCCTGAGCTCGCAGATATACTACCATGTACACGTACATGTACAGTAGTAGCATATTACAACCAAAATTATACGACATATGTACATGTAGGTACAAAGCTTTGTAAAAATAACACACCCATCCTTTCTGGCAATACAGGTTCATTGTAGGCCTACAATGAATTAGCATTAGAAATATTATACACACAATATCAGTGATGTAGGTAAATGACTGTATAATTTGAGTGTAGTCGTTATTCAGTAGAATTTTCTGGATAACATCTGCTCATGGCATGCAGTCATAGTTCTAGTACAGAAGCAACCTCTGGATATCTTGAAAAAAAATAGCCGTTCTAGCAATCGAAGTGGGGCCACATAAAAAGACATGTATCTAGATCAGAATTTTGTGCTGATTTCAAATATGACATTTCTACACCTCCTAAGGTGCCAGTTCTAGGTATAATAGCAAGTTTTAGTACTATTGTACAGATTCTATCGATTTCGAAAATTGTCATGTATAACCAAGACACCGCTATCACACACTTCTAATGTGTTTGAGAAACTCTGTTTAAATTACATAAAATGTAACATTCAACAAAGGAACACATTTTAAAATAGCATAAAGTTAGGAACAGTTTGAAAAATATCTGTTATTATCCGCTACTGAACTTTTGAGATTCCTATGAACATACAAGTCATAGATTTCTACACTGTTATCCTACACCTCTCTATGTACATTTCCTACTTGTTAACATCCTACACCAATAGGCTAGGCATGAAGAGTTGTGAGCAGCAACAATAATAATCCAGTTAATGAAAATATTATACAAATTAAAGTGACCTCGGAGACTAAGAGGCCTTTTAGAAGTTGATAAAAACCCTCAAATAGTAAATACCGCCATCAGAATTGCTTTCAAAACTTGGTAGAAATGCATTACTTCTGGTTGCATTACTAGATACGCATGCAGGTACAGAACATGTTGCATCAAGGATCTGAGGATGCAGCCTAGGAATCCAGTGGCCAATTAGGTGCTGCTTGGATTAGTCGGCAATGTGGTAGTTCACCTTAGAACCGCACCTCCACCTCTGAGAAACTGATTGGTAAATCAATTGATAATGTACATGTACATGTATTAATTCCTAGCGTACAATTTCATGAGTTTATGTTTCTTGTAGTGACCAGTGAACGCTTGCAATTGCCATAGGGGAGTATTTGTTGTTAAATCAGTTATAAGCATTCATCTGCATATTTAGGATATATAGATGTAAGCCGAGGTGCATATATATGAGGGCCTACGTGTATATCTACTAGGAGGTTAAGAAGTATTAAATCATAATTTTTTGAAATTATAGGCCTATAATACATGTCCCTATTAATAGTACTGAATATGCATAATATAGGCACTGTAGTTGGGACCCACGGATGTTAGTAGCCTGAAGACTGGGTTTAGTTGGCTTGTACATGTGAATGTTATACAAGCAGTCGGTGTGTTGTAATGCCCAATTATTATCCTTTACAGTTTTTTATGTTACTTGGTGTCACTATAATTTTGGTTTCAATTATGTGGAAAGCTAGAGGCTGTCACACAAATGTGTTTTTGTGAAAAATGCTTTGTAAGTTATTCAATCAAAAAACACCTTGCCTCTTCCTAATATCTGGCATCATCATGGTCTACCATGCTGACTCTGAGGCTCCCCTTTGGCATTTTTCTCTTCTTGATCCCCATGAGTTTTATCCAATACCCCATCTACGTTTCCTAGATACAACTACATATTGTAAGTAGGCCCCCTACATGTAGTAACAGCCCAGTGTACAGAGATTACTTATTTTAACTGCTAGTGTTTGTAAGGAACTTCCTAAGTGGGCATGGTTATGGTTTTGTCTGATCTTTTTATATAAATTAGCAAATAATGCTTGCCTATGGTGACACAGGACTTTCAGCATGCACACTTTCTGATGGACTTGGTGATTTTATGATTTCGTTTGGTTTATTAAATCTATTGACAATTTGATCACACTTTAAATATAGAGCAATAACCACATATTATACTTATGTAGCATGAATATGTAACTCACTTAACAATAGTTTGCAATTTAACATCAAAATGTAACATTATTATGTAGTTTATTTCATCTATTAGTTATGTTCAGTACTAAAAGCAGGAAATAAATAAATTACACTACTTATGAATATACATGGCTAATTTGAGAGCCAACGACTTTTTGGTCTACTTCCCTGTTTACATTGCATGTAGCATGATTCATTGAATATTGCTCTCTAATACTGCAAGTAGCCTATGTTATATAGTAGAAGGATGTACATGTATGTATGGGTATATTATCTACTGTACATGTGTATAGATATAGGTGTATTACATGCACCAAAATACCTAGAGTAATGAAGTATTGATGACTTTTAGTTGCTAGAGCCAGTTTTTTCATCAATTTTGAAGAATACTAGTTAGGAAAATTGACACAAGTTCTCCCTGAGTGAATGTTGAGACCAATTTTCTATATGCAGCACATCAGAACACATTCACACCTATTCCCCACTTTTGGGGGTTAATATGGTGAAGAGAATAACTGGTTTGTCTTTGATATTTTCACAGCAGTAAAACAAACAATTATCCATTGTTGTAGCTGTTGTATTACCTTAGTCTAACACATTATAAACCTCCCACAACTCAATTCATATAGCCATTAGGGCATTATAGCAGTAGCAATCCTAATCAACAATATTATAACTACATGTATCTAGTATTACTAATTATGTCTAGTAATACTAGTAACTGCTATTTGGCCATGTGCAGCTGTTGTTATTGTGGTTACTATAGAAATCCGCAGGCACAACCACTTCTAATTGGACAGTGTTTGCCGTTACGCATGAGCACTAACACTAAAGCAATCTTTTCCGGCTTATCAATGGCGATCTAACAAATGTTTGTTATTTTTACTTGCACGATAAATCAATTGACCACAACAACTATACTGGCACTATGTGAGGTGTAGAAATTTGCATATCAAAATATTTATGTATAATTAAGAGTTTCATGCAAAAAATACCTGGCCCCACCTCAATTGCTAGAAATCTTTATAAAAAGGGAGGTTGCTTCTGTACTATTCATTGCCTTCGATGTCTCTATTATGTACTCTTGTAGCTGCTGGCGCATTGCCAACAGGTTAGTTGGTTACTAGTAGGCATAGTTAGTTAGTCATGTGTGCACTAGAATAGCATGTGTTTGATCATCTTCGAGATAGTAAGTTAATATGATTCAACAGCAATCATATTTGTCATATCATTTTGGTTGTAATATATGCTACTACATGTACATGACATGTACATAACATGACATGTACATAACATGACATGTACATAACATGACATGTACATAACATGACATGTACATGTACATGTAGTAGCATATTGATATTACAACCAAAATGATATGACACATGTACATGTAGGTGCAAAGCTTTGTAAAAATAACACACCCATCCTTTCTGGCAATACAGGTTCATTGTGGGCCTACAATGAATTAGCATTAGAAATATTATACACACAATATCAGTGATGTAGGTAAATGACTGTATAATTTCTTGAGTGTAGTCGTTATTCAGTAGAATTTTCTGGATAACATCTGCTCATGGCATGCAGTCATAGTTCATTGCCTTCGATGTCTCTAGTATGTACTCTTGTAGCTGCTGGCGCATTGCCAACAGGTTAGTTGGTTACTAGTAGGCATAGTTAGTCATGTGTGCACTAGAATAGCATGTGTTTGATCATCTTCGAGATAGTAAGTTAAATATGATTCAACAGCAATCATATTTGTCATATAATTTTGGTTGTAATATATGCTACTACATGTACATGACATGTACATGTACATGTAGTAGCATATTGATATTACAACCAAAATGATATGACACATGTACATGTAGGTGCAAAGCTTTGTAAAAATAACACACCCATCCTTTCTGGCAATACAGGTTCATTGTAGGCCTACAATGAATTAGCATTAGAAATATTATACACACAATATCAGTGATGTAGGTAAATGACTGTATAATTTGAGTGTAGTCGTTATTCAGTAGAATTTTCTGGATAACATCTGCTCATGGCATGCAGTCATAGTTCATTGCCTTCGATGTCTCTAGTATGTACTCTTGTAGCTGCTGGCGCATTGCCAACAGGTTAGTTGGTTACTAGTAGGCATAGTTAGTTAGTCATGTGTGCACTAGAATAGCATGTGTTTGATCATCTTCGAGATAGTAAGTTAATATGATTCAACAGCAATCATATTTGTCATATCATTTTGGTTGTAATATATGCTACTACATGTACATGACATGTACATAACATGACATGTACATAACATGACATGTACATAACATGACATGTACATAACATGACATGTACATAACATGACATGTACATGTACATGTAGTAGCATATTGATATTACAACCAAAATGATATGACACATGTACATGTAGGTGCAAAGCTTTGTAAAAATAACACACCCATCCTTTCTGGCAATACAGGTTCATTGTGGGCCTACAATGAATTAGCATTAGAAATATTATACACACAATATCAGTGATGTAGGTAAATGACTGTATAATTTCTTGAGTGTAGTCGTTATTCAGTAGAATTTTCTGGATAACATCTGCTCATGGCATGCAGTCATAGTTCATTGCCTTCGATGTCTCTAGTATGTACTCTTGTAGCTGCTGGCGCATTGCCAACAGGTTAGTTGGTTACTAGTAGGCATAGTTAGTCATGTGTGCACTAGAATAGCATGTGTTTGATCATCTTCGAGATAGTAAGTTAATATGATTCAACAGCAATCATATTTGTCATATAATTTTGGTTGTAATATATGCTACTACATGTACATGACATGTACATAACATGACATGTACATAACATGACATGTACATAACATGACATGTACATAACATGACATGTACATAACATGACATGTACATGTACATGTAGTAGCATATTGATATTACAACCAAAATGATATGACACATGTACATGTAGGTGCAAAGCTTTGTAAAAATAACACACCCATCCTTTCTGGCAATACAGGTTCATTGTGGGCCTACAATGAATTAGCATTAGAAATATTATACACACAATATCAGTGATGTAGGTAAATGACTGTATAATTTCTTGAGTGTAGTCGTTATTCAGTAGAATTTTCTGGATAACATCTGCTCATGGCATGCAGTCATAGTTCATTGCCTTCGATGTCTCTAGTATGTACTCTTGTAGCTGCTGGCGCATTGCCAACAGGTTAGTTGGTTACTAGTAGGCATAGTTAGTCATGTGTGCACTAGAATAGCATGTGTTTGATCATCTTCGAGATAGTAAGTTAAATATGATTCAACAGCAATCATATTTGTCATATAATTTTGGTTGTAATATATGCTACTACATGTACATGACATGTACATGTACATGTTGTAGCATATTGATATTACAACCAAAATGATATGACACATGTACATGTAGGTGCAAAGCTTTGTAAAAAATAACACATCCATCCTTTCTGGCAATATAGGTTCATTGTACAATGAATTAGCATTAGAAATATTATACACACAATATCAGTGATGTAGGTACATGATTGTATAATATCTTGAGTGTAGTCGTTATTCAGTAGAATTTTCTGGATAATATCTGCTCTGTGCTTGGCATACAGTCATAGTTTATTGCCTTCAATGTCTCTATTACATGTATATACTCTTGTAGCTGCTAGTGCATTGCCAACCGGTTACTAGTAGGCCGAGTTAGTGATGTGTGCACTAGAATAGCATGTGTTTGATCATCTTCAGAGATAGTAAGTTAAATATGATTCAACAGCAATCATATTTGTTTAGCCACTTACCATCACCTGTCAATCAAATTTGAGCATTTAGAAAATGCTGAAACTGCTAAGCAGCATTCAACCCACAGATAGTTGCCCAAGCTAATCAAGTTGCACTTCATTTAGAGGGTAAAACTTAGAGCTTAACTATTTAAAATGGTCATATTCTTGATTCCAAACTTGACACTACTTTAATTACAGTCCCCGGTAGGCCTACAAGTAAAAGGAGTCTTGTTGATATCCTTGCCCTTGCTGATGATGATGATGTAATGATGTATGTTGTGATCCAGTGACAGCAATGAATACTACAGCAGCAGCAGACAGTACAAAAAGAGAGCTCGAGTTTCTAGAAGTTATTTATCATCGAATTCTTAAATCAGAAGACTTGCCATCTTGATGAAAATCCCATGAAAGAGAACTCCCACTCCCAACTCCCACTTCTGGCCACAGTAGCACTGTAAGATATGCTATAGCTGGTTGCAGATAACCTACTTTCTGTATTCATCGTATATTCACTATTTATTACCTGTAGATTAATTTTTGATATGTTATTTAGCTGGTTGCTGATAAACTAAGTTCAGTACTGTTTTGATAATATATTATTTAGCTGGTCGCTAGTAACCTACTTCCTGCACTCATCATATTTAGTTATGTACCATTACTGTATCACCTGTATTTTCATTTCAATGTGGCTGATTGCTATACTACTTACTTTACAGATTGCATTGTCAGTTTTTGTGAATATTTTGGCTAGATGGGTTAGTTTCTAGTAAATAATAAAATACAAGTTGTAAACCAAAACAATAAATTCTTGTATCTATATTTTAGTAAATATAATTAATGTTGCAACCTGATCATACAGTATTATATGCTTCTCTATTGCTAAACCTGACTAGCATCTGTGAGCTTCCTGCAAGTCCGACCACAGCTGAACTTCTATAAATTCAAGTTTATAGTCAGGATTGGCTAGTTTGCCGCGCGAGTTGTCTTCTCTATAATGATTGGAATGAGAAGTGTGATAACTCCAAAATGCGTGATATACTTCGTACTGGAGTTGTCTGCTCTTTTCCGTATAGAATCAAGGGATGATAACTCCAAAAAGATTTTAATTTTTCCGCCATAATTACGGTTCGGTTCGGTTTTATTTTCATAAATAAAAAAAACCGAATTAAACCGAGGGTGAGAAGACAACTTCGGTTTCATTCAGTTTTTTGAAAAATCTTGCAAAAAAACTGAATGCACATGCAAATCAAAACCGCCCAGCACTACTCCAGCCTACCCACACATTATATACCAATTATACTTTTCTTATGGTAGGCTATATCAGCCAAGTACCATCTCTACACCCTCCACTAGTTTCTCCTGCAGACACGTGTTACCACACTCCCCACTAGACACTGACCAATGTACTTTTCCTACACGCACAGGGTAACCCACTGAAGCCCAGTGTAACCTACTCTCTGTTTCCCCAACTATCACTATCCATTAGACAATATGGACACTTTGTGCTACTCCTTCTGAATCATCCTCTGCTAGGTGGCTGTCTCCACCACTGCTGCCACAGTCACTTTCTCCACCACTGTCACAGTCACTGTCTCCACCACTGTCACAGTCACTGTCTCCACCACTGTCTCCACCACTGCCTCCACCACTCACAGTCACCGCCTCCCACCACTGCCTCCCACCACTGCCTCCACCACTGCCTCCACCACTGCCTCCACCACTCACAGTCACCGCCTCCCACCACTGCCTCCCACCACTGCCTCCACCACTGCCTGCACCACTGTCCCAGTCACCGCCTCCACCACTGCCTCCACCACTGTCTCCACCACTGCCTCCACCACTGCCTCCACCACTGTCCCTATTTATACTGCTTGTTGTTGCTGTGCTTCCTGTGTAACAAGAGGATGAGTTTTACAGAAACACACTAGCAATAATTTATACTGTAAACAAATGAAGTAAAGAGAAGACAACTTCACAGAATAAGCAGTTCCCTTTTACATGTAGCTAGGAGTGCACTGTTATGTGCACTGTGTTGGCCAGTGTAATTATGGTGTGGACTCTAGAGTACAGTGTAGGTGTATATATACTGCTACACTTACTCTGTGTATATCATATGAAATAAACTTCAGTACCTTTAACTTGTTCTGCACCAGGAAATACTTCAAAGCTACAGTATTTATAGCAAAAGTAGATTAAGGGAAATTAATATGTGATTATCATTAATCTAATGCCTGCACATGTTTGTATATTAGTGTTATGTTGGCATTATAAGCACATGTAAGTGGTCCTCTTTGACCAGGTGTCCACTTGCGTACATGTAGGCTAAGTAGGCTAAGTAGGCCTACATGTAGGCTAGCTGTGGTGGACACAACTGTCGTCTGTTGTTTCGTGTTACCTACTACCTATACGTGTAGGCTATATAATTATTGCTGTATTTTATGTTTATCTTGCCTCACCAACCGCACTGCTACCCAGTGATAACACAAGAGTCTATGAGTATGTACTTCCAGAAAGCAGGAATAGTCAAGGGTTCATAATTATATCAGCAGGATTAGCAGAATTAGATTGGTACTTGTTCTGCTGCTTGCTTGTCCGTCTGTGCTTCTACCTGTGATTGCTGATTCACATGCCTAGTAATCCTAATCGCATGGTAATCTGTATACTGGAGTCGTAATAGCTGACTACACTGTTAGTTGAGTAGTCAATGTGTATTGGTAGAGCTGTGGTATTGGGGAGTAGACCAGGCATACTCTATCATCTGTTAGACTGCAGTTTATCAACATGATCGGATTGATCTGTTACAGCTCAGTGGAACTATTCTACAGGTCAACATTTAATCAGTACTCTGTTCTATGTGACATATTTATAGCACATTAATATGAAGATTATATTGATTACATTATTATCATTTTAGGCTGAAATTCTCTGTACCTCTAAACGTCGCATTTAAGCATGACTCTATTCCTGAACCTCTGCTGGTGAGTAACTGATTTTGAGTGTCTACTGGTCGTGAGTAACTACTGGTTGTGAATATCTACTGATTTTGAGTATCTACTAATTGTGAATATCTACTGATTGTGAGCGTCTACCGATTTTGAATATCTACTGATTGTGAGTGTCTACTGATTGTGAGCGTCTACTGATTGTGAGTATCTACTGATTGTGAATATCTGCTGATTGTGAATATCTACTGATTGTGAGTGTCTACTGATTGTGAGCGTCTACTGATTGTGAGTATCTACTGATTGTGAATGTCTACTGATTGTGAATATCTATTGATTGTGAGTGTCTACTGATCGTGAGTGTCTACTGATTGTGAGTGTCCACTGATTGCGACCGGTGATCTATGTTATGTTACTGTTTTTGTGAAACATCTTTGTATGCAAGCCTAATAATAATGTAGAGTACGAAGAATGTAGGCCTATGAATGTTTTAGTTTGAAACTAGCAATCACTGGTAGTTGTAACGTCTGCTTACTAGGTCATGGTGTGTCATAAGTTAATGTTAATATGTGCTGTAGAATTTACTCAAGTATATCAGTCAGGAGGGAGTTACAGTTCCTGATATATTCCGCCGTCCAGGCAACCCTACTGACCAACGTAAAATAATCAAACGATTGGCTGAAGGACGACCAATCAGATTTTCTGACTACAACTTTTACACGTTAGCATCAGTTATAAAAGTAAGTGCATATTTATTACACCTGATATAGGCCTATGCATATCATACAGGTACTGTTTACATGGAATAGACTATGATATGAATTATTGTTGTAAACTACCATGGTATAATCAATGATAGTATTTCAATGATGTGGGGCATAAGCACTCATAAATAAGCCATGTTTGGGCTAATAATTCAAGTTATCCTCTTCTGATCTGATCACATTGTTTTAAAGCAGTTTGACACATTTTTTTAAAGTTTGTTAATCAAGTAATACTTATCCAAAGTTCGATGGGATCCTTTCCTGACAATGATCTGTCAAAAATTTTTTTAATCTTTTAACCAGGAGAAAGGGCTTGGGTTCTTCAGCATTTACCTATACATGTAGTTGTGGTACATTATTAAATAGGCTAGCAAATGGCAAGCAAAACTGAGAAAAGTAAAACAAGATCAGAAATTGTACGAAGAAGGGATAATTTGAATTTACAATCAAGGGTGACGAGTGCCCATAATCGATAAAGGACTACTGCATTATCAAGCTGCACCATGTTATTCTCACTGTGTGTCAGACTTTAATGGGAGTTGTCTGCTTGCAGAGGTTTCTACTAAGCATTCCAGGAGGAGTTTTTGGGGTCCAGTTAGAAAATAAGCTGCTATCAATACTGGACTTAGAGCATGACCTGGAGAGATATGAGATCATCAATCAGTGAGTAGCCTATATGACATGATGTCATCAATTAGTGAGTAACCTATATGACATGATGTCATCAATCAGTGAGTAGCCTATATGATATGATGTCATAGATTAGTGGGATAACTCCACAGAGTCCAAACCTTCAAAAATGAAACTGTAGTAATGATAACCACAAACCCTATTGATGCCGGCTTTTTTCAGAGTCATCCGATCTCTACCTCAATCCACACAGCACTTCCTGTCTCTCTTATTTGGAGTTTGGTTCCGTATTGTCAATCACATAGAGTTCCACAGCATGTCAGCGGAAGCCATGGCCAAGAGTGTCACTGGTAGTATATTCCTGTAAGTGTTATCTGTAGTATGTTCCTGTAAGTGTTATCTGTAGTATATTCCTGTTAAGTGTTATCTGTAGTATATTCCTGTTAAGTGTTATCTCTAGTATATTCCTGAAATGTTATAATGTAGTATATTCACATGTCTAGGTGCTATCTGCAGTATATTCCCATGTCTCAGTGTTATCTGGTGATATCATTACTGATGTGGTTGTACACTATGTTTGTTGTAGAAATTCAACAGAGAATCCCTCACTAGTAAACAAAGCAGCTAAGGTGATGGAGATCATGATCGAACACTTTGCCATAGCCACTCTGTTTGGTAGTGACAATCTTCAGTACTTTGCTGATGTCACCTGTTCCGGAATCGTGGTGACAGAACGTTTTACATATCAGTATCAATACCCTGTGTCACAGCACGGCAGCATAGAACGTAAGCATACTCACCCATGTAAACCTGTGATGGTTCTAGGGCTATGGTCACTCCCTCTTACATTACTAGTTGGTTTTTTGTTTTGTTGAAACCTGTAAAGTGTAAATCCCTCCTCCATAGCCTGTGGTATTGTGAGAACCATGTGGTTGTATCTGACTCAATCAGCAAGCAGTCAAAATATAATACTATGACTTGTAATTAACACTGTACATGTACATGTACATAGCCATTCAGTACACATAAAGGTGCAAACACACGGGAGCGTTTTGGGGCGAGCGTTTTCTGAGCAAGCGTCGAACGCTATGCCCTTGATAAACACACGGGGCGAACGAAGAGCACGGCGATTTAATCATTAGCCAATGACATGCCGGTATGTATTCGCTCCGCGATAGTCCACGTGTTTATGTTTACTAACTCCGTTTACCACCCAATCAGCATCGAGCGAATCGTCTCAATACTTTGGCAGGCTGAGCTTGAGCGTTTTGAGAGCGTTGGCACTCTGGCGATTCGCGAGCGTCAAATTCGCCCCAAAACGCTCTCGTGTGTTTGCACCTTTATATAACACACTCATGCAGCGCAGTCATGTTCTGCTCTATACACTAGTTTGTCCTTGACACTAGTTTGTCCTTGACACTAGTTTGTCCTTGACACAGGTGAATCATCTCTCAGGTCATTTGCTCAGCATCTGCGTAAAGAATGCAGTTCCAGAGGTCTTCTAGCAGAGGGGGAAGGTCAGTATACCAACCTGTTAATACGTAATGTTATACGCAACGCTATCTACATACATGTAACTAATTCTCAGGTTTGGAGTGTTAGTTAGTTAGCGATTTTAGTTAACATTGGGAGTTGTTCTCTGTTGAGAGGACAATTCCAACCATTCGGCAATTTTCAGTACCAGAGATTATAAACCTACACATGTATCTTTGTGTGTGCGGTATAGCCTGTATATTATTGTAGTAATATGTGTCCTCATCTACAGTACAGTACACACATGTATATTATACTTCATACTGAAATTAGGTGACGGGGACAAAGCCACCCTTCCTGAGACTGATGCCAACCCTTCACCTCTGCTACCGAGTCAGGCGAGGAGATCAATGATGGGGTGCATGTCAGTGCCCGATGTAAATACAACCAGTAAAGTAAGATTATCAGTCTATCCTTTAGTGCATACGTTACGTTACAACATAAAAAACACTCAACCATTAGTCATTTCCTGTCTTGTAATAGAATTTTTATTTGCTATTTTACAGTTCAAATCACACTTATCTCTCAATCCTAACTACTTAGACAGAAACATCAGTCGCAGTTTGACCAAGTTTGACTCTGTTAAACTACGGCAAATGGCAAGACTACGTAAGGTGAGCTGCCGTGTGACCCTATATGCTATAATGGTAATAGTTGATATCAGTTCTTATGATCATTTAATGGTGTGATACTATAAGTATAATAGGAGCTCATGTGTACAATGCATGTATATCTGTAGAGATCGGAGTGGTTCCTCAACTCTAATAAGTCTCCGCCTCTTTACACCCAGCGTAAGTTGACAATGACTAGTGAATCTGAAGGTACTAATAGTGAGCATCAGTTTACCTCGTGTGGGGCAGACGATTGCAAGTCTGAAGCGGAGAGCGTGTTTGAAGATCGGCGGTCTGTGGACACAACACTGATGGACAAACCCTTATATGAGGAGCAAATACATATAAACAATGGCGTCGGGGATGGTCCTACACCCCACCCGTCAATAGCCTCAGACACTCCTACAGAAACCTTGACTCGGCACTTCATCAAACATACTACAATAGTGCCACGACCTTCTACTGTGATACCTTGTTAAACATTTACATTGTGATAGTTTCGTTCCTCTACAGTCAACACCCCACTCCTATTGTCTTGCACCCCACTCTTGCAGTCAACGTCCACTCCTATGGTCAACACCCCGCTCTTACAGTCAACAACTCAGTCATACAGTCAACACCCTGCTCTTACAGTCAACAACTCAGTCATACAGTCAACACCCTGCTCTTACAGTCAACAACTCAGTCATACAGTCAACACCACCTTTACAGTCAACACCACTTCTATAGTCAACACTCATTACTACAGTCAAACTCCACTATATTGCTGTCAACATTCTATCTATATTATAACTCGCTTTTATGAGGGTACAATGGATGCCTAATTAGGTACCTCTGACAACTACTGTATTAAGCAATTACAGGCCTTAAAGTCATTCGTAGAGTGGGTCATACTGTCAGTGCTGGGTGGGTGTCTGGGATTGGATGGGTTTTGACTGTACATGACTGTAAGGCTGTATTGCTATGGCATGCTCTGATGCAGAAACGGGGCTGGCAGGATAAAAGGTTTCTTCTTTCAACTTATGTCTAACCAGTTGCAGCAACATACCCATAATGCATTGTAAGTCGCTGGTATATATCCACTCACACATGCGTGTTCCTGCCTAGGAGTCGTAGAGTCCTACCAGTTCTTCATATAATATAGTCTATATATGCCCTACCTGAGTATAGTATAAATATATTGTTATTATATTTTATTAATTTACTTTACTGGCAAACAGCACAGAGGTCAATCTGTCAAGGTCATTGGTCAGACAGACTCACCTCTTATCAGTTTGCTCAACCTAAAGCTCCTCCTCTACTCTTTTCTCGTTATATTTTTGTGCTCAGCAAAGCAAGCTTATGTGATACCCCTTTAGATATACTACGGTAGTTTGTAGTAGTAACCCTAGCAGTAGCTCGTAGGCAGCCATATGTAGTTAGTCACCATATCAACTACAACCTGTTGGTAGACATACCTGGTGGATTGTGTCCATGTAAACTGTACGTACAGTAGATACCAATGATGTCACTGCTCAAAGTCCATTCCACTTGTTGTATATGCACATAGTGTTAGGTCTACTTGATTTATGTTATGTTCTATTCAACAATATGGGACGGATGTACCTGCCTCCCATAAGCTTTACACTCAGACAGAATCACTGTCTACTATATTTTACTTACTACAGTTACAACAATAATTATATTGTAATCTTGTTGTGCCCATATTTTTTATTGTTTTTGTTCTCAACTATAACAGCTTAAAATAATATAATATATTATAAAATATATGATATAAAATATTTTTTAATAAACTGTTTTGAGTTTTCTATTTAGTTTTAGGGATGCAGAGGTATTGGTTATGTAAACCCATTGTACACGTCAAGCAGTAATTGGTGGGGCTGTGCACAAACTGAACACATAGGGGAGGTACTTGGTTACTGGTGACCATACAAAGTTGTAGTTATTACTGTGCCAACATACATGTAGTAGAAAACAACTTCTTGCTATAATTATGAGTCACTTGAAAGTAAAATCACAGCACTTCTGACCAAAAGAACGGAGTTATCTACTCCGTATTGTAGCTCTAATTTTTCAGAAGATGTAAAGCATTGTAGCACTTTCTTAGAAAAATATATATTTTATATATCAGCATAAATATTTATGATTAAATATAATATAGAGTACCTACTAACTTTGTCACTGAGTAATAAAAGTAAGCCGATATAGAAAATAATTTTATTTAGAAAGACACTGGACCCATGCTAAGCTTGCCACTGAGTTCTCTATCACATGTCCTGTATGACAACACGGACCGCCAATAGAATAGCTAAAGTCAACTGGCCAGCCAACTCCTTCATGGGCACCTCATCCACCATAATAATTAATATATGGCAATATCACATTAGTTCCAACTCTCCTTTATTTCACGTCTTCTGGTGAAAAGTATACCATGTGGTGGAGGCTTGATGTTGATACCATCAGTCTTTCTTAGGGAGGGTTTGGAATTCCCCTCATAGGTTACAGAGTATTGCTGTAGAACTCGGGTTAATATAAGGAATATCTGAGCCTTGCCTAGTGGTGCTGCAACACAGTTCCTCTTACCTGTAGTATACAACATAGAATAAATACATATCTAACTATACCATATTATAGTGCATGATACTAATACTAGATATCTCTACATATTTACCTATGCCAAAGGCAGCCTCAACACACGCTTTCTTCTTTTCAATGTCTCCTCTAAAGAACCGCTCAGGATCAAACTCATCCACATTACTGAAGATATCAGGGTCGTTGTACACAGAGTCAATGTTAAACATGAGCTCAGTGTTAGCTGGCAGCACCTGCAGAGTACAGATACACATAACTGTATGACAGCATCTACAGTTACACATGACTGTGTGACATCATCTACAGATACACATGACTGTGTGACATCATCTAGAGATACACATGATTGTGTGACATCATCTAGAGATACACATGACTGTATGACATCATCTACAGACACAAATGGTTGTGTGACATCACATATAGATACACATGACTGTGTGACATCACATATAGGTACATGTACACATGACACTAGCACAATATCCAGATGTATTATATTCTTCCTCTGTAATAGCAGAAAAATAGCCTGGTTTACATAAACATTTCACAGCATAAATACTGAGTAAATATCGTGCCACTACATGTATAGGTACATACCAATGTTCTCCCAATGTTACACCTATGACAAGAGATAACTAATCAAGGTTATTCCACAATATCTGTACAACATTGATATCTCATTACTGTAATGATAGTCTGCAACACCAAACAAAGATAGTGGAAGGGAAGATCGGATACTAAATGATAAAACCCTGTCCCACCAAATACGCCCAATTTGGCGGCCCTGGCGTTCCGCAATCTGATTTCCGCTGCATCTGTGTTGAACTTTTAGATAGCTGCTAGACTAGTATCGTAGTTTCACGGCCTAACTATTGCGTTCTCTATAATAAAATATCGTTTATGTAAGTAAACTGTATATTCAGTGCCGCTGTAGAAAATATTGTCTTATTGGTCGGCGGAACACCAATAGTAAAAAAGGATTTGTACACAAGGTAACACAACTCCTTGCTTAATCCAAACCGCGCTTAGAGGCGGGAGACGGACAGTTTTTGGCCTGAGTGTCTGATCTTCCCTTCCATTATCTTTGCACCAAACAAACCAATACTATATTGTTGGTACAATAATCTACTACTACGGAGTTACCTTTCCGTCGACCATGAGCTCGCTCTCTAGGGTGCGAGGTAAGTACAGGTATATAGTAGAGGAGTGCCTGAACAGCTCTAGTAGAAAGGCGTCGGTGTAGTACATTGCACTTCTCATGCTGTACTCGGGTATTCCATCATCTACCAAATACCACATGATTGATCACATGATTAGCTAAGCAACCAATCAGCATCACTTGCCTAGGAGCAATAAAAACAAACTAATCTAACAATCCAACGTGTGCTAAAACAAAATATATCCGACCATTTACCAAGACTGCAAGATGTTTAGTATTGAAATAGCAATAAACAGTGCAGGTAAATCTCAACAATTAAGTTAATATTCCTTCACTTTAGCTTATACATTTTGATCAGGCTCAGCCATTCACGCACATGCATATAATAACATCTACGACTATAAGTAACACACAGTGTCTTGTATTGTTTTCCATCTCTATTTACCAATTACATCACATCTTATACCTAATCTACCAATCACATCACATCTTATAACTAACCTACCAATCACATCACATCTTATACCTAACCTACCAATCACATCACGTATCTCTTCAAAAACCCGTGTCTGCACTTCCGGATAGACTGAGAGATAAAGTAACGCCCAGCAGAGAAAGGAGGATGCCACCGTACCCCCAGTGTATAGCTGTTGTAGCATAGAACCAATGTTATCATCTAAAACATGATGGAAATGATTATGGCGACGAATTGCTATTGTACAGTTTCATCTTACGCACAGAATAGTAAACTGCTTTTATCAGACTATTCTGAGCTCGTGAGAAAATGAGTCAACATGTTTGTCCATGATAAAACAGTATAACGAGTTCCATAAGAGAAATACAGATATACATCACTGTAATATTTTTCCCACCAAATCGATTCAAATCTCCACTCTCCGGCCTAGACTGCAGCAGCATATGATCAAGCATGCAAGAAGGAGAGCAGCCATCTTTTAAAAACTTCCGTCTCTCGGTGACGATCTCATCAAAATTACTAATCATCTCGGAGAAGGTATTCTGGTTGCTTCTCTGCCCAGCAGCAGAACCAAATGGGTCTCCAGGAATCCATCTTGTAAAGGGGATGGACAGCTGGTAAATACTGTTACTCTTCGCCTCCTTCAGAATGAGGTCTGTGTATAGGTGGACCTTAGGGTCACCATAGTCAAATCTCTCTCCTACCAACAGCTTAAACAGAGTGTTAGAGATGGCCATGGTGAGGGGATTGACGGTAGCCCTAAGGGCTTCCTTAGTCTGTAGCCTGGGCTCTATGAAATATTTGCAGAACTCATCTGCTTCCTCTACTATGATCCTCTCCATTGCTGGTTTACCCATCCCTTCCTCCAGTAGTAGGTGTACAATTTGCTGACGAACAGCCTTACATTCTTTCCATTCGACTATTCGTGAAATTCCTGTAGAATACACATTGAATAAAAAATAGGACTGCTATTGAAATACATGTACTAAGAAACATATGATAAGCCAAGCATTGTTACCTGTGACAGATGCATTTCAACTACTCCTAAGAAACAAATAAATAAAATGCCTCTAGAGCTACATTTTATAATTAAACTATTTACCCAAACTAACATCTTCAAACAATTTATTAATTCATAGTTTATTAACACGTCATTCACCACTTACTTACAAAGCAAATATAACATGTGTGTATGATGTCAGCTTTTCAACACACACTGAATGTTCTTAAAAACTTTCTAGTGGTTTGTCCAACCTCCATTACTATTATAATCACACAGGAACGCTCCAAAATTTAAGAGCCACCCATATACATTATACAATGTACATATTATGGGCCTAAGTCTAAGAGTTCTACGATTTTAATCTAGCCAGTTACCAGGCCGTTTTTCAAATATCTTTCTTTTCCATTCAGGTATGCCAGCATAGCTTCGTTTTGCCGATATCTTGTGATTCACTTTCAGGACAGCGTGTATGTTTGCATATCCCGATATGACCACACGGTAGGTACCTCCCATCCATACCGTGAACACCTACAATAGTTGCACAGTTCTCTCCCCATCACTGCCAGACTACATGCACTACTACTACTAAACTACTATACATTGTTCACACAGTTCAGTCATGTTAGTTTTCACTGCATATCTATTCTTGACCTACCTCACCATATTTACACTGAAGGTGACGGAAGAAGTATACTATGCCACCGCAGCCTGCTATCTGCTTAGAATGACTATAGAGTGGGTGCACCCAGGGTCCAGGTGGGAGCCGTCCCCGACGTTGCCGCGCTTGAAGTAAATACGTAGCTGTAGCAGAAATGACAGTTGTGAGCAACAGTCCGGTTATCCAATCACACAGCCACATCTTTCCTAGCAATGATGAGAGCTGCTCCATCGCTAAATCTTAGACAATAAGTTAACTTAGATTACTAATATGAAATGTTGGATTCACACATACAAACCTAACTTTCTGTGTACATGATTGCCTAACAGCCCCATTAGATATCATGCTTCAGTGTCCACAGCAAATGATTCAAGTCTCAGGCTGGTGAGTTCAGAAGCGATACATGCGGTACTAATCGCTCAGAAGCTGTGATCCAAGATATTGGTGGACTCGGCTTGGATACAGTTAGCCAAAAGTGGTAATGAAAGAAACAGAGCGGATATGAGATTTCTTGATATTATCTATCTAGAATATGAGTGTAGAAACTTTATATAAAATATTCCAGGAGTATTTTTCATATATAAGTAGCACACTTTGACATCAATGCTCAGTTGATTGTGGACTACCAATAAAGAGAGATCAACTATTTTACTTTTTGTGTTAACAGTGTCTATCGTACAAGCATTTATCTGGACTTGGGTTCCAAGTTCAAGGATTTCTCTAGAACCACAACCACATAGGACCCATTTGTTCAACATAATAGGTGCTACTCCTGCTACCCTGTGCTGAAGTATCAGTCCCTTCGGACCCTCTCACAGTCAAGGTTTGGAGCCGTGCCTATGCAGGCTGGTTGGATTTCCGCCTCACACACTGCCTCTCTGTTGTCGGAGGTACTCACCTCCAGGACGCGTCAAGCTGGGTCCCTAAAGACACCTAGTGAGTGTCTGCCTAGTTGGCTTTGCTTCCTACTATTCGGTGCTCTGATCGCATCGATTTTTACGGCTGCGTCTTCTCCATCCACAACAGTATACTGTGGGTCTTCACTTCCCGAGTTGACAATTATGGCCTCACCTATTTTGATATTGAAGTCTGAAGAACATACACCAGATTTTAACCCAAGAGAATCCAAGTTATTCTAAAATCTAGTGACAACTTTCTGGTCTCTTCTAGTTTTCCTTGACAAGCAAGAGCTAGAGTCAAGACTCGGGTGTATTTTCTTATTCTATTATTGTACTCGTATTATATTAATATTGAGATGGACACGCAAATCTATTAGCAATTATCCTATATTATATTTTATATATCCCATGACTCTTTTGTAAAACGGTAGTAGCAATCAACGCAATCAGTTTTCCTTTTTATACATATATATTTTATTGTCGTCAATAGTAATGAGCAGATAACTCCTCTTGCTGATACGGATTGTTATAATTACACAAACATGTATTAATTAAGTATTTCCGACGGCTAGTATTTCATCATTGTTAACCATTTAACGCCGTCATGGTGCAATCATTTTTATGATTGGTCTCCGACCTTCCGTTGGAGACACTTCTTCTTCTTATTGGTGAGTCTACATTCAAACCTTTAGTATATAAGGCGTGTAATTTTAACTACTTATTATTCTTTTATCTACTGCTGTACTTTTAACTCTTATATCTTTTCTGCTGAAAAAAACATTAAATATACTCTGGTTGTGCTACCAAAAGACAGGAGTTCTGCTGTTTGAGCACTTAGGTATGAGATTACAATAATACTTACACGGGAGCTGTTGCCAAAGTGTCTATACATTTCTAGAGAGTTGTCGAGAAACACGGAGGGAGACTTTCTTTGCTAAAATCCACTACAATATGAATATTAAATTTAAAATGATTTATTTTTTTAACTTTTATTTAAATTTTATTTCTTAAAAAATAAACAATTATAAGCTAAATAGCCATGAAATAAAAAGCAATTGAATAAAAATTAAGCTGTCACCGACTTTGAAAATTTTCAATGTAATTTTAAAGAACAGCAGAGGAAAGTGGAGCTACATAACTTGTAAACTGTAAAGTGGTAGGTTTATATTGTTATGTTCTTATTTGAGTGACAAAACGAAAGTGAAACGAAAGATTCTCACCAACTAATAATGCGCCCATTCAAATCGTTTACCTTTCTTTGTTCACACAGAACATTTCCGATAAAAAGGGCTGCGTTAATGTAAGCCACCATTTCACGTTAATACACGGGTAAACTTTAGGGTTGTCCTCTCAAAAAAGAGAGAACAACTTCGCATAAGATCGCATTTTGCCGATGTACAAGTATTTTCCATGGTTGTAGTCATCATGTAGATTGAACAGCAAGAGCGGGACATGTCTTGTTCTTGACTTCAGTGTTTGAACAACAATAGCCAATTGCTTACTCCCGTGTAATGTGTACTGGAAGCTAATACTCACATGTTACACATGTAAACTTCCTAGTACTATTCCATAGTTTGTTAGTGATATACATGAAGCTGTAATATCTAAAGCCAAAGTGAGCAGTTGGGTTGTCTAACACAATGATAATAGTACATACTGTTTACATGTGAAACACGAAAAGCATTTGTAATGATGTACATTGTATATAATTTGTATTTGTAATTTGCAAACGTTTATATATATATCTATGATGTATTTCTAGCAAGGACTTTATTTTTGAGCAGTCAGAGACTTGTTTCAAATCCATGAAAATACCAGTCTCTGATTGGGGTTTGCACCCGGGGCTTCTACGGCACCTAATCGCCTAGCAGCTAGCACAGTGAACATCAGAACATGCTACCCACTACACCAGCTCAGCAACCTTAAAAAAGAAAGCTTCGCCAGTGAGCATTTGTATTTTTAATGTTTGAATGTAAAGGAGAGGATAGCACTTTTTAGAATGCTTGTTTTAAGATGAACTGCATGGGTGGTTTATGGTAGCATGCGCAGGTGGTTTATAGTAAATTAAAGTGGTCTTGTTTCAATGTTTTATGTTGGAGTGTCAGATCACAGCTTCTGTCCAAATTGTAAAGAATTGTCTCCTACAGGAGGCCGAGTGAATGCTCCATTTTAATTATTGTATTAATTATAATAGACTGTATGTATCATTTTACCTACATGTACATACATGTATATTTTTGGCACTCGACCTTGGGGGTCCAACCTTGTAATATCGGCTTTTGGGTGTCTGTTCTTATATCCTAGTCAACCCTCCCATAGTCTGCTCGCACCCTTCTTACGGCAATCATTTTATGACTGTATGTAGACCGACCCTAGGTCGGCCCTCACCGGAGCTAGCCGGAAGTACATTATGTATATAAGTGGAGATCATTTTACATGTAGTTCAGTTGTTCCTGAGGAAGCAATAAAGACACTTCTATTAGACTGGTATACCTTTGGAGTTGTAGATTGTAACTGGTAGGTCTTTTAGCCTAAGTTCCCACAGAACTCCACCCAGAGCAACTAGGGTATCATGGTACATATGAACAGATAAGTAACAAGGAACACTCAGACTCACGTGTCTCAATAACGGTAAGTAGCAACTCGGGCTAGATCAAACTTAGCCATTTTCACTAAGCAGATCTAATAAAATATGGGCCCTTCAACACACATTTCATGAGCTCGGATCACTTCAGTAACATGTCAACACCATGAGAATAAAGTAAAGCATGATAGACCTAACTAGGATTCTAGCTTCTACCTTCCAATGAAGTTATCTTATGTATGTGCAAACCCATGTCCTAGACATAATAAGCCCATATTAGAATTAGTGGTGCATCTATATAAACTGTGTCTGTGTGGCTCTATCTATGGAGCTTAGGCTATTTATATTCAACTATGTTAATATTGATTTGAATCAAAGACGTCTGTATGGTTGTATGTTAATATAGAGAACGCATAGCAATTTTTATGGAATTTTAGTGGAAATTTTAATACTCTCTGATATAAACAATACAGTAAGTCCATATTGTTGTGGGCCAGTGTTGGAGCCACCTACAGAATTAGAACACGTTGCTTCATATAGCTACATATACATATATACAGGATTACTGTTAATCTCAATATCTCTGGCAGTCGGTCGACTCGACAAAGACTGGCCTACGGGCACGGTTTGATGGCTGCACTCAATACCACGCTGTTCTCCACAATCGCTTGCTATTTGTCAGTTTTTGCCCCTCTCCAATTAAAGTTCCTTTTTGCTAGATCTTTGAAGCACAGTCTGGGTCTACCTCACAAATACATGTATACATGTACTTTATCATACAAAATGTATATTATAATTCATTTTATTTGGTATTTTGTGAAAACACCAAAGACTGTCACCTTCAACTATTCTGAACCATACTAGACTCTGAAATAACTAGACTCATATTCACCTGCACTTTCCATTACTAGCTATGTTCTCCTCAGTCGACAACTTGGGGCTTAAACCGTCATAGTCAGTATTATGGCCAGTTTACAATAACCTAGTAGCCTAGACAAAATAATTAAAAAGGAGACAGGGTGTTGTAGTTGCTACAATCATTGTATTTATTTCACTTGTACAAGTTCATAGCAATCAATAAATGTAGCATCTTTAGCTCAAAAACTGTTTTCTACACTAATAGAACGTGACCTTTACTAGCAGTAAGCAAGTAGATCATCCAGGGTCCAAAATTTTAAAAAACGGTTGAGGCTCGGCTAGTTATGGATAAAGGTAAGTATTTGTACAAGAGAGTACTTTTGTGATGGAATCCAGCAGTGTTCAAAGTGGAACAAATGAGGGGTTACACTGTCACTGTAGATTGATACCATGGTCACTCATAGGCTATTGGTCATAATTAGAAGTTGTCCTCCCTTATTTATGGAAAACGAAATAAGGAAGAGATTATTATAATTATACATGTAGTAATCCAATCTTACAGATCAGTAATGTATAGCTATCCATTTAATCTTATAGTAGCCAATAAATTAGTGAATTACTAATGAAAAAATGGGCTTTGGTGGGCTTCAAACCTATGTCCTTATGAACGAAAAACAAGCACTCTACCATTATACTATCAGATCAGCAGCTACTACTTGGGAATACATGAGGGTACACGCCTGCTGGCCGGGTACCCAGTAAAATGAGGTGGGTAAACGCTGTATGCTCCCGTATAGCCACACTTCAAACAATGAAATTCAAAGTTGAATTCTAGTAAAGTTAATAATACACTAACTGTATATATTGTGATGCTTTTGGACAATCAATTAGTTGCATGTTCCATATGCTTGTAGATATTGTATAATTGTTTGCATAAATCGTAGCATTTCTATAAATTATTTGCAATTGTAATTAAGTTTATGTGCGAGACCGGAAGCCGGCTTACTGCGTAATTTTATCATAACTGTGAATCATTTTATACCTTAGTCACAATTCGTCACCCGAACTATAGAGCAGACTCTCTTAGTATCGGCCCCTTCTGTACCTACTGTTAGGTCCTATTCATCATACCTTAAATAGTTTTCTATTGTGCTTTTCTGGTCGATTGTGGTCTGAAGTTATTTTACTATAAAAGCTGAGCAATTTGTTATGTTTAGTCAGTTACTGGAGAGAACTCAATAAAATAACATCTTGTGCTTCAGATAACTCTAGGAATCTCTTAGCCTAAGTCTTCTTTCTCAATCCCCTAGGTCCTAAGAGAAACTGAGGTCTAAATGACTGTACTACATGTTGAATGGAGGAATAGGATGAGGTGTTAAAGTGGTATTGAATCATTTTAAGTTGTCTAGGTGGCCCTGTTTGGTAATCGATTTAAACCCTGGTTAACAGCACTATTGAAAGTTGTCTACTCTTTAAAAGTTACTTGATTACCGAACGTGCACTACGTGGACGGAGTTGTGTTATTTTGTCAATTAATACGGATTACTCCCGGGATTTTCGCATAGCCTTAGGTTGGTAGTTATTCTATATCAGTAGATTTTTTGGTTTGAATTGTATGTTGAATCCATAATCAGGGCCTAATATAGTGTAGTACCTACCTGGTTCAAACAACTATGTCACAATATTCGAAGGACGATTTGTACATGGTTTTGTTAAAAGAATAATCTAGGTGTCTACACTATGGGAGCTTTGTTTCTATTTTAACAAAATAACTTTGATTTTGAAATTGCTAGGCCTTTGTTGTTGTTAGTATCTCTTTGGTGAGGTCGACCTTTGTATCATTATATATATATAAATGTGTGTAAAATTAGATAAGACTAAATAAGGGTCGTCTATCGGTCTAGGCAACCTCTCTGGGGCGCAGGAATACAATCCAATGACTATGAGGACCTATTCATATTCAATGTTTTGCATGCTTCAATACAAACGTTTACAAATGTATACAATGCACAATATTGTATATTGGAGTATACAAAACATTTCTTAAAATGATGAACAAAGCCCTATATTTGCCATATGAAGAGAGTAATATTGCAACCCACAAATGACTTTTTCTGCCCTTTATCATGAATACACATCTACCTGGCGAATGGAATCTGTGTGTGGTGGAAATTGCTTACTCATGGCCATACTCATTTCCATCTTCTTGTGCTTTTTTATGTCTGTGGATCAATGCGTGCTGCAATCAATCCATTTACTGGTACTTGGACAAAAGAGGCATAGGTAGATTTTTTACTTTGAATCCCTACACGGGGCAATTTACACTTTAGGCCCTGATTTAAACAATTCTTGAAAACTAAGATGGAAGGCTTGCTGAAAAAACAGAGCTGAAGCTGCACACTCGACCATAGAGCATAATCGAATCACTAATGTATGACATGCTAGCCTGGCTCATTTCCGGTATCTTCACAATAGACCTGTGTACTTGTTATTCTAATCACCCTAGCTTTGTGTAACTGAGCTTAGTTTAGTATGAAAAACTCTTTACTCTTATTGATAGGTATTAACAGCTGAGAATTATGTGCTGATTGCAAGTCGTTAAACACAACTAATATACAGCATTGCACTTTTTGACTTGACTCCTTTATAATCTTTGTTACTTCACACCTAGGCCTGGTGCCCATATTATCCAGATAAGGAAATATACCACACTATGCCATGAGAGCACAACTCCTTTCTCTATTATTACATCTAAGTAAATAGGAGCCTACTTTGGCAGAAAAGCAATATTTTAGACTTTAGATTAGATTGTCTGTATTATAATTATAAAAGATAAACATTTAACTAGCAATAGATCTTAACTAATATTCACATTTCATTGGTTGTTACACTGATCATGGCCAGTCCAAAGTTGTTTTTGCTATAAGTGTGCTTTCTGAATTACCAAGTGAAATGTAGGCAATTTATGCATACTTTGTAATTGATGAGCAGCTACAGCTATGGCGCTACTTGTGTTTGAGAGGGGGATTCTCTCATTAATTGGATGACTGTGGATGTCTCTGTACAAACATGTATGACTCATACTCCCGAGTTTGCTGCAGTTGGTTCAGGGGGCATGTGTAGTAACAGGTTTTGTTGTCATAGTGCTGTTTTTTTACAAAACCTAGTGATGAGAAAGAGGGTGCCGTAACATGAGTGAATGGGTCGATGGATTTTCCGATGATGACGATGAAATATACGAACTGATTCCAGACAAGCCAGCTACTGTTAGCAGGAGTGCAGGGCTTACTAAAAGAAAGCGTAAGATTGTATCATGCAGAGCCACTAGTGATGAGACTGATGGGTTGTGGCTGAATAAATACAAACCAAAGACCTCTACTCAGGTAGACATTATAGAGATACTGATGGATTGTTGTTCCAGTAGATGTTTACTGTTCTAGTACGTGGGAGAGAAATCAATTATCCCTTTGCCTCTGGCTTTCAAATATGTGAAATTACAGTTGAGTAGGCCTACATAACCATTGATACTGTATGCTGTACTATCGGATGTTCCATTTGGATTGGTTACAATTTTTTACCCTGTGTACAGGTAGTAGGAAACAAGGCTAAGATATCACAGCTTAGAGACTGGGTAGAAGAATTCCTCATGAAGGACATCAGGCTGGCTAAAAATAAAATACTGCTTATAACCGGGTCCTCTGGTATGTCAATTGTCTATATGTGATGTAATATAGAAGATATGTAACTGTCTACATATGATGTAATATAGAAGATATGTAACTCTCTCTGTGTGATGTAATGTAGGAGATATATAACTGTCTATATGTGATGTAATGTAGGAGATATATAATAACTCTCTATATGTGATGTAATGTAGATGTTATAATGGCCGTGTTGTTGATCACAACACTAGAAATGTATAACGAGGTGCAATAAATGGTTAATGATATATCCAGGATATGGTTTACAACTAACCTTCATTCTGAGAAGTCAAATGCGGTTTGTAAAGTAATTATTTGATTACCAATGATTAAGAAGTTACCAGGAGCAAGAGAGGATAACTTCACATTGTAATTAGTAGTTGTATGGGTTTCCAATCATTTTCAGGGTGTGGTAAGACAGCAGCTATAGAAGCTATTGCTGAGGAACTTGGCTGTTCTATCGTTCAGTGGAACAGTGAGTACAGCGACTATGTACCTCTGGAGCAGAGAGGAGACAACTCCATAGAGTATCAGTCACAGGGGGTGCTCTTTGACCACTTCCTCAACCGAGCTACCAAGTATGTCTCATATGAAGTTGCTTATCTTATAGGTGTTAACATTGGGAGTACTATACATACATATTATACTGTACACTGTTTATACATTCTCCAAAGTGCATAGTATAATAACTCATATTAGGTGTCTTCGCGACCTCTTGGACGGACCCGGATCGCAAATAAAATTTACAAGATGGCCGTCCGACCCAGGTCAGAAGGGCTATTGGCCTGGGATTTTGCTTGGCCGGACGAAACCATCCCCAGCTCATCGGCACACCTGATTTCTTCGCGCGAAAATCAGGATTTTGCTTTTGACCCAGTCCGGTGTGTTCGCGACCCTGGAAAATATTTTTGTAAATCGGCCTGGGTCTGAAGTTCAGGTCGCGAAGACACCTATTTACTTGTATTGCAGATACAGTACACTGCCCTTGTCAGCGTGTCCTGTAGCCTCAGAACTAAGTCAACAAATTGTTTGTATAGAGGACATACCCAGTGTATATATGAAGGCACCCGCTGAGTGGCATAACAAACTGAGGCTATTTAACAAATCCACCCGCCATCTTGTGGTTATCATATTCAACACATCAGGTAATACACTGCATGACTTGTACACTGTGTGTATGTACACTGTATGTACGCTGTATATAATATGTACGCTGTATGTATGTACGCTGTATGTATGTACGCTGTATGTATGTACACGGTATGTACGCTGTATGTATGTACACTGTATGTATGTACACTGTATGTATGTACACTGTATGTACGCTGTATATAATATGTACGCTGTATGTATGTATGCTGTATGTATGTACACTGTATGTATGTACACTGTATGTATGTACTGTATGTATGTATGCTGTATGTATGTACGCTGTATGTATGTACACTGTGTGTATGTACTGTATGTATGTACGCTGTATGTATGTACGCTGTATGTATGTACTGTATGTATGTACACTGTATGTATGTACACTGTATGTATGTACTGTGTGTATGTACACTGTATGCATGTACACTGTCACCAAACACCAGTCTTGTGACTATGTACTGTATCACTGCTTTGTAACCAATTACAGGGGCTGTTACAGAGCGTGCAATGTTTCCAGATACCCTCCAATCAGAACTGGGTATTAAACATGTGGCCTTCAATCCTGTCCCTAAAACTGACATTAAACGTTTGCTGAGCTCTATATCAGACAATGAGAAAACTCTGAACATTCCAAAGGAATTTATAGCCAGTCTATCAGAGTCATGTGACGGTGACATCAGGACCGCAGTGAATACCCTACAGTTCACATTCTCCAACCAACAGCAAACTAAACCTCTCTCGCTTTCCAAACGTGATAGTCGGACTAAAACTATGTCATCGATGGCTGGTAAAGGTATGTATTCCATGTACTTCATGTTTAGTAGCTGTATGAGTTGTGGTAGTTATTTCACTGCAACTCTTTAGATAATTTACAGAGGAATAATCTAGAGTGTTAAGTTCAAATCTGACCTGAACAATTATATATTTTAGTAGAAATCTGCCTTGTTTGTTGGCTAGATATTCATCAAGGCCACTGGTGAACCAGTACTGCGCATTGCTTATAGAGCCGTACCAACGAACAACAAAATTGTTCCACCGAAGCTCACAGCCTCCGTGTACCCGAGCCTTAAGATAGCCTACATGTATAATTGAGTAGATTTACAGTGTTTGTTTCTATACCACTCAGCTAGAGGGAAGAGGAAGGGGGATAGGAATACAGGAACTCGGTCTACCATGGAAGTAGATGAGGGAGACGACTTCAGACATGGCTATCAGAAGGATCCGTCTCTTATTATATTCAGAGCTCTCGGTAAAGTTCTCTATTGCAAGAGGGAGGAAAGTCAAGACGAAGTGGAGTGTATACTTCCCTCCCATTTGAGACATCACATGAGACGTAGGATGTCCTTCGCCCCTGAGCAGGTAGGTGAGTAGTTAGCCTCTGTTATAGTCAGTAGTGGGAGTAGTTAGCCTCTGTTATAGTCAGTAGTGGGAGTAGTTAGCCTCTGTTATATTCAGTAGTGGGAGTAGTTAGCCTCTGTTATAGTCGGTAGTGGGAGTAGTTCTATTCCACTCTGAGCTCTAGACAGCATTTATACAATTCCTTAGTAATCTTGATGAAGAAGGTCGTCTTACGTGCGACAATCTAGCAGGATGCCACAACTCTGATCAAACGCAACTATATAATCTTTCATGTAGGTGTTTGAACAGTCAAAAGTTTCTGCAGATTACTACACTCTCTGTCTCCACCAAAACTTTCCACAGTTTGTACCTGATCTGGAGAATGCTAAAAGAGCTACAGATTATCTCTCTCATTCTGACTGTCTTACTGACCAGTGAGTATCTACGTGTATTTTTAATGGAGACTTAGAGGTATGGTGACTCCCAGTGCCGGAGTGTGACTGTATGACTGTACGGAGCCTCGGCTACACGAGAGGCCGGCTGTCCATTTTTCGTTCTAAGGCATATCAGCACACCATTTGCTTGGCTATGCAGGCGTAGCGGAGCGCTTTTGTAATTGGTTAATATCAGATACAACGACTCCAATTATATAGTTCATTGGAAATCAGTTTGGGTTATTGACTGGATACTAATCAAGGCCACTAGTGGGCTAGTACTACGCCTTGCCTATAGAGCCATACCGGCTAACAACGAAGTCGTTTTGTTGAAGCTCACGGCCTCTCGTGTACCCCAGCCTTTATTCTGTGTGTTGAATGAATATGTTTACTGTATACCTCGAATTTTTTTTTATTCGACCTTTATTTGGTATTTGGTTCTATTCGTACATTATTAGATATATATAGGAATATGTAATAATGTGCTTTATCTTCCACACTTTACTTCATGTAATATAATACACTCCTGATCTCTATAATCCAGCACTGATTGATATGTGAGCTATCATAGAAATTCTATCATCCACATGTTTATATTATTACTATATTATATTGTATTATATTATATTATATTGCATTATATTATATTATATTTATATATGTGATGTATTTTTAGCAAGGAATTTATTTTTGAGCAGTCAGAGACTTGTTTCAAATTCATGAAAATACCAGTCCCTGACTGGGGTTTGAACCCGGGGCCTCTACGGCACCTAATCGCCTAGCACAGTGAACAGAACATGCTACCCACTAAAATGGCCAAACCCCTTAACATTATATTATATTGTATTATATTGTATTATATTGTATTATATTATATTATATTATATTATATTATATTGTATTATATTATTGCTGTATTATTGTATTATGCTATTACTAGTACTTATTATATACAACTATACGCTATACTGTTACATGTAACATATAAAATGAACTGATATTGAAACGGAAATTAATATTATATTGATTATATTATTAACCCAGTTTTTATTTAGAACACAAATTTTAGAATTACCCAGTTTCTTACATGCCTATTAAAATACTAATACTCAATTATATGTTTTATTCTATTTGCTGTATTATACAAGTACATATCACAATGTGCTATATACACTATATACTACTAGGCCTACATGTACTATGTATTTACTGTTTATTACTGTTGTAATATCCCACCCATTGGTTAGCATTACAATTCAGTCATTGCATTGTTAAGAGAACGTAACTCCCACATCTCACTGTTACTCCATTACTGTGATAACTACTACTACTACTACTACTGTATATTCTCAGGTTCACATCTCGTAACGTCACTGGAAAGGCAACTGTAGGCGTGTCAATAGCTGCTAGAGGTCTTATGCATTCCAACACATCATTAACTAACAAACATGGTGAGTCTGCTATATAAAGTAGTACTAGATACACATGTACATCTTACTAGTCCTAGTCTCATCATCAGGGGAAATTCCCTCTGACCATGATACTAGGACTAACATTGAAACACGTATCAGGATTAAAAAGCGCTGTAGAGTACTGATGAGTGGTTATTACATAAAGTGGATATCCGTAGGTTGGGTGCCGCTTAGGAAGCCATATTGGTTCTCAGCGAGAAAGCGACTTGTGGAACACCAGAGCTCAATGAAGTGGCAGAATAACACCATCTACTCTGGCAATGCCCTCTCTACAGATATCATACCTTCCCTTCATATGTAAGTGTTATACCCTCCCTCTATAATATGTAAGTGTCATACCTTCCCTTCATATGTAAGTGTTATACCTTCCCATCATATGTAAGTGTTATACCTTCCCTTCATATGTAAGTGTTATACCTTCCCTTCATATGTAAGTGTTATACCTTCCCTTCATATGTAAGTGTTATACCTTCCCTTCATATGTAAGTGTTATACCTTCCCTTCATATGTAAGTGTTATACCTTCCCTCTAGATGTGAGTATTATACCTAACAGTGGGATACATGTTTGTAGGATGAGAGCCAAGTCTCCACTGGTGGATGTTATTCCACCTCTGCCCTCTTCGCTCCGTTCCGTCTCCAATTACGACAGACTGGATGATAAGTATGGTAAAGATGATGTTCTTTTTGACCTTGAACTCTCTATGAAAGGTAATGTACATAATGTGATGTTACTCAAACAATGCAATCTTTCTAAATCTAAAGCATGTCATAAATTTGGTGTTGTTTTTCTTCAGACAAACACACTGCATGTGTGTATTATAGTATACACTACATTTGTGTATTATAGTATACACTACATGTGTGTATTATAGTATACGCTGCATGTGTGTATTATAGTATACGCTGCATGTGTGTATTATAGTATATGCTGCATGTGTGTATTATAGTATACGCTGCATGTGTGTATTATAGTATACGCTGCATGTGTGTATTATAGTATATGCTGCATGTGTGTATTATAGTATACGCTGCATGTGTGTATTATAGTATACGCTGCATGTGTGTATTATAGTATACACTGCATGTGTGTATTATAGTATACGCTGCATGTGTGTATTATAGTATACGCTGCATGTGTGTATTATAGTATACGCTGCATGTGTGTATTATAGTATACGCTGCATGTGTGTATTATAGTATACGCTGCATGTGTGTATTATAGTATACGCTGCATGTGTGTATTATAGTATACACTGCATGTGTGTATTATAGTATACACTACATGTGTGTATTATAGTATACGCTGCATGTTATACGAAGACTTTCCATATTATATGAACATTTGTAGAGTTGCTATTTTCAATGCTATTGGCAAGTAGTATTTACTCACTCTTGATTGAGTAAATAGTTCAGCAGCATTTTCTAGAATACAGTCATGCACCTGTAATCTACATATACTTGTATATAGGGTGGTACAAACTACACTCCTGTATCCCCAGACCTATGATGATAGATTGATATTTTAGCTTCATCCATCATACCCATTATTTGTGGGCTTCCGTGACTGATATGTACTAAGCATACCATGTACTGTAGTATGTACACTGGGTTCATTGCCATAGTACACTCCACCACCCGTACTACATTTTTATACTATTTATGCTTATAGCCGAGACAACTGCTGATGCCCATAGTGACACAGAACAGAGCAATGAGGACAAAACTCCTGAGGTAATAGATGACCCAGCTGAATTCCTCATAGAACCAGTTGACTAGCTGTTCTAAGCCATTACAGAATGTATCTACCCCCTTGTCTATACACTGTAAATACATGTCCCTATATTTATCCTACACCCATGTATATAAGATAGTCTTTCCATATGTCAGAGCATTTAATATTTTATAAAAATGTATTTCATTATATTATAATAGAAATGTAATAAATTTATATGCATAAAGTAATAATTGAGTAAGAAGAGTAGAAGTCTGGTTGGGCCAATAATTATGAACATAACATGATATTTATTGGTGGCAGTGGGTGCCCCTCTCTGCACCCAAGTAAGGCTACAACTAAAGAGGGGGCTCCTCGGGCTACCACCCAGCTACTATGCAATCGAATGTCGATACTGTAGACAATATGCTAAGTTCAAAGTGGTTCAGGCAATAACAACAGTATATAATATAAAAAGCTTTAGAAACAGAAGCACAGAGAGCACAGCTAATGGCTGAGCTGGTTGCTAGACTTCTGAGCACAAGAAAGAAGCAGATATTTGCACAGTCATAAAAGGAGCCGAGATGTGAAATGAGACAGAGGTGGGTTAGTAGTCTGTAGGTGTACTTCCAACAGTTACTGACTCCTCTGCTAAGGTACTTCTAGTGACTAGCAACATAATCACACAAAAACTGAAAAAGAAGATTCTAAGAATGTCTGTCTCTGTAGGCGAAGCTGGGAATGATTGAAAATTGCATCAACAGTCTGGTGTACCTCAAGTTGGGAGCAGTAGTTAGTATAATATGTAGTTATAAAGCTGGCCTCCCTAGGCTTATCCACAAGCCGCTCTTTGTGTATTTAGTATATAAATAGACGCCACACTCCATATTACATTATAATCTCTCAAACTCATCCACTCTCTTCTTTGTATTTCCTTTCCTGATATCCTTCAGTGTCTTGTATTTGTCTCGGCCTAAACCACAGATAATAACACACATGTGTATTACAAGCTTAACTGGGGCAAGGTAGCAGGAGTGAACAACCCCTAAGAGTGTTGGGAGAGAATCCCATATTAGATACAGTCGCTACACATACAATGTATTCACTGCACAGTGTATTAATCATACAATGTATTCATATGCTAAGGGTACTACTGCAGTACAGTACCACATGTAGTAAGTACACTGCATGTACAGTACTGATATACATGTAATACTACTAATATTAGTAATACATGTAGCTGCTGCCCACCTTGTGCTACATTCTCAATATGAATCTTATCTTCTGCAGTCTGTTTAGTGCTGTCTTGTGATACTTTCAGCTCACTCTTCAAATCCTGTGAATATATTACAGCATAACTACACTGACTCATCTACTAACTTCCAGTTGTTCATACATGCACATGACACAATTATTCAATAGACTGTAGTGTACTAGTAAGGTTATGTATATACACACACCTCTAACTGCTTCTGTAGCCTGGCATTCTTAGCCTGGAGTGTCTCCCTCTCCTCTTCGGGGCGGGGCAAGTCCTCTTCACCCACCTGAAGGTCTGCAGTGTAGTCATCTTTCTCCTCATGGTCCTCACCTACACGTATACAGCACACTATATTATACAGCACACTATATTATGCACCTGTACACTTTGGTAGAATACATACGTGTGGGTGCCCAGAGTGCCATACCATGCAAACCAGGACTAAATGTGTTGCATCTGCAGAGATTTGATGTGATTATACATAGACTAGTGTCCACCTTACCATGACTGTTAGCCGAAGGTTGCCTCTGATGCAAGACGTACACTATTACATTGTATAACATACAAAGCCTACCGTGAGCCACCGTTTAATGTACACCATAAGTGAAGTTATCTCCCCTCTCTATCAACTAACCACCCTGCTATATTCTAGGACGAATAGCCTGAGTGTGGAACGCCAGTAAACAGCAGATACAGTTACATATATGCAGATGTAGCTAGAGTAGTAATGGCTACACCTTACCTTCATTCATGTACAGGTTGGCTGGACTGGCTAGCCTCTCCTCCAATTCTCTCTTCTCCTGTTCCATCCTCAACCTCTGCTCCTCCAGTTCCTCTCTGGCTCTCCTTGCCTCTTCCTCCTTCTCCAGGGCCTCCTGTTCTCTCCTCTCAGCCTCCTCTCTGGCTGCAGCTGCCTCTGCCTCCAGTCTCTCCTTCTCCTCTCTCTCAGCAGAGGCAGCTGCTAGAGCTGCAGCCTGTGCAGCTTCAGCCGCACGTCTAGCTTCCTCCACCGCAGCCCGCTCCTCCTCTGCAGCCTTAGCTTTCTCCTCCAACTCCTGTGTCTGTTTGAGAGTTTCCTCCAGCTGAGCCGCTTGTCTTTCTCTCTCCATCTCAAACGCCTTGAGCCTGTCTTCCAGCTCCTGTTTCTCCTGTTCCGCTGCCTCCCTCTTCTTCTTCTCTTCTGTCAGCAGCTTCCTGTTTGCACAACATGTATTAAATACTGTATGTATGTAAGTAGGAAACAATACCAGCAGAGGGAAACTATCTGGTTCAGCTGATTGGTCAAGGAGAGAACAGTAGCATATTATATATATACAGGTAATTAACTTGTGCATCATTTACATGGGAATCTGGTAATTATTGCTAGTAAGCGAGTAGAAGGTGGAGTTTCATTATGGAATAGCAGCTGATAGTAGGAGGTGACAACTACCTCTCTTCTGCAGTATTGTATGCAGCTCATCATTGGTGTCAAGTACTAAGAGTATTAACTAGTTCAGTCATGTGAGTTATATAACTACAGATATTGACTAGTTTTATGAGAGATATAGTACAGGCAGCAAAATTTGTGACACTCTGGGTGACAAATTGAGAGAGGACAACTTCATATCACAATCAATAGCTTTGGTGGTCACACAAAGTATTATATAAACATATAGATAGGAACTTTCATACATATACCGTGGAACAAAATCATGTATACATGGAGCTGGAGAGTGTTTAATCATGTATTAAAGCGGTACAGAGTCAAGGGGGATGGATATTCCATATCATTCTAATGGTTCCACAGTGTCTCATAGAACTACATGGTCAGCATCCATAGCAGGAGTGACTGCATAACTACATGTAAGTGTATCACAGATCACAAGAGAGCAGCAGCAGCGAATCTGATAGTCCATCACAGTGTACAGTTGACTGACTGACTGATTGAATGGCTGACTGACTGACAGTAGAAGGAAGGTAAATCTAGTAAATAGATGCATTGTATTGGCCAGAGTGTGCAGAGTAAATCAATGAGCAGTGGAGGCAGCAGCTGGATGGAGTTGTGTAATCATATGGTACGCTGTAGGTATGTAGTAGTGTACACTGTAGGTATGTAGTAGTGTACGCTGTAGGTATGTAGTAGTGTACGCTGTAGGTATGTAGTAGTGTAGGCTGTAGGTATGTAGTAGTGTACACTGTAGGTATGTAGTAGTGTAGGCTGTAGGTAGGTATGTAGTAGTGTACACTGTAGGTATGTAGTAGTGTAGGCTGTAGGTATGTAGTAGTGTACACGATTAGTGGTTTATGATATAATAATATAGACTATTGGAGTATGATGTACCAATCTACGGTGTAACGTATTACATAGTAACTACAGCTGTATGTATGATATAGTAAGACAGAGTAGATATCAGATGATAGATATTAGAGATAGTAGTGGGGATCGAGATATATAGTTATTGTATTGGTGTGAGCTAGAGTAGCACCATCATCAACTGCTGTACTAAATCATACGATAAGTTAGTGGACAGTTACTTACTTCTTCTCCACTTCCTTAACACTCCTGTAGATGGTACACCAATGACACTGTTGTTAGTACGTGTATACACTATATATATATACATAGTACATACTAGCAGTACATGTATTACACTATTACTGCAACAGGTAAGGTAAGTACACTGTCATAGGTGTATATGTAGACTGTACTTACTCTCTCTGCTCTCGTGCCGTCCTCTCTTCCTTGGCCTGGGCCTTCATCTGCTGCACCTCTATACTGTCTGGTTTCCTCCTTCTCATGTACAGCTCATGGTTACCCATACAGAGGGCAAGTATTCTCTTACTGATCCTCAGTCGACCAGTGAAGAAGACAAAGTCCTACAGAAAGCATCGCGTAAACAGTTCAAGAAGGACACACACAACAAGGGATATAATAGCACTGCATGCTAACATGGGATAACTAGGAGTTGTATGCTCTCTCGCTCTCTCTCTCTCTCTCTCTCTCTCTCTCTCTCTCTCTCTCTCTCTCTCTCTCTCTCTCTCTCTCTCTCTCTGTGTCAATAATAATCTATTCTATTAATGGCAATGTACTCGTATTTGCTAGAATCATTCATGGAAGTCATAGCAAGTTGCTCCAGATCCCTTCCAGAGCCGAGACTGATTAATCAGTAGGAACTACCAACCCACCATTACTGGATACCAAGACATAACACCACGTACAACGTTTATATGTGTGTGTGCGTGTGTATGGGGTATAAGTGTGGCTACTTACTGGTGCTTTCCTGTCTATTGGTTTGATGATGAATTTTTTATCGTTAAAGCTAATGTTTCTAATCTCACTCCAAGGGAACCCAATTCTAGGTGTGAGTTTATCTTCCTTCTCATAAATATTTAGTCCTAAGGCATCTACTCCAAGAAACAAGTCTGTGCCTTTCTTGTTCTTAATATCAAAATAGTTTACGCCATACATCTCCAAATCCTGAGCTATCTGTACAAATATAAGCACAAGTTGAAGTCAACTGATAATAATACACAAGTGTTACCAACACCTCTACTACCACCAGGTAGACCATGTATGCACCCAGTAGTCAGACAAGGGCGTAAACCTATTGAATGTAGATACATAGTGTAAGTAATGTAACCTATTGAATGTAGATACACAGTGTAAGTAATGTAACCTATTGAATGTAGATACACAGTGTAAGTAATGTAACCTATTGAATGTAGATACACAGTGTAAGTAATGTAACCTATTGAATGTAGATACACAGTGTAAGTAATGTAACCTATTGAATGTAGATACACAGTGTAAGTAATGTAACCTATTGAATGTAGATACACAGTGTAAGTAATGTAACCAATTGAATGTAGATACACAGTGTAAGTAATGTAGATATACTACTTGAAACCATTTTATGTGATGAGTGTAACATTAGTATTAAAATGATTTTGGACACTTTAGTTTCATTGTGATATTATAACTCTAAACGTGTTTTATCGAGCACTTTTACCATTGATGCAATTTTATATTATACTGTGTAAGTAATGTACATGTAGGTAGAGACATGCACATACCTTGAGGTATTCCATCATGGCGTCTTCCCTCAGCAGGCCTTTATGTTCAGAGTACCAGTTGACTATCCTCTCTTCCCACTCAGCCTTGGACAGCTGGTGCTGGTCTAGTACACTGCGGTCATACAGGTATACAGTAGAGTTATACAGACACACAGTAGAGTTATACTGACATACAGTAGAGTTATACAGACATACAGTAGAGTTATACAGACATACAGTAGAGTTATACTGACAAGCAGACTCCACCATAACACTTTTACTTCATATTAAACAAATCTGCTACCCCTCATCGTGCACATGTTGCTAATTGGTTGGGGAATATATAAACAGAGCCTTACCGTTGTGGTAGAATACGGTCGGCAGCGAGGAAGCCAGTTTTATGAGTATCGGGATTGTAGTCGCCATACTTGGCCTGTACGGCGTATGATGCTAGGAGGACGCTGGTTTCTGGTGGACAGTACGCATCTTGAGTTAATATGGCTTCCTTTACTTGTAGGAAGAACATTCTCTGCAAGGGAAGCAAGATTAGTCCAAGTCAGTTACTGTCAGATAGACATACTGTATTTTACCTATGCTGAGTATAATAGTAGGCCTAGTAATAGTTCAGTAGTATGCTGTATAATAGGTATGGGGGCGTCTATTATTGCAGTTGAGGAAAGGTTGGGGGACCAGAGTGCTTTCTTACACACTTACTGCTAGAGGACTATAAGCCTGAGTGGGGCGATAGCTCACTTATAGCCTAGCAAAAGGCTCTAAGCCAGACGTACCTGCGTGACTTCCTGTATTAACTCCTCGCTCACATCTTCTGGGTAAAACTTGGCTCTAAATTTGAACTGCAGTGGTGTCTCTTTCTTTACGTCTTGTCCCATGACTTTCTTATTGAGCTTGAGCCAAGTGGTGAACCCTTTACTATCAACATACTGGAGGCCAAAGAACCAGAGCTCTCTCAGACCAATGGTCTTCACCACCTGTTAACAACAACAGACCATGAGATAGAGGTGGGATACACCAGAGGAAGGACAGTGAGTGGGTGGTGTCAATGCCTACAGCTATACTGTTCACTGCCATCAGCGTTATGTTGGAGATTGAGATGCTGGCAAGGGGAGGGGGAGAGCTGAACATAAACACACAAACATGTTAGTGAACACTGTAGTAGCCGGTAGGGTAGTGGTAACCGATGGCTGTGTGAGATACCATCCTAAGATGGAGATAACATTCTGTTGGACATGCTGAAGGTGTCATAGAGTTCTTGTAGGCCTACAGTCATCTAGTCTAACTATTAGTGTACATGTAGGTATTACAATGCTGATATTATAACTGGCTGGTAGGTAGGTGGGTGAACTAAAATAAGTGATAAGTGGTTAGATGGTGTTGACACAAGCAGATACTGGGGGCTAGAGAAGGACAGCCCACAATTACTCCTCCTATCTCCCACTGGCATATCGAGTGATTGGACAGACAGTGATGATAGGTTGTGGTTAGAGGGTGAGGGTCAGGCTCACTTGTATAATATTTCTCTCTATTTGAAATTGGTTGTGAAGTTAGTCACTGTTTACAGACAGGGTTTAGTTCCCATTACATGTATGTACACATCTACAATTATGGTAGCAACGGATCAGCCAATGCCTGGTGACAAGGTTTAGTAGAATATTGCTATGTAGGTGCATCAGGCACAGCTAATCTAGTGCTATGACTGCAGACTGTATACCTACACTACTACCAGACAGATGGCCTGACACACATGTAGTTACTCTAGTAGTGCACTAACTGCTGTAGGAGCTCAGAATAAACCTCAAGAATGCAGTATGTTATGTAGACCTATTATGTTACTACTATATTGTATAATAAAACTATGATGTAGCAAGTTGCTGGGTGCATACATGTGTCCACAAGCTGTTTGTTGCTTGTTGGACTCATTATGTTACATACATTGTACATGTATTATAATCAACATGATAGTGCCAACACCCTACCCTCCTCCCTTCCAATATATTGCAGCAAATTCAACGGAATCTAATCTCTGCTGAAGTAGTGTCACCAGGTGGAGTGTTAGGCCTAGTTCTATCTAGATGAAACCTATTACACACGGAGAAAATCCAGGATCTACTTCTTCAATGAGTGATCAATTCACAGAAACAATCAATAGATTCGGATAGAAACTAATGTATAATTCTGGGAGAATTGAGTAACCTTGGGTAGTAGAAATGCACTAACAGGTGAATGGTCAGTGTGACACTGGGAACTGATTCATCATCATTATACATGTAGCTGCACTAGCTAGACCCTATGTACTAGTAGGACTATAACATCATTCCAGTCACTAATGAATCAGAATGTAATAATTTACTTGAAGATGAGCAAATCCTTCTAAATAACACTTCTAGTGAAATATGAAACACAATTATTATCTGCCAAGTGTCACATTTGATATGCATAACCTGTTTCATGTACATGTAATTACCCTTACACTTATCTAATGCATGAAGTAAAGAAGAGTTGACTAAGAAATGATGGAATTAGTGCAATGATCCTCCCAGTATCGGCCGAGGTGGTACAACTACAACACACATGGAAAATGTCAGGATATGTACTTACCTGGTCAAAGAGCTGCTTGCCAGTGGTGCTCGGCTGGATAGCAAACTCCAGCTCTGCATCCATAGTCGTCACCCTTACGTTCACCTGCAATCACAATCAAACAAACAGCTTATAGGACAATGTATCTCTACCAGCGATAGAAACTCCTATTATATACCTAAACCAGGAAGTATTTTAATAAAAGATTCCCTAAACAAACCCTGTACTCCCAACTTGCAGGAGAAGGTGTGTGATATTGGTAGACCCAGATTGAGATTCAAGGACACTGTCAAAAGAAACCTCTAAGACAAGAGGATTCCCATTGGAAGTTGGCAATCCATCAGCAGAAACAAGAGCAAATGGTGAAATCTGGTTCACCGGATGTCATCTTTGAAAACAAGGACAGCTAACAACAGCTATAAAAAAATGAATCACAACTCTTTCCCAATGGCATTATACCCTAATAGAAGAAATGTTTAGTGAAAGGAAGTTTCGTGAGGTGGGGGAGTGGGTGAGTCAACACTAGAGGCTGGTCAGTGTTATATAATGGTGTAGAGAACAGGAGGTACAACAACACTAGCCTAACATTCTAACCAACACCTGATTACTAACGTGTGTGTGATTCACCCCGTCTGAGTCACTAGGATCAGAAACCATGTAGGCAGTCAGTCATGTATTGAGGAGATTAAAATACCACAGTATGTACCATAATATACCCAGTAACCATGTAACCAGCCCCAGTGGTGTAATGTAATTTATAATCTACACTATTCATAAATTCACAGCGACCCAACAACAGACACGTGCAGGAATGCCGTACAATGGCATGATAACAGTTCACAGCTTGTATTGGTGCTGGTATAGGCACTGGATCCCTCCCTCCCTAGCAGTGGCTGCTAGTCAATAAATTGTACATAATGTAATTACCTATGCCCTGCATGGTAAAACAGGAAATAGCTGTGATGATAACTAACTGACTATTACTAGATGTAGAGATGCAGGTCATAATACAGTATTACTAGCCTATGTTAGTATGTATTGGTAACACAATCATGTACATGTACATCCACATACACAGTGGAAAGAATCTAGTGAGAGAGGAAGGAGACACGCCCTGCTGTCTCCACTCTACAACTGACCAGCTAGTTGGACAAGTAGAATGAGAGGTGACATTGCTTACCATTGTTGCTCTTCAGTTTAGCAGATATTCTAGAAGGATTAAACCGTTTAACTACCTACTCCCAGTTGCTCACTAACTGCTCACTAAGAGGTGTCCGTGGGATATGATTCAAGGGTGCAGTTAACAACCAGTTATAGGGAGGGCGTGTGCTAATTGACCGTGAATTTCTATGCAAATAGGCAGGCTGTAGGCACCATCTTATCAGAATGTACATAGATTTGTGTAAAGAAGGGTCATTGATAATAGAGATAACAAATCAGAAAGCAGTTTGAGTGGTGAAGCTAGTTTAATCACACGCAGTACCTCCACATTCCAACAAACTGATACATTTACTAAATATGTGACAGGGTAAATACCTTCTAAAACGCCCACATTATACATGTAGCCTATATAGGCTAGTAGAGTGTGTACATACATGGAGGATGTATATGTGTAGGCCTATATAAATACACCAACCCAACAGAAGCTCAACAACACCTGTATAACTAACTGATTACTAGTACTGAAGGGAGTCCTGAGCTTACACTGTACAATATAGATAGACTATTCCAAATTAAATCATATCTACCAGGAATTGCCTAGACCAACATGTACATGTACAATGTACATTCCACACTGCACCACATAGAGCAAGTGTTCACATGTTATGTAGCTGTCTAAACCTATGTTAAAGTGTCTGAAAGCAAAGTAGAAGCATGAACACTAGGATCACAATAGAGCATTCCACAGTCAGTCATGCACATAACTGAATGAAACACAATCCATATGAGCTGGGAGGGACTAAGACACCAAACAATGGCCAACAAGTTATTTTGGTAGCATGAAAAGGGTATTTATTTCGAATGCTAAGTTGAATACATGTACATGTATAATACTTGTTGGCTTTATAATACAGTGCCATACAGGTGATACATCTACCTGTGGGTAAAGTGATAGAGTACTCTATAATGATGTGTAACAAACATACTGGTCGAGGCATGATGCTGATATCTGTAGGTAAGTTTTTAGGTCAGTTTTTCTGTAGTATGAAGATACTCTGGAAGCACAATGTCTATTCGTATCCCCAATCTAAAACACATCACAATATTTACACTTATACCAGTCTTCTTCTTCCCAGCAGAGGCGAGAAGTATTGATTCCACAGGAATCATGAGGAATAGGGATAGAAAGCATGGCCATATTGCAGACAACAGGACAACGCTTTCCCTTCTGGACACAACATGTATTGAGTAACCCCGCTGACCTTTTGCAAACCCGAGTCCATTGATTGGAACTCTAACAAGCAGCGTTTGACCTACTATTACTGTCCAATAGCCTGTGTGTGATCATGGGAACCTGTGAAGGCACACCCCACATCTGCTATCACACTCGTCAGTAGTGCACTTATCATGGTCGTTATTACAAAATGATAAAAGAAAGGTTACGTTGATTCACTATTCAATATGACTAGCAGAAACAAACATCATCTTTATAATTAGATCTAATATGAGCAAGAGACGAGGGAGTTCGAGTAAAAATAGGATTTATAGTAATAATAAATTAATATTATATCTACACATTGTTATTGGATATGTCGATTTTTATTTTCTACTACTTCTCAAGTATGCCTATAAAAATGATCTTTGACTACTTGGATAGGTGAAAGGGACGTGTGCCTCATTTGAGAAGATTTTAGCATTGAAAATTTGTGTCAGCTTCTATCAAATGACCTATGAGGAAATTCCAGTTTACACGCTGTAACGAGGTCAGCACAGATCTAGTGGTGGCCCTATCTCCATGTTCTTTGCATTGTTGTTAGCAGTGTGCGTTTAACAAATTTGCTCCTGTTCGCGAATGGTTTGTGGCAAGAACCTGCTGCAAAACAGCTGCAGCTTCGTTTGTGCCAAATGTGATCAACGAGTCCAGGGTCAAGTAACCATCGCAGTGGGTGGCTGACAGTAAGGGATAGTGCTCTTCATTTACATGTACATCCAAAAATAGATAGCTATATTGTCTATTACAAATGGAGGTTAGTAGCCCTAAACTTGTTAAATTATATCACTTTTGAATGCCTTGTACACACTGGAACAATAAATTTAGGCTATATAAAGGAGTGCATAATTTGGCTAACAGTGTGCAAGTTGTTTGGCTACAAGGGTTACAGCAATCTGCTGTTTGTTGATACTTCTTGATAGTGTGGTAGTTCTCCTTTACAGAGGGTTGAAGTATCAACTTTTGTTTACAGCTTCGTTGGACTGTGTTGCCTCTTGTGGCTCTGATGGTTCTTGGTAGGAAAACTAACATGACACACTATACCTGTGACGATAGTTACGTAAACAGACGTCAGCTCATATAATTATAATATTATATTTACATTAAATATTGTTATATTAATTTTATTAATTATATTTAATAAAGATCACTTTTATCTTGACTTAGGATCTGCAGAGTGTGAGAAGTGTCATATCAGCTGATCTCATTCTGACCGCACTAATGACAGTTATTTACTATTTAGTGTTGTTATTTGTATAGTTATAGTATCATTATTATAGTTTATGTTATCGAGTTATCAGTTTGAGTTTATTTATTTTCAATTTTGCTATTAATATTCATTCATATGGGTGGAGACATAAGATCAGATGACACGATTGATGATAAATTAAAATTATATAATTTAATATTATTACATTATTATAATTTATTAATTATTATATATATATTAATTAATATTGAGTTATATTCGTATACATTAATATTCTATTGTTTGTATTGTTATCACAGTCATCACATAAATTGATAAATATTATATTAATATAACCAAGGAGTAAGAAGAGAAGGAGGCTCGTCCAAGAGGATTTTCTGTTCGATGTGCTCCTCGGTTTAAAAAGGTTATCACATGAGTCGCTGGCATTAAGCGAGTAGACAACTCCGTTGAATCGTGATGCGATTCCTCATTGCTAAACAGCAGTGTACATGTGCACGTTTTGGCGCTTATGACGTCACAGTTATAGCATCCAATGAAAATCATTTCTCTGCTGAGATAAACATAATCGTTCATTGAGATAGCCAATAGTTTGAGCACTATTTTCATTTAGTTTGGGCATCTTGTAGGGCCCACAAACTAGCCTAAGCACTGAGCTGGTATCTGAACTATATGCCATAAAACAGACAAAGTATATGGAGTCCTGATGTACGAGAAACGTGTTGCACAAATTGACTCATTTCAACCGCGATTTAAGTGTTTGTACGTTTTATTTATTATGAAGGAGCAAAGTTTAAATTTGGAATTCAAGCTCACTCACTGTAGCAAACTTAAATCTATTAGTGTTATTTTTGCTTATTTTGTTGATCATGTTGGTATTTGCAAAAAGTGTCATTTTATATCGAGATACGCAATTTTCTTCAAATATGGCGATGTTACTCGGCTATATCTTTCGTATCCCAGTGACATAAGTATTGTGTTTATAGTCAATGTGTTCACCAGGCTATTACCAATTAGTGACATTGATTATATTTTAATTTTAGTTAATGTGTGAATTTTACTTTTTTAAAAATATTCATCATCTTTTCTTCAGACTTTACCAAGTACCCGAGGCGCACATCGAACACCGGAAGCCCATTGTAACATATATACAGGTTTTCGTGGACGAGCCTCCTTCTCTTCTTACTCCTTGATATAACATAGGATAAACACTATTTATTTATTTGTAATGATCATCATTATGATGTGATTAGTTTTAGTGTAGTAGATACAAGATCATATAAATATTATATCCATATTGTTATTCATATTTATTCGATATTGTTTGTATTCCTTTCCTATGACCTAGCCAATCCTATGAATCCTGCTATAAAAAAACCTATAGATATAATTATAGGTATTGGTTGTTCAATATTAATATATGAATATTCAAAATAATCTAGGCATGGTTATATTGGCTACTTACGTTAAATGCACCTGATAACAGAGCTAATGCTTAGCAATGAAATTTCAGACGAAATGATAAGCCTAGCGGCACTAGTAAAATGCACATTCAATATAAATCAAGGTAGAAAATTAAAACGCGAACTGCGATCACACGCGCCGCTTCCTGTATAGTCCGAAGTTCAAAGAAGCAAATTTTCTGGGCGGGGTACTCTTACATATGAGGCGTTCTACAATGTTATGCATCCCCCTCTCGGTACCTATCCACATGTAACCTCTGAACCCTGCAGAATCTGCTTCAGATTTTCACCGGAAATAAATGTATTCTGCGTTGTGAAATTTTGACCGTTATCAGTGTAGAATTATCTCCCCTCAAAAATAAATGTTTTAATTATAATTATTATAATTGTACATAGATAAATAAAGTTAAATGTAAAGGAATATTTTTGGTAAGTTTTTTAGATATATAAATATAATATGCATATCGGTGTGTAGGGTTCCTTGAACCCACCAAGGAAGAAAATGTGCATCTGTTCTGTTCTGTTCTGTTCTGTTGTGTCCCGTTCGTGTCGACATCCAAATCAGCAAATGATATGATAGTAGAGTTAGATTAAATTAGGCCTATAGCATTAAAATCAACATTTCTCTTATTGAATTGCCTTGCTGTGTCTTGAATGCATTACAATGTGATTTATGCATGTTTAATTGGCCTCAGTTATGAATTTATTTATCCTTTCTCCTAAGCTACTGTACTGTTATTTATTAGGCCTACTGATGTTTTGCTACTGACACTGTCCGTGTTATGTAATTGTATCGTGTTAGTTTATTACTCTGCAAATTATCCTGTTTGGCTTTATATGTACCAAACAGTGCACTTTCATACTCCGACCAGAGATCGTCTTGTACATCTTGTAGCGCAACCCTTTTTTGGTCCGAGAGCCGAGACCGACCACATTGACAATGTACCTCGGTCTGGAACTAATTTTCATATAGGTATAATATTATAATATACAGTATATAAAGGTAGTAAATTTGCAATCTTACTTCAGTTGCTTGTAGACTGTGGCGTGGCCCAATAAAGTACTCTTATTCGTTGAACTATTCTATACAGTTTCTTACTGTTCAGTAGGGTATCAGGCACTCTCCCTGGACTTGGGCCGTTCCAGGTACAGTCCCATGACTGCTACCAGGGCCCAGCACTCTAACCCCTCCTATAGCTGTAGGCACCATTCCTGCTATGCTATGTCGAGTCCAGTAGTGCCCACACCACCAAGTATTGCGTGACTGACCTCAACGGTTTCCTGGTTTCCTTGACGTATGCTGAGCTGTTTGGTAGAACTCGCCCCTAGCAACTGCTTAGTCAGTTGGCTTAGGCTCCCTCTTGTTACTATAGCCTGCGTTTTGTGCAGCTGCGCCACATCTACCCAGCCGTACTGAATGGAATGTTACATTGTACATGTCTATTCCACCCTATTGTGTTTATATGACAGCAACTTATAATTGGTTAACGGCATACCATAAAGGGACTTCCGGCTGCTCAACTCTTTGTGGCTGTTGGGTGTGAAATCATTTGTTACGTCTTGTATGAATATCACGCAAATGTTTTGGCATATTATTGGAACTGGATATTTTGCCACAATAATGATTCAATATTGGTGTGGTATTTGGAACCAACATTATGTCACAACCACCAAACTATGGCTTGTTGCTTGCTAGATCGTAGGTGCTATTGACCGCTGGTTTTGCTCGGCCAAAGCAAGCCATCTTCAGCTTGTTTACTCACTCAAGTTTCCCACAAGAAAATAGTGTCTTGTGTTTGACTTGGGCCATTGCATTTGCAACATCTGCTTTCAGAGTAGATTTCTGCGTGACTGACACTTAGGGTGTGAAAATACCTTTATTGTGAATCAATTTAGAAATAATATAAAATACATTTTACACATGATACACAAGAATGCTATATTTTTTGAGTAGATGGAATTCAGTTAAATGGAAGAAGACTCTTGTCTATTACAATGCTAGGGTCTGCTTCTACTAAACAATATGGCCGCAGTGGTAGTGGGCCCACCGTAGATTCCATATTCACCAAGAGGGCCACTGCTGATCCATTTCTATTTGACTCAGAAGATAGTGACAGTCCGTCTACGGATAAAGTCAAATCACATGGGAAGAAAAAACCAAAGGTAGGGCATGTAGTATTAAGCTAGCTTAGATCTCTCCCTAAGAGATTTGCTCACAGAAAAGCCTACTGTTGAAGTGGTAGCTATCCGTGTGTACTCGTAATCAAAGCTTCAAATGGTCACATGCTATAGTTTAGTTTAATCATCACATTTTATTTATTACAGACCAAGTCCTCCAATAAAATAAACAAGATAGATGTCAAGTCCACTCAGAATAAAAGAGGTATTTAATTGTATAAGAGGACATGCACCGTACCTAACAATTCTAACCGATCTGATGTAGTAGAGTGTGATGTACTGTGTGTGGGTGTAGTAGAGTGTGATGTAGTAGAGTGTGATGTACTGTGTGTGGATGTAGTAGAGTGTGATGTACTGCATGTGGGTGTAGTAGAGTGTGATGTACTGTCTGTGGATGTAGTAGAGTGTGATGTACTGTGTGTGGATGTAGTAGAGTGTGATGTAGTAGAGTGTGATGTACTGTGTGTGGATGTAGTAGAGTGTGATGTACTGTGTGTGGATGTAGTAGAGTGTGATGTACTGTGTGTGGATGTAGTAGAGTGTGGATGTAGTAGAGTGTGATGTACTGCATGTGGATGTAGTAGTTTGCCATGGGTATGGGTGTGTAGATGTAGTAGAGTGTGATGTACTGTGTGTAGATGTAGTAGAGTGTGATGTACTGTGTGTGGATGTAGTAGAGTGTGGATGTAGTAGAGTGTGATGTACTGCATGTGGATGTAGTAGTTTGCCATGGGTATGGGTGTGTAGATGTAGTAGAGTGTGATGTACTGTGTGTAGATGTAGTAGAGTGTGATGTACTGTGTGTGGATGTAGTAGAGCGTGATGTACTGTGTGTGGATGTAGTAGTTTGCCATGGGTATGGGTGTGTGGATTAGTACGCTTCAGCTGATGTGAATATGCTGTAGGAACGTCCCACAACATAGGTGTATGTGCGCACGTGTGTAGATATGTTGTACATGGGGTACAGCAGAGGTTCAGTAGTATGCTGTGTAGTATGAGGATTTTATGGTCAGACCTTTAAAGACATGTTGTAGTGCCTTGGCACTTCTATATTACAGGCAAGCTAAAGTGCACAGCATCAGGAGGCCTTGGGGAAACCGGCACTGCTGATAAACACATTAAAGAAGACTTGTATCCAAAGCGACACAACACACGGGTGTGCATTGCTATTCATTCATTTATCTCACTGTCTGAGCCTAACTGTCTAATTCTATTATAATGGCTTATACTCTTTGTATATGGGGAAACTGTAGCTGGTCATTGCTGTAAGACATGGCCACTGGTCAGTGCCAACTAGTCTATAGACTATGTGTCATGTGCTTGTGTTGTAGAGTCGCAGTGGTTCCGTCTCCAGTAAGGATGGAACTCAGTCTAACCTCATATCTATGCAGATAACTTCCACCACCATTCAGCAAGGAGGTGCATAGTATAGTTTAGTATTAGATAGTAGTGTATACATGTGTATAGTATTAATAGGAGTGTATACATGTGTATAGTATAGTAGTGTATACGTGTGTATTGTATAGTAGTGTATACATGTGTATAGTATAGTAGTGTATACGTGTGTATTGTATAGTAGTGTATACATGTGTATAGTATAGTAGTGTATACGTGTGTATAGTATAGTAGTGTATACATGTGTATTTTAGTATAGTAGTGTATACATGTGTATTATAGTATAGTAGTGTATACGTGTGTATTGTATAGTAGTGTATACATGTGTATTATAGTATAGTAGTGTATGCTTATGTGTTGTATAGTAGTGTATGTTGGATTGTAGAAGTAGACAGTGACCATGAGAACACTCAGCCTGTCATGTCCATCTCCTCGGAGACGGTATGTATAACAGCAGCTGAAGACAGTGGCTACAATGGCTACTCTACTACACCCCTCCTTCCCAGCAAACAGACTCCACTTCCCTCCTCACGGCGTACCAGATCTTCCAGCAATGTCTCCACTTCCTCCCTAGAGAGCAGGGATTCTGTAGATGTCTCTCTCGCTCTCCACAGGCAAGAGAGCGACAGGCTCAAACAGTTCCTCGGCTCTACCACCAGAGCTCGCCACTCTTCCTCTGAGAGCAATGTGTCAACTCGCAGTGCAACCCGCCGCAGGGCAGATAATGCAAGATCCCAACGTGTGGGGAAAGCAGGTAAACTGAAGACTGAGAGTAAGGTATCCGCAACCGATGCTCTTACCCCAGTGAGGGAGGAAAGTGAAGCACTCAAACAGTTTATTAGCAATAAAAGTGTATCTGATGGTGACTCTGATGATAGCCTGTATGGATTTACATCAGTGAAGGATGATAGATACAGTACTAAACCTAAAACAGCAAACACTACCTCATCTAATAATGGGAAGACTTACAAACCAATGATGAGTGAGAGACTAAAGCAGTTCCTCAACTCTAGTAGTAAAAGTGTTCCAGTAACCTCTACCACCTCAACTCATGTTCACACTAGTCTAGACTTAGAGCGCTCAGAGAGTGACAGGCTGAAGAGGTTTCTACAGGGTGACCGAAGCAATCATAATTCAGATGAAAATGAGGCTAGGAGTGAGCGCAGCCTATCTTCTGTAACCAGCTTTGACTTGACTTTAGTAGCTAATAGTTCAACCAATCAGGAGAGTAGACGACTCCAGGAATTTCTTGGGACTTTAAACTCTGATGTAGATAATACGAAAGTAGACCTAGTACCAAGCAATAACCATAATACCTCAGTACCAACCCGTGTGAGCCCCATAGCCTCTGATAGTTCAGAGGGCAGGGTCAGTCCAGTGGACACTGATGGCCAGCGTAAAGAGAGTCGGAGATTAAGAGAATTCCTCGGATACTCTGGGAGTGAAGCTGGTAACGACGAAGTAGATCGTAGGGAGAATAAGACGAGAGAGACAACTCCCGACTCTATCAAAGGTGACTGTGCTAGCAGGGTGGCTCTATCCTCAACCTCTGGTCTATCCCAGCCAGTGAACAGTATGGCACTCTCCAGCGTAGCTGGTAAGACAGGCATGTCTAAAAGGAAGTTGGTGGGGGATGACTTCATGTTTGACTCTGACAGCGATTCCAGTGAGCGAGGGAATGTATCACCTAAATTGAACACAGGCAACCCTAGTGAGAGTAAACCCACCTCATCTCTCAGCTCTAAGCCCACCTCATCTCTCAGCTCTAAACCTGTTATCAACTTTGAGAAGATGGAGGGAAGGAAAGAGAGGGTTATAGCTAAACCAACCCGTAAACTGCTGACCAGTCCATCAAAGGTGGGTCAGTTAATGGTCCCCTAATAGTCACTTGCACTGCTGTTCAATATCTACTCTGTGCACTATTTATATCTGCTTTAGACATGTAGTAAATATTGTACCTACCTCTGTGTTAGTAATAGTATTTAATTCGTATGCTAACAGTGTAATACCAAGATTGATATTCTCGTATCCCTCTGCTCATATTATTTGTATCATTGTCCTATCCACATATTATCTACCATCATTTGTATATTTCCTTAACAGATGCCAAGCAAGTACAGATACAACCACAGAGCTTGGTTAGATGAAACAGTGGAAGAGGAAATGGAAGCAGTACCTAGTTCGAGTGCTCACAGCAGTTCACACACACTACGCCGTCCTCTCCAGCTCAAGAAGGTAGTCAAGTACCCAGAGAGAGTTGGTGAACGCATATCCACACAGGTTAAGGTTCGCTCTGAGCAAAAAAAGGTTTGTAGAAACATCGTAACTGTATTTGTGTAGAATTAGTATTGTACATGTAGCTGTACACAGTGGTACATCCATGTGGTGGGCCTATTGGTATTGCAGCTGTACACAGTGGTACATGCGTGTAGTATTGGTATTGCAGCTGTACACGATGGTACATACATGTAGTATTGGTATTGTAGCTGTACACGGTAGTACGCAATGTCAGACAAGCACATGAGTGCCAGGATCACGGGGAGACTCAGCAAATAGATGATGACTTGGAGTTCCTGCTGGACGGACTGAAACCTGTCGGAGCGACTAGCAGCCGCTACCTGAGTGCTATAAGTCTGGCCAACAAGTGTACCAACCCCACATTCAGGTATACTATACTCTACATGTACAAGTGTACCAACCCCACATTCAGGTATACTATACTCTACATGTACAAGTGTACCAACCCCACATTTAGGTATACTGTACTCTACATGTACAAGTGTACCAACCCCACATTCAGGTATACTATACTCTACATGTACAAGTGTACCAACCCCACATTTAGGTATACTGTACTCTACATGTTCACCAGTTATTATGGCCATCTCTCCAGGAGCTGAGGCAATCCCAACTAGCCTCTTCGTGATGTCTTGGACCAGCCAAGGTCAGAAATAAAAGTTGGTTGACCAACATGATGGCTGAAAGTCCCTGATTGGTCGAAGCGAACCATCACTAGTTTATTAACTCACTCAATAAAGTGACGTTTTGCATTTTACTTGTCCTGATGCATCTGATTAAGGAATATGTCAGAATTTCTTGACCAAGTCGGACTGTGCTTAAGGGACCTTACCGTTTGAACTATAGCTTTTAAGCTCATCTAGTGTTGGTTGGCAGGTAGTAGGTAGGTGCTCTGTATCCTACTGTATCCTACTGTATATACTGTGTGTGTGTAGCGATGTTACACTGTCTGTCCCTCTACCATTGTAAAGGATGCACCTGAGGTCCAACACTGGTCTGGCTCATATATTCACCAGCCTGTCAGATGCTCCGACAGACGCTAGGCTGGCGCTCAGTGCCACGGCTATAATGTTCATGCTGTGCCAGGATAGGCTGAACATGGACCTAGATCGGGCTAGTCTGCAGTTGATGGTGGAGCTACTCGAGTACGATGATAGGGCACACCTGGATAATAGGCAGGTAAGCAGGTAGACAGCGTTTAGTCTTTGTATATAGTGCATGTACATGGTATTATATTCAGTGTGTATGTATGGTAGCATGGGCGGATTTACTGTAGGTCGCCAGGGTCTCGCGACCCCCCTTTTATTTGCTAAAAAAAAATTGAAATTGATTGATTTTTGGCCATATTCAAAGATTTTCCCATTTAGAAAGTTTTTCTATGGAGGTCGCCATGATTTCCATAGTTACTTATTAGAATCGCAGTAAATATGGCTTAAGTTTCATATTCCTGCAAGTAGCTCTCAGGTAGATCAGCAAAGTCAATTGATTGTGCTATCAATAAATTTCTTGCAGACATTCTTGTTTACTGTACAGTCAAAGTTTGCTTGGCTAATTCACTGAATGAATCGGTGATTGCTTAAAAAATTAATCAAAATAATTCTAATAATATCACCTTTACATTTTCCAGAAAGAGTTGATTGTACCACTTTGCATTTTAGCAAAGTTAATTCTCTTTTCCTGTCTTGTCCTGGGTAATTTCCTAGATTAGGAGAAAAGAGGAACTATACTATCACTCAGAGTTACGAATATTCAATAGAATATTTCATTATGATTACATTATGATTATTTGAATTTTCTTAGATCCCAGATTCGAGATTCAGATTGGGGGAAAAGAGGAACTAGCAGTCAGAGTTATGAATATATGAATTTCCAATTTAGTTTTTATTTAACAACAGAACATCATGAACATTATGATTATCTTATGAATGATAATCCTAATGTTGCTTACAATGATTTTCTTATAAAAATATAATTTATAAATGATTATAATTTTAAAATATTAAATTATTAAAACATAAATAATAATTATTTACATTTTATTAATTTGATATTTGAAAATTATAATCATTTAGGTTGTCATTTTATTGTTTTGTAATGCAGCCTAAACAATATTGTTGATGTTATTACTATTAATTGTATGAATTTTTGTATAAAAAATTATTTAATATCATATCTATAAATTACTATCAAGCGCAGTTTTTAGTTTTTCATAGCATAACTTTCTGCCTCCAGCGTCCAAGAGTGAGAGTTTTCCCAAGGCTTGAAATCCCCCAGCACAAAGGATCCTCTTCATGTTTTAGTCCTTAGTTTCAAGTTTACATGGTCTCTTTGAAGCCTAAAAAGCTTCAGCGGCCGGGGCTCCGCCCCGGACCCCGTTGGGGGGGCTTACAGCGCCCCCCCAAATCCCCCAGCTGTTGGTCTCGGGCGCTTCGCACCCTCAATAAATTTCCTTGGTGGGCAGGAGACCCCCTTTCTGAAAGTTGAAAATCCGCCCCTGAGTAGCTACATGTACATACGTCTAGTATTGTATACAGTATGTATATACAGTGTGTATCCATTTATAGGAAATACTGGACTACAACAAGTCAATAGACACAGTGTACGATCTGTATAAGTCTGCCATTCCACACGGAGAGGAGCAGATAGACAAGTAAGTATACTGTACATGTCTAGGTGTACCATCTGTTGTGTATTATACCACCATGATATATTACAATATATTGTATGTCATACTGTGTACTATACTGTGTACTATACTGTGTACTATACTGTACTATACTGTACTACACTGTACTACACTGTACTATACTGTACTATACTGTACTATACTGTGCTACACTGTTCTATACTGTACTATACTGTACTATACTGTACTATACTGTACTATACTGTACTATACTGTACTACACTGCACTATACTGTGTACTATACTGTGTACTATACTGTACTATACTGTACTATACTGTACTACACTGTACTACACTGTACTATACTGTACTATACTGTGCTATACTGTGCTATACTGTGCTACACTGTACTACACTGTGCTATACTGTGCTACACTGTGCTACACTGTGCTATACTGTACTATACTGTACTATACTGTACTATACTGTGCTACACTGTGCTATACTGTACTATACTGTACTATACTGTACTATACTGTACTATACTGTACTATACTGTACTACACTGTACTATACTGTACTATACTGTACTACACTGTACTATACTGTACTACACTGTACTATACTGTGCTACACTGTGCTATACTGTACTACACTGTGCTATACTGTACTACACTGTATTATACTATGCTGTACTACACTGTACTATACTGTACTATACTGTACTATACTGTACTACACTGTACTATACTGTACTACACTGTACTATACTGTACTATACTGTGCTACACTGTGCTACACTGTGCTACACTGTACTATACTGTACTATACTGTACTATTACTGTACTATTACTGTACTATACTGTACTATACTGTACTATACTGTACTACACTGTACTATACTGTACTACACTGTACTATACTGTACTACACTGTACTATACTGTACTACACTGTACTATACTGTACTATACTGTACTATACTGTGCTACACTGTGCTATACTGTACTATACTGTACTATACTGTACTATACTGTACTATACTGTACTATACTGTACTATACTGTACTACACTGTACTATACTGTACTATACTGTACTACACTGTACTATACTGTACTACACTGTACTATACTGTGCTACACTGTGCTATACTGTACTACACTGTGCTATACTGTACTACACTGTATTATACTATACTGTACTACACTGTACTATACTGTACTATACTGTACTATACTGTACTACACTGTACTATACTGTACTACACTGTACTATACTGTACTATACTGTGCTATACTGTACTATACTGTACTATACTGTACTATACTGTACTATACTGTACTATACTGTACTATACTGTACTACACTGTACTATACTGTACTACACTGTACTATACTGTGCTACACTGTACTATACTGTACTATACTGTACTATACTGTACTACACTGTACTATACTGTACTACACTGTACTATACTGTACTATACTGTGCTACACTGTGCTACACTGTGCTACACTGTACTATACTGTACTATACTGTACTATACTGTACTATACTGTACTATACTGTACTATACTGTACTATACTGTACTATACTGTACTATACTGTACTATACTGTACTATACTGTACTATACTGTACTATACTGTACTATACTGTACTATACTGTACTATACTGTACTATACTGTACTATACTGTACTATACTGTACTATTACTGTACTATTACTGTATATGCTGTACTATACTGTACTATACTGTACTATACTGTACTATACTATACTATACTGTGCTATACTGTGCTATACTGTACTATACTGTACTATACTGTACTATACTGTACTATACTGTACTATACTGTACTATACTGTACTATTACTGTACTATACTGTACTACACTGTACTATACTGTACTATTACTGTATATGCTGTGCTATACTGTACTATACTGTACTATACTGTACTATACTGTACTATACTGTACTATACTGTACTATACTGTACTGTACTGTACTATACTGTACTATACTGTACTATACTGTACTATACTGTACTATACTGTACTACACTGTACTATACTGTACTACACTGTACTATACTGTGCTATACTGTACTACACTGTACTACACTGTACTATACTGTACTATACTGTACTATACTGTACTATTACTGTACTATTACTGTATATGCTGTACTATACTGTACTATACTGTACTATACTGTACTATACTATACTATACTGTACTATACTGTGCTATACTGTGCTATACTGTACTATACTGTACTATACTGTACTATACTGTACTATACTGTACTATTACTGTACTATACTGTACTATACTGTACTACACTGTACTATACTGTACTATACTGTACTATACTGTACTATACTGTACTATACTGTACTATACTGTGCTACACTGTGCTATACTGTGCTATACTGTACTATACTGTACTATACTGTGCTATACTGTACTATACTGTACTATACTGTGCTACACTGTGCTACACTGTGCTATACTGTACTATACTGTACTATACTGTACTATACTGTGCTACACTGTGCTATACTGTACTATACTGTACTATACTGTACTATACTGTACTATTACTGTACTATACTGTACTATACTGTACTACACTGTACTATACTGTACTATTACTGTATATGCTGTGCTATACTGTACTATACTGTACTATACTGTACTATACTGTACTATACTGTACTATACTGTACTATACTGTACTATACTGTACTATTACTGTACTATACTGTACTATACTGTACTATACTGTACTATACTGTACTATACTGTACTACACTGTACTACACTGTACTATACTGTACTATACTGTACTATACTGTGCTATACTGTGCTACACTGTGCTACACTGTACTACACTGTACTATACTGTACTACACTGTACTATACTGTACTATACTGTACTATACTGTACTACACTGTACTATACTGTACTATACTGTACTATACTGTACTATACTGTACTACACTGTACTATACTGTACTATACTGTACTATACTGTACTATTACTGTACTATTACTGTATATGCTGTACTATACTGTACTATACTGTACTACACTGTACTATACTGTACTATACTGTACTATACTGTACTATTACTGTACTACACTGTACTATACTGTACTACACTGTACTATACTGTACTATTACTGTATATGCTGTGCTATACTGTACTATACTGTACTATACTGTACTATACTGTACTATACTGTACTATACTGTACTATACTGTACTGTACTGTACTATACTGTACTATTACTGTATATGCTGTACTATACTGTACTATACTGTACTATACTGTACTATACTGTACTACACTGTACTATACTGTACTATACTGTACTATACTGTACTATTACTGTACTATACTGTACTATACTGTACTATACTGTACTACACTGTGCTATACTGTACTATACTGTACTATACTGTATATGCTGTGCTATACTGTACTATACTGTACTATACTGTATATGCTGTACTATACTGTACTATACTGTACTATACTGTACTATACTGTACTATACTGTACTATACTGTACTATACTGTACTATACTGTACTATAATACTGTACTATACTGTACTATACTGTACTGTACTACACTGTACTACACTGTACTACACTGTACTACACTGTACTGTACTGTACTGTACTGTACTGTACTGTACTATACTGTGCTATACTGTGCTATACTGTGCTATACTGTGCTATACTGTGCTATACTGTACTATACTGTACTATACTGTACTATTACTGTACTATTACTGTACTATTACTGTACTATACTGTACTATACTGTACTATACTGTACTATTACTGTACTATTACTGTACTATTACTGTATATGCTGTGCTGTGTGTATTGTGTAGGATTGAACTATCCCCTGGTTATCTAGCAATGGAGTGTCTACTAGTTCTCACATCCAGGAGGTCTGGGGATTGGTTCAAGGAAGAGCTGAGGGAGGTTGGTGCACTCGTCTGCATAGCTGATAGTGTTATAGGTAAGTGTATATATGCAGTAATTGATAGTGTTATAGGTAAGTGTATATATACAGTAACTGATAGTGTTATAGGTAAGTGTATATATATAGCTAATAGTGTTATAATTATGTATGTATTCTCTGATATACACAGACAAGACAGTGGTCATAATGAGGGTTGACTATGACATGGAATTGTCTGCCCATGTGCTCATGCTGATGAAGAAGGTGTGTAGAGGTATGAGAGTGCTGGAACATGTGACAGCATATAACACTGGAAACCAGAACCTCATCATTCAGCATAAAGGTGAGTAGAAGTAGTAGTAGTAGTACTAGTAGTGGTAGTAGTAGTAGTAGTAGTAGTAGTAGTAGTAGTAGTAGTAGTAGTACTAGTAGTAGTAGTAGTAGTAGTAGTAGTAGTAGTAGTGGTAGTGGTAGTGGTAGTGGTAGTGGTAGTGGTAGTAGTGGTAGTAGTAGTGGTAGTAGTAGTAGTAGTAGTACTAGTAGTAGTAGTACTAGTAGTAGTAGTAGTAGTAGTAGTAGTAGTAGTAGCAGTAGTAGCAGTAGTAGCAGTAGTAGCAGTAGTAGCAGTAGTGGCGGTAGTGGCGGTAGTGGCGGTAGTAGCGGTAGCGGTGGTAGCGGTAGCGGTAGCGGTAGCGGTAGTAGTGGTAGTGGTAGTAGTAGTAGTGGTAGTGGTAGTAGTAGTAGTACCAGTAGTAGTAGTAGTAGCGGTAGTAGTAGTAGTACCAGTAGTAGTAGTAGTAGCGGTAGTAGTAGTAATAGTACTAGTGGTCACCCCTGTCTGTAGTCACAGTTTAATGTGAACTTATTTTGCTCTCTACTGCTGTGTGACTCGGTTAACCACCTTCCACTCCTATACAGGCGGAGAGTTTGTCGTGTCTCTGTGCAGACTGCTGATGTTTGGGGTGGAAGCTATAGCCACCCACTGTATAGACACCGGTTCCCTGGCTAACTCCCCGGGCTATCTCCTACTACAGCTCATGCTAGGTAAGGAAATATCTTCAATATACGTGTATTACAGTAGTTCATATGTACTCTCAATATACGTGTATTACAGTAGTTCATCTGTACTCTCAATATACGTGTATTACAGTAGTTCATATGTACTCTCAATATACGTGTATTACAGTAGTTCATATGTACTCTCAGTATACGTGTATTACAGTAGTTCATATGTACTATCTACACACTGTCTCCCTCTAGAATATCGTGTGTGCATAAGTGTTCACTGTACACCCTGCAGTGATCATACACACGTACATGTTACAGGTGTGCTGAGAGTGCTGGTAAACGTAACTCACAACTCGGAGAGTGGGTGCGGAGTTGTCAGCTCATTCTATGGTATAGTGGACGTCCTGCTCAAGTCTATCCTCCAGTGCCCTCAGTATATACTCGAGGAGCAGAGGTTTGTCTCTAAACTATTATGTCAGACTTTATACTGCAGGACTGTTCTTGTTACATATACAGTCTATCGTGATGTTTTTTGCAAGGTTGGCGGGCTTGGCATGCTTGGGTTCCTGTATTGGCCCTATAGAGTAACTGACCAAGCAGGACATTCAATATGTACTTATCAAATACAGACTCAACAAAGTATCGGTGTACCTTGAACACACAATGTATCTACTCTCCAGTCCTCTGCACTATACTGTGCATGTACACGTATATTGTAGATTTGACCTGCTGGTGCTAGGGATTGGTCTGTCTATAAACATGTGCGAGCATTCCCCAGTCTGCAGACAGACTCTGTTAGACAGCGAGACCCTCAGCTCCTACGACAGCATCTGTGAGCAGGAGTCCGTCACTTCTGTACAGGCTCTTCTCATGCTTTTCTATCAAAGGTATACCCTCCCCTTGTATAAAGTCACTGCTCATGCTTTTATATTAATAGTATACCTCCCCTTTGTATGCAGTCTAGGCCTTCACGGTGTTTCGGTTTCAAACGATGTTTGCTGTATCAAACCTTGCTGGTGTGAGATATCGTCTTTTCAAGTTCAATCGAACCGAACCGCTAGGACGATATTTTGTTTTCCGTGGTGTTTTTGTGTAGCTCAATGTTATCCAACCGAACCGCTGTGGCGATATTCATTCAATGCGGCGTTTCTTAAGGTTTTAATAGTACACAGTTTACAAAGTCATATGGCTTTGGTTCCCCTCATTTCAAACTAGGTGGAAACAATGCTTTATGCTTTTCTTCTGTGTCTTAGTCCCTATCAGTAATAAATTATTAATAAGTTATACCTAGTTGGTTGGGTGGGTGTCCAGCCTCATGTTTTTATATTTAATATAACATTAGGTGAGGTAAAACTTTGACTATCACTAGACTATATAGGCAAATACTAAATCGTAGAATAAGAGTGAACACTGATTACTTTTATTGCCCTAATTCCCACATAAAAAATAATATTACATTATAATCAAGTCTTGTAAATGCTTCATTCACATCTGAAAAAGGAATACACACAATGATTAGCATTAGCTCATGTAAGAAAGTGTTGGGAATCAAGATTTGTGTTCCTTTGTCATTTAAAGATGGGACAACTCTGGTAGCTAACCAGCTCCTGGCCACAAGTTCAATATTATTCGGTGTAACGAACCAAATTTGGCACCGGTTGACACCGAATGAGAGCAGGGCCAATGGGTTCAGTGTCAACCGGTGTTTGATTAAGTTGTGGTAAAAGAGCCTAATGTGAGTGGAGAGGCAATACACTGCGTGCCTAATACAATCACTACTCAAACTGTTCTATCTAATGTATACCCTCCCCTTGTATACAGTCACTACTCATGCTCTTCTATCTAATGTATACCCCTCTCCCTTCTACACCATTGTGTGTGTTGTATTTTAGGCTGAGAGCTGCAGAGAGAATTGAGTCGGAGACTGGTAATCTACAAGACTCTGACATAGCGAGAGCCGTGAGTGATGACCTCAGTGAGTCTCTGACGGAGGTGCTGCACAAGGCTGGCAGACATATGGAGGATACCATTGGTGGGTACCGTTACATGGCCTTCACCTACTCTGTTACAGTAACTACCGTCCAGTCACAGTATTACATAGTGAATACACAGTGTTACATAGTGAATACACATTGTTACGTAGTGAATACACAGTGTTACATAGTGAATACACATTGTTACATAGTGAATACACAGTGTTACGTAGTGAATACACATTGTTACGTAGTGAATACACAGTGTTACATAGTGAATACACAGTGTTACATAGTGAATACACATTGTTACGTAGTGAATACACAGTGTTACATAGTGAATACACATTGTTACGTAGTGAATACACAGTGTTACATAGTGAATACAAATTGTTACATAGTGAATACACAGTGTTACATAGTGAATACACGGTATTACGTAGTGAATACACAGTGTTACATAGTGAACACACAGTGTTACATAGTGAATACACAGTATTACGTAGTGAATACACAGTGTTACATAGTGAACACACAGTGTTACATAGTGAATACACAGTGTTACATAGTGAACACACAGTGTTACATAGTGAATACACAGTGTTACATAGTGAATACACATTGTTACGTAGTGAATACACAGTGTTACGTAGTGAATACACATTGTTACATAGTGAATACACAGTGTTACATAGTGAATACACAGTGTTACATAGTGAATACACATTGTTACATAGTGAATACACAGTGTTACATAGTGAATACACAGTGTTACGTAGTGAATACACAGTGTTACATAGTAAATACACAGTGTTACATAGTGAATGCACATTGTTACATAGTGAATACACAGTGTTACATAGTGAATACACAGTGTTACATAGTGAATACACATTGTTACGTAGTGAATACACAGTGTTACATAGTGAATACACATTGTTACATAGTGAATACACAGTGTTACATAGTGAATACACAGTATTACGTAGTGAATACACAGTGTTACATAGTGAATACACAGTGTTACATATTGAATACACAGTGTTACATAGTGAATACACATTGTTACGTAGTGAATACACAGTGTTACATAGTGAATACACAGTGTTACATAGTGAATACACAGTGTTACATAGTGAATACACATTGTTCCGTAGTGAATACACAGTGTTACATAGTGAATACACATTGTTACATGGTGAATACACAGTGTTACATAGTGAATACACAGTATTACGTAGTGAATACACATTGTTACGTAGTGAATACACAGTGTTACATAGTGAATACACAGTGTTACCTAGTGAATACACAGTGTTACATAGTGAATACACAGTGTTACATAGTGAATACACATTGTTACGTAGTGAATACACAGTGTTACATAGTGAATACACATTGTTACATAGTGAATACATAGTGTTACATAGTGAATACACAGTATTACGTAGTGAATACACAGTGTTACGTAGTTAATACACCGAGTTACATAGTGAATACACAGTGTTACATAGTGAATACACATTGTTACGTAGTGAATACACATTGTTACATAGTGAATACACTTTGTTACATAGTGAATACACAGTGTTACATAGTGAATACACAGTATTACGTAGTGAATACACATTGTTACGTAGTGAATACACAGTGTTACGTAGTGAATACACAGTGTTACATCGTGAATACACACATATCATCATCTCCACTCTTTATTCCAGTGGCGTCATACATAGCCCTGCTGATTGGAGTGATAGTACAGCACAGTCCAGACTACATGGACCAGATCAAACAGTTCCTGGAGGATGGCAGCTTCTCCCAGATCATCTCTGTGCTGCAAAAATTCCTCAACTTCATGAAAATGGCTGATGCAGCTTCAGGTAACACAGGATCTAAGTCTATAGCCTCAGTCATACGATATCTTAGGGAGTATACTAGCTGATGGCCACCACTGCTCACACGTGTAAATATGTATGCCCTGTACATGCCTCAGATGCTAACTTATTCTTAGAAAAAAGTATTTTTATATGTACACGCGTTTATTGTTTTAACACAGTCTGTTGATATCAGATTGAATGTAAATATAGAGGTGGTAGTTATTATATGAATATCCTGTGTGTAGTGTAAGTATAGTAATAATAAGATGTACTATGTGCAGTGTAAATACGTCATGTACCGATGGATTCAACTGTAAAGTGTTATATTGTAGTATTTACGTGTAGGTAGTGTTCTATTTCATAAGGATGTTTTATCATCATGTTTTATTATAATGTATGATTATTTCACTCAATGCTAGAGTTACAAGTTTTATTCAGTTCAGCTGCTAGTACAATCTACTTGTACAATTATACACTCTGTATATTGTTTAGTTCTTTAATAATTTACTTGAACGTAAATAAAAGCTTTAATACTAATAAATTACCATGAATAGTTTAAAAGCATTGTGTTGTTTACAATATCGTTATATATGTCTCGGACCCCTACCATTCTTGAACGGTGTACTCTGACACATTCTATCAGTGGTGTACATGTAGTATGTACACAGTATAAGTACATTAATAAGTACAATGGTGTACCTTACTCTACAATCACTGAATGATATCCAGGAATGTAACAATGGGTATCCAACTAGAAGGCATCCTGGTAATATATTGTTGATCCTAACTACTTAATTCTATCATACCCAGAATGCTGGCAGCAAGCCAAACTCTTCTATGCTCTTACTCGGTAGCTTTAGTTCTACTGCTTCAATCGGCTAGAGTTGGGGGAGGGGCATTGTGCCCCTGTAAGCCTCAGTATCAACAGTTTACTCCAGTTGAGAGTGAAAGTGACTCCCATGAGGTGCGTACTCTCGTTCTATTGGCTTAAATAGGATAATATCTGCACGTCATATGGTTAGTAGGAGGGACTTGTTGGCTTCAAAATGAGGCTCCGTTAGCAATATAATAATATAAAAACGGGTTCTTCTGAATTAAAACCCAGTTTGTTCTTTTGGTCACCCGTGTAAGCTGTCCAAACCATAGTATGTTGCCTAGTATAAATAGTGCTGGAAGGTGGCATGTATTATATACAATGTATGTATAACTAGTATATTATAATATCGTAGAGTGTGCTAGTGGAGAACAAGCAGGGCGTAGTATTTGTGTGCTGTGAGTATGCAACTGATGAACAGGTGAACATCTCCAATCTGGTCCACCAGCAGGTCGGAAAGCTACAGGTTGTTGGTGGTTCTATCCCCTCCATCAACCAGGAGCTCAAACCATTCATAGAAAGTGAGTAGTACATCTGTCCACAGAAGAGCACGCCATTTGTAATGCTGCTTGTAGTTAGTTTTTAACCAATGATACCCTTCACCGCTAATCTTGTAGAACAAGTCACAAATCAAATATTCACTGGTTGATCAAAATTTCGAGGTTTTTGGAATATAAGAATGTGTCTGTACCCTTACATTCGCATGAGGAGCTATAGATGTACCTGCACTCTTTTCTCCGCTTATCGAATATAAGGAAGTCCGCTAAGTTTTCATAGAGCCTGGTAAACTAATCCACAGTACAAGTATAAGGTTCTCTTCCTGCAGATGTAGAGAGACATTTCATTGGTCGGTTATATGGGGGGACTATTTGGAGCCCTTTCATGATCATATACATGTACTTTTTCTTAGCAGTAGCTCACCTTTTAACACAGACTGCATTTCCAAAAGGTGTTACCTAGGATGGGGTAGTTATACTAGACTATATTCTTCGTGTACTTCTGAATCGTATGTAAATCAGTACCATACACTCAAGTACGAGGCGTATCTGTGAGCACCCACATGTACCAATGTTCTAATGTTCTAATTAATTCTATGTCCTCCAGATCTTACACAGCTGATGATTATAAATGTCGGACTCGGTTCAATAACTCTTGATGCCTTCCACTCAGCAAACAACATCAAAATCCTTGACCTGAGCTACAACTCAGTACACGACCTCAGATTCCTCTCCAACTTTACCCAGATCCAAGTTCTGGTGCTCCAGGAGAACCGAATTAAGCATGTGAATTTGAGTACACTTGGTCACCTTCGCCAGCTGACCAGTGAGTACTGTGTAGGTAACATAGGTCTAGTGCACTTGGACCAGCCTGGGTTGCAAATAAAAATCCCAATTGGCTGCTTGGCCTAGGACAAATGTGCTATTCACCTGGGAGTTTGCTTAGTCAGAGTTAACTATCCCCACCTCATTGGCACACCCTAGTTCCTTGCGCCAAAGTGATTCTCGTTTGGCCTAGGTCCGTGTGTTCGTGGCAACATAGCGGAAATGGGATGGAGACTTCTTGAGCAAGTTGGCATGTGTCAGAAATTCTGGTCTTGAAAATATTATTAGACGCTGTCAATTTGTGCATTGTATAATGTACCTCTAGCCAACTATATACTTGCTAATATGTTATATTATATTACATTGTATGCTATATGGATGTTGCGGTCATCTGCAGTCATCGTGTATTTATGGTGGTGTGCAGATCATTCCTGGGTAGCCTATAGTTGTACCAATGCGTGTTTGAATATCTCACACTAGTCACACTCAGCATGTGGTAATATTATTATATAGCCCCTCAAATACAATGTAGCATGAAACACACTTGTACATGCTTGGAATTGTCATTACTTTACTATTGACCGGATTCAAACTGAGAATTAGTTGGTAAAATTTAAGCAAATCGATCTGAAGATCGCAGTTGACAATCCACTAGACAGTATAATGAGCAATAATGTA